>JBBPCY010000082.1:11095152-11111886 GCA_037974405.1 Brachyalestes nurse
ATGGAGCTGCTTTGTGTACTGGGACACAGTCATGCTGGAATAGAAAAGGTTCTTCCCCAAACTGGGTCCGCAAAGTTGGAAGCATGGCGTTGTCCAAAACGTCTTAGTGTGCTGAAGCATTGAGAGTGTCCTTCACTGGAGGTGAGGGGTCTAGCTCAAACTTTGGAGATCAGGACTGTCCCAATACTTTTGTCCATATAGTGTATTTGGCGCTTCCAGTGTGGGATACTGGAATGCGACTGGTCTGTCCCAGCTCAGAGAGGCGTGGCCTGGGGCGCGCACCTCCAGTCTGATCTAACAGGGTGGGCGTGGCTTGTGGAGCCGCTGGTCCGTGTCTGCTGCACGAGGCGGAGGAGCCGAACATCATCAGAAATAAACAGCGCGCGCGCACGTTCGACTGGGGTCAAAAGCGTATAAATAGTAGCGCGCGCGGGAGAGCGGCTCTCAGCGCGCGGGGTTCCACGCTCGCGCCTTCCACTGTCCTCGAGCTCTCGTGCGCGTTTCTATGACACCTCTCGAACTCCTCGAGCTCTCGTGCGCGTTCTGAATTCGGCTCTCCTAAGCAACCTACGGATAACGGACAGCCTGACTCTGTCTGAAAACAAACTAAAGTGAGGGAAGAAAGACAGTTGTTTCAGTTCGAGCTGGAGATTTCATCTCACACAAAAAAGTTGTAGACTAAGTTATTTCTTGTTTCTTTAACCGTTTTCTTTCATGAGAACCATGGTCTGTCATATGCATTTACTCCTGGCCACCCTTCTGCTGGCTGGAGCTGTCAGGTGTGAGGTGGTAGAAGCAGAAGAGACCACACCTGTGAAGCTGACTCCGAGACACAGAGCTGTGTGGAGAGGTGGGTCTGCTGCTGAGAGGCAGGTTTTTCAGATCTCTGCCTTTGGTCAGGTCTTTCTGCTCCACCTGAGGCCGGACAGCAGCTTCGTCGCGCCCACGTTGCACATCCAGCATGTTCGAGCCAAGCAGGTCCCACCAGCCGTGGTGGATCCTCATCGTGAGGATGTGTCCGAGGAGCTGAGGGGCTGCTTCTACTCTGGCAAGGTGAACGAGGACGTGGACTCGGTGGTCGCCCTCAGCCTCTGTCACGGCATCAGGGGGACATTCATCACACGTGGGGACGAGTACTTCATCCAGCCGGTCCAGAGTGGGGGGACCACCTCTCAGCCACACATCATCAGGAGACGGGTGGTCCCCACTAGCAGGGGGACCTCCAAGAGCGAGGCTGGTCGAGTGCAAGACAATCACCCACTGCACGCAGGGGAGAAGGCTGACAGGACAAGGCGAGAAAAGAGATTCGTGTCATCTCCGAGGTACATCGAGACGCTGGTGGTGGCAGACTACTCCATGACTCGTTTCTATGGAGACGAGATTAAGGTAAAGGTGAAATGCCCACTGACTGGGGCTTTGCATCACTGCTGACTAAGGATAAAAGTATTAAAGCGTTTAAACTTGTTGCACTCATTTCTTAAACATGACATTGGCAGTTGGTGGTTAGGAAAGGTTCTGGGTTCAAATCCCTGCCAGTGGCACCACTGAGGTTTCTTTGAGCAAGAGACCGTCCTCATACACTGCTCTCCTGGTGCTGTGTTCCTGACTGCATGCTTATTCACTTGTTGAATGGGTTAAATACGGAGAAAATGTCATGCTGTGTGCTGTGCTGTGCTGTGGTGCGGTGTGTTCACATATGACAGATGGACACTTTATACTTTTTTAGTTTTTTACAAGACTGTCCATTCACTTTTTTAGGTAAGTCAGAACTCAGCACTTTTCAGCACATACCTGCGTTTTAACTAAGTAGTTATTGAGCAGCTGACTGGCTGGACTAGGTTTGGGAGGCTACTGTTTTAGACTAAAGATTGACCAGTTGGTTTTGACTATCCGCATGTTTTAAGTGGGTACTTCTCAGTGATTTCTCTCTCAAACGTGTGATACACTCAGTGTCATGAAAAGAGTTATCTGGTGTGTTGACTGGGATCCGGTAATAGGACACCGGCTTATACAGGGGCTCCGGGAATCCTCGTGAGTGTGAGCGGCATGAGGTGAACGTGGTCCATAATCCCACACGACAGTCCACCAGCGTTCCTCGCTCAGGACTCCTGTTTGGAAGAGAGAAAAGCACATGTGGCAGGCACTTCTGGATGTAAACATCTGCCTCCTCCTACCCTGTAGTGCAATAAAACTCTCTAGGCTTGTCCCAGCTCAGAGGATGGGTTTGGTTCCCTTATCAGTGGTGGAACTAGGGTCCTTTGGGCCTCCAGTGTTTCCCTTCAAAAAAAAAGTTTGTTTAAAAAGTGTCATTTACTAGTTCACTCACTATCGCTGTGACGTTTTCAAGGCATGCCTTTCCACCCACTAGCATCTAACATTAACCATAATAATTTGCCTTCACTACCTATTTAAAGGACAATATTTATATTTAGCTTTCTTACACACAAGAAAGGTGTAGATTCCCAAGAACCCCCGCTTTGATATTGATAGTACATATTCTGATTTGTTATTTGAATTGAATTATGGATAAGAGGGAGATAAATGGACATCAAGGTGTGTTATTGGTGTATAGTTGTCTATTTGTGGTCAAATAAAAATTACACAAACATGTGATTGCCCCTCTTGCACCGCCGCTGTCCGTTATGATGCTATAATGCCCCGAAAGCAAAAAAAAAGCTGATTTGTGACAAGATGGACGCTCTGTTTTGAATGAAGTTATTGTGTAAATGTCTACCATGCGATTGAAACATCTTTATTGCTTTTCTTCAGATGAATGAAATTACACAGTCAATCTCGAGCCCATGAATTCCGAGCATGTGACCGCAAATATTTACAGCTCTCCATGTTTTGTTGATCGTGCGTTCCTATTGGTACATGCCTCCATAAACAGAGGATGTAGGGAGCTCTTTAAGAGTATCCTGTTGATATTTTTCAATGGTGTATAATTAACTGTGGTTGACAGCTGCCAGACCTGTTTGCAACTCCACCCCCGCCCCCCCTGCCTCCCTCCTTTGTATTTTTTTTTATAACTGAACAGGGAGCGTGTGTGCTTTTAAAACATTGGCTGGAATTTGGAGAGAGAACAGTGATTTGGGAAACTGTATGTGTCACATGATATTTCCATGATATTTCTTCCTGTCAAATTGCAGCAGTGCTTTTATACACTTCAGGCAGCGAAGGAATGACCGAGGTAAAAAAAAAAAAAGGTTATGGGTTTGCCAGCACCAGCTCTCATGTAGTCTCAGACTAACAGAGAGTATCACTGATTTGCATCAGGTCCTCTGAAGCTGTTGAAACACAGTACAAACCACACAGACCACCAGCATTTAAGAAATGGTGTATTACTGGCTTTCTCACAAAACTTGTGGTTTGAAGCCACTGCAAGACTCGGTAAATGAAGTCGTACCGGCACTATGTGCGAAATCCCCGTCTGTGATGATAAATGAATGTATCTGGAATGCGACTCACCTTTAAAATGTATATTTTACTCATTCTGGAAATGTGATGATGCATCGAGGGAAAGGGCGAGAGACAGAGAGAACAAGAAAGAAAGAGAGAGAGAAAGAGAGAGAGAGAGACGGATGAAATAAAACTGCTGGCATGAGGGGCTCAAGTTTGACTTAGCCCCATCTGGAAGAGAGTGGCGGCCAAGAGGAGTTTGTTTTTGAGCTCCTTCCACCCATTTTATTGACGGAAAGAAAAACACAAATGTTTAAATATTTGAGTCCCAGAGGCTTATAGATTTGGGTTGCTCTGCGCCGCCCCCACCCCGAGCCGAATTTTCGTGTTGTGCCTGCATGTCTCCTTACGCGAAAAATGAAGAGTGAAAATAATAAACGCGAAACGATGTGCATGGGATGAATTCCGAAAACGTGCAAACCAGGCTGCGTTTCCAAGATTCCTCCAATTTAACGACTGATAAAGTGCCTCTGACGCATCCTTGTTTAAGCTTTCAGGGGGAAAGTGATTCTCGATTGGATGAGATTTAGATGTGTCCTTTTGATTTTGGCTTGGATGTTGTCCTGAATGTCTTATTGAACTAAACACATTTTCCAGTCCAAAGCCAGTCACATTCTTGCCTTCGAACAGCTGTGCTTAGGACATTTTTGGTTTGTGCTCAGACTCTTCAGCTGTACAGGCCAATCTTTTTGGACTTTTAAATTACTGAATTTTCATATCTCCCTATGTCTCCCTCTGCTCCATTTTAGTCTCGATGTACATACAGGTTCTAGGTCTTTCAGGTGCTCTAGTCAGGAGCTTTTAATAATTCCTAGAACAAGGTTGAGGTGGAAAGGAGACCATGCGTTTGTTGCTTATGCCCATATAGACTTTGGAATAATCTGCCGCTGGATATTAACCAGGCAGGCTGTGTTGATACTTAAAACAATGACTGGCTTTTAACCAGTTGTAAAACATTGTGTCTGTTGATGTTTTATTTATTTTATATTGTCTGGAAAGCACTTTGTTGCGTGTCCTTGAAAAGTGCAATATAAATAAACTTTTACTTATTGATCTCTTTCTGTAGCACTACCTCCTCACCTTGATGGGGATGGCTGCGCAACTCTACGCCCATCCCAGCCTGAAGAATGCCGTGAGCCTCGTGGTGGTCAAGATGTTGGTAATAGAGGACGAGGAGTTGGGGCCTGAGCTGTCCAGCAATGGAGGCATGGCCCTGCGCAACTTCTGTACCTGGCAGCAACTCTTCAACCCTCCCAGTCAGCGTCATCCTGAACATTTTGATACCGCCATCTTATTTACCAGAGAGGTGAGCCAGACCACACGAACCACACCTGCTCAGACCCGGATGGTGCCAAAGTGTTTTATGACTGTTTGGACAGTATCTGTTGAAATTCCTTTTCACGCTAGAATAGTTTTTGGGGTTGTTTTGACAGCAGAAAGCGTCCCACATTGCGTTTGCTGAGATAGGACTGTTTCCTTAATTGCTCACGTATTCGGTCAGCAATAACGATGCTATGATTGTGATGGCGCTCGAGTTTCGTCTGCTGGTTTTGGTCCAGGTTTAGTTTTGGACTTGTGAAAGGTCCTGGTAATATGAGGAGTGGAACACATAATCCCATATTCGCTATTAAGATTAAACTTATTTGGCTCTTCGATTAATTAAACTGTCGGGAAGAGCATTAAAGAGCGCGGCGGCGACCCTCCCTTCGAGAAAGCAACACATTTATTAGATGCAGTGGACAGATAGGATCACCTCAGTGATTTGATTAAATAGTCTTGGCTGTTTGTGTGACGCCTCAGATGCTTCAAAACAGGAAATGATCTGGCAGGACTGTGACCGCATAGCTCTTCAGGGAGCACCTTGTCCAGTCAAGAAGACAGTGAACGTAAGGCTGCTCCACTGCCAAGTACAGAAGGTTAGGGCAGTACATGAGCGAAACATGCGGCTCGAGCCGAGTTTTGGCGAGGAATCCCGGGTCGAGTATCACAACTGAGCTCATGGTGGTCTCGGTTCTGCTGGGGCCGGATGGAGAAGCAGGTGGTTTTGTTTAGCGGAGGTCGGGGCGTCTCTGCTTGTTTCCAAGAGCCTCCACGGGACGCATCCTCCCCAATCAGGGTCACTCAAGTCAGGGCCGACATATGTTCTAGACAGCTTTTTGAAAGGCTCACACCACCAGCCATTACACAGTTAAATTCCCTCCCTCGCTCCTTCTAGCACACAGTCTGCCATGTATTTGCTTCATTTTACGATGGAAACACTGACAAATATGTTTTGCTGGCAAGAGCCTACTTGGGGGAAAAAAGGTCTGTCTGGAACTAATGGAGCGATGTCTGGATATCAGTGTCTGAAATGTGTCCCCCCTCTCTAACCCTTTCCTTCCCTTATTCCTCTCTCCTCCTGTGATTCCTCTCCTCCTGATCTTTCCACTTTCCTCCCCAATCTTCTTTTTTTTTCTGTTTTCTTGCTTCTGCCCTCCCAGGATATTTGTGGCCATCAGCATTGTGATACCCTTGGCGTAGCTGATGTGGGCACCATGTGTGACCCCAAAAGAAGTTGTTCAGTCATCGAGGACAACGGCCTCCAAGCGGCCTTCACTGTGTCACATGAGCTTGGTATGGGTCGCATATGCATGTGCATGCGTACACACACACACACACACACACACACACACACACACACACACAAACTCGCATGCCACCAGACTGTCTCTGGCTGACATCTCACCCCTACTGAGTGTCTGTACCAGAGTGGACGCCCCAAATTTAGATCAAGTCATTCATTAATGTGTGTCAGACCTTCTCGGCTTCACTTGAACACTTTCCATGGTCATATTTGCACCGTTACGGAATGGCCGAACTGTTATGACTTAAGGGAATATTTTTGTTCCACTAGGTTAGATCATCTTAATTGCAAAGCATTTACAATTAAGTTCCTGGTTAAGCGTGTCACATGTGATTTTGTTCACACAAAGAAAGCGTAGAAACATATGCCCATTTGACTGGAAGCGTTCTCTAGAGAGAGGAACTCAGAAGTTGTTATTGTATATAACTATTAAACACATCAGTGTCATTGTCACCCTGACACTGGCTTTCTCTCTCTCTCTTTCTCTCTCTCCTTCTCTCGACTCTTCTTAGGCCATGTACTCAGCATGCCACATGACGACTCCAGAAACTGTGAGAAATTGTTTGGGCATATCGATGGACACCACATGATGGCTCCCTTCTTCGTCCATCTCAACAAAACCCTTCCCTGGTCACCATGCAGTGCCCTTTACGTTACCGAGTTCTTCGACAACGGGCATGGTATGGTGTTCCATACACCACGGTTTTGATTCAAGCATGTCTAGATAGGTCATGAACCACTGAATAAGTACACTGGGAAAAATAATTCATTGGTCAGTCTGGACGTCTTAGTTTTTCTGTTGACATTTTTTTCTCCATGAGTTTTCATTTGGTTTTGGCATGAAGGAAGACCTTTTTCCCCCGAGAACCAAACCAAAAAGTAATATCATTCAATAACATTTGAGAGGCAGTTGTCCTAAATCATCAAGCTGTCATTATATAGTTAATGGAAACGTGCCACAGAAGACAGACTGTGTCATTTTGAACTTAAGAGTGCGGTGAAAAAAATCTGCCTATAATGTGGCAGCCTCAATTTTACAAGTTTATTTTCTTTCACTCTATCACGCTCTATCATTTTTTTACAATACACTTTTGCCTTTACTCGTTCCCTAACCACTAATAACAGACTTGTGAAACCTCACTGTATAATTTTGCTGAGAATGTCAAAACTGACAACCTATGTAAAGCATGCTCTCTCTCTCTTTCCACCTCCTTCTCTCTTGGGTGGTTTGCTGCCCTAGCCGTGGCGCAATGTACTCAGGTGAACGGAACACACAAGGCGTGTCTGAGGTTGCTACAGTAATCTATCCGATGTTTCCTGCAACCACTCTCTCTCTCTCTCTCTCTCTCTCTCTGAGAGTCGCCTCACACCTCTGTAGAGTATTTCCAAAAGGCCAAAACAAAGAGAGAAGTGACAACGCAAAAAAAATATATCGCCATTGAAAAATAGCAGACATATTTTCGCCAGGGGTTGATTTATCTTGGTCAATATTTCAGTCTACGCTCTCCTGCTCTCGCTCTTCCTCTGAGTCATCCTTAGTGACTAACACATTCCAGCTTTAACAACTGTTTTCCCTCACTCAGACGCTACGCGTTGCCAAGCACATGCTGTCTGTTGCCACAGGTAGACATGAGCGCTGATATGGCCGTAAGGCTCAGTTATTTCCCGCTGTTTCAAACTCATAAAACAGTTTTAAGTATGTGAACTGTAAAAGGATTGCCTCACATCGCTGAAAGCATTGAACGGAATGCCTCTTGTTGACTTCTTGCTGTCCCACATCTTAAACCAAAGAAGATTCGAAAATTGAAAAAGAAGCTTACACAACGACTTGACCTTTTTTACAAATTTGAAACGATACGTGAGGAGAAAGAGTGCAGTTCAGGAGGATTTGAGGTAGACGTGGTAATTTTGTGTGCTGTGGATTCCGATCTTTGAGCTGAAGTGGATTTGACTGGTGCTGCAGTATAATAGGTTGCATAATGGAAATCTCCAGATGGGCGACT
Organism: Brachyalestes nurse; assembly: GCA_037974405.1. Classification (NCBI taxonomy): domain Eukaryota; kingdom Metazoa; phylum Chordata; class Actinopteri; order Characiformes; family Alestidae; genus Brachyalestes; species Brachyalestes nurse. The sequence continues at coordinate 11,103,238 of JBBPCY010000082.1, forward strand.
ATTCTGACTTACGCACATGAGTAAATGTGTGCGCGCGTGTGTGTGTGTGCGCATGTGTGTGCGTGTGTGTGTGTGTGCGTGTGCGATGGGGGTGTGTAAATGTGTTTGGCCAGTAAAATCTCTCTGCAATGAAAATCGTTCCCTTAAGCTACAGATGTGCACACCTGTTTACCGAAAATAAGAGGCTGCTTCAGCAAACTCAAATGTCAGCAGCATCAGTATCTGTCAGTAACAGTTGGTGGAAGGAAAAGAGCAGCTGAAGCCAGCTACCTGTAATTACATGGGCAGGAATCTTTCTTGACACGTGTATTACAGTGTGTGTAAGTAAACAATGAACTAACCTGTTTGCTCTCTTTCTGCCTTTCTATGCACCTCTCTGTCTAACCCCCATATTGACAACAGGCCAGTTATTATACTATGAGGTATTGGTGGTCTAGTGGATAGGATCCTTGCCTCGGGACTAAGAGGTCATGGGTTCGAATCCTACCTTCAGCATACCACCACTGGGTTCCTGAGCAAGACCCTTAACCTCAAGTTGCTTCAGGGAGACGGTCCCCTGTAGTTAGGGAATGGAAGCTGCGTCTATGTTAGTTAATAACAACTTTGAGTGAAGAATTGCTGCTGAAGTCCTGAAATGTCTTTGGTTCCTTATGTGCATGTTGTGTGTTTCCCATAAGGTGACTGTTTGCTGGATGCCCCCGAGCAAACCATCCCGTTACAGGCCGAACCTCCGGGCCACACGTATGGTCCGGACCGGCAGTGCCAGCAGGCGTTTGGCGAGGAGTTCTCTCACTGCCCCAACGCCCCAGAGGACCAAGCCTGTGTCCAGCTGTGGTGCCGCGAGGAGGACAAGCTGCAATGCATCACCCGAAACGGAAGCCTTCCTTGGGCTGACGGCACGCCCTGCGGGGAGCACAAGACTTGCCATAGAGGCACGTGCATGTTGAGCACACTGGAGGAGGCGAGACAAGAGGAGGTACGTGAGCGCGAGAGGCGTGACCGAGCGTGCATGAGCCACCTCAATTTAAATCATTTGACTGTTTCCCCATCAGGATGTAAACAGGCTGGGAAAGAACAAAAATCCCAGTAAATACCTCTCGGCAGATTTATAGTGATGACGTCTTTAAAAACACAATATTCCCCCTCCTCCCCTTGTGCTTATGACCTATTTTTGTTTACCGCTCTCATAGGTCTGGCTTCCATAATGGTAGCTCATGCTGGCAACTTTTTTAAGGTGTCTTTCTCAGTCGCTCCCAACCTTTAGATTTCTTTGTCCACTCAAGATCCCTCTTTGCACTGGCGGACACATTCTTCTCAGCACATTGTTTAGGTGTCTGGACGAGTCTGCCTGACTGTCAGATTGTCCATTTTTTTTCCCACCTTTTGAAATCTAACCAGCACCTCTTGGACCCTGACGGGCCCCCTTTCAGAGGTGCTTAAAATAATCAATCTGCTTCAAATGCCTTCCCTAAATGCCAGGCTGGCTGCTTCTTCCACAGCTGGTCAGAGAGAGAGAGAGAGAGAGAGAAAGAGAGAGGGAGGGGTGAAAAGGCACAAAAGAGAGAGAGAGAGAGAGAAGGAGACTTGGTGTTCATTTGCAGGGAGTCTTTAAAAAGTTGCATTATTTTTGGATCTTCCATTTAAGAAGTAGTCACATTGTATTCAGTAAAGCCTCCTAAAAGAGTATGATTATATTTAGTTCTGGCCTGTTAGAAAAGCCAGCCCGTGATGCCAGACAGCCTGGCTGTGAGCAGGACTCTCTTAGCCAACTCATAAAAGAAGGAATAAATGAAATGTGGTATTTCTACACATGCCGCGAGCACCATGCATAGAGAGCTGGCGACGTCTGTGTGGCCTTCACATGCCTGCTTAGACCAGAGGTCATGAAGTGCCAGCCAGAAGCTGTGAACTCTGCACTGCTGGCATCGAGCAACTGTCGTGACTGTGGAAAACATCTAATAGATTAATAACCCAACCTGGTGTTTTAAGAGAGATGTGGACAAAGCATGTTCCAGTCACCTGGCATTCTCATACTTACTGTATGCTTCGGAGAAGGAGTGTCAATGATACATTATGTATCTGTGGGTTTTTTTCTTGTATCTTAGCTTCCCGTGGATGGAGGATGGGGTGCTTGGGGCTCCTGGGGTCCATGCTCTCGAACCTGTGGTGGTGGAGTTGAGTTTTCCCAACGCGAGTGCACAGACCCGGTGCCACAAAATGGAGGATCCTACTGTATAGGCCAGAGGGTCAAATACCAGTCCTGCAACATCCAGACCTGCCCAGGAGACAGTGGTAACCATTTATATGTATAATTTAGGAGGCACAAGTCACATGATTCATGTGGCAAGAGTGCAAAGGTGTTCTCAGTTATAGGTGCTGGAGGTGCATTGTTTATCTGCCAACTGTTGTCCATTCTGCAGGTAAGAGCTTCAGAGAGGAACAATGTGAAAAGTACAACAGTGACCGTTACTTGGACATGAACGGCAACATGAAGCAGTGGATCCCGAAGTATGCCGGCGTTTCACCGAGGGACCGGTGTAAACTTTTTTGCAGAGCGAAAAACAGCAATGAATTTAAAGTTTTTGAAGCCAAGGTGATCATCCACTGCAAATGTTTCCTAAGCAAGTGTTTTGGTATACTTCATTTCAACAATGAAACTGAAATATATTTTCCTCTTTTACCTCTCTGTATCAGCCATGGTCTTAATCTCTCAGCAGATCACTTTCTTTCCATAGTCCTGATATCATTACCTTGCCACTAAACTTTCAAGCATGATTTTTTTCTCTGTAGTAAAAGGTGAAATTCAAGCCCTTAACCGCATAACCTATTGCCTTAAGCTCCTAAGTGCACTTTTCTGCTACTGATATTACTAATAGTAGTTGGTTTTGCATCGTTGTAACAACGGTTTTACCCCTTTTCACTTTATGCATAGCTGATTTAACTTTAAGCTTACGTAAAGTAACTTTATAACTTTCAAGGCACATTATCACTTGTTTTTCTGTGTCATAAGTCTTTGTCCTTTTGTGTGTTCGACCAGGTTGTGGATGGTACAACCTGTGGTCCAGACACCACCTCCATCTGTGTTCAGGGTCAGTGTATTAAGGCTGGCTGTGACCAAGTCATAGGCTCCAGCCTGAGGCTGGACAAGTGTGGTGTCTGTGGAGGAGATGGGACAGACTGCAGAAAAATAAGCGGCTCTCTGAACAAAGCTAAGTAAGTGAGAAAAGGGCTCAAAATATTTGCGCAAAATGGTTAGATAAACTCAAAGTTCTATCACAGAAACCCAGTAAGTAGGTGGGTGGCGGTGGCCTAGTGGGTAGGGTACTTGCCTCTGGACCAAAAGGTCATAGGTTTGAATCCTACCTTCAGTATACCACCACTGGGTTCCTGAGCAAGACCCTTAACCCCAGGTTGCTCCAGGTAGACTGCCCCCTGTAATTAGGGAATGGAAGTCGCTTTGTTTAAAAGTGTCTGGTAAATGTAGATGCTTAAAAATGTCATTATATTTCCGCAGCTTTGGCTACAATGACATTGTTACTATCCCTGCTGGGGCCACCAATATTGACGTCAAGCAGCGTAGCCACCGTGGAATCAAACACGATGGCAACTACCTGGCAGTGAAGGCTGAAGACGGATCCTACATCCTGAATGGGAACTTCTCGGTGTCTACCGCTGAACAGGACATCCCAGTGCGTGGCGCCGTCCTTCGGTACAGCGGCTCGTCCACAACGCTGGAACGGCTCCTCAGCTTCCGGGAGCTCAAGCAGACCATCACCATCCAGATCCTTTCCACAGCCGGGGACAGCTCGCCACCTAGGGTCAAGTACAACTTCTTCCTGCCCAAGGATGTGCCCTTCAGCAAAGCCGGCACAGAAAGTGGCCTCTCCCCACATGTCATTCTGCCTTTCGGGGGAGCTGACTGGGTACTGGGCGAATGGTCGGAGTGTTCCAAAAGCTGTGGTGCCGGCTGGTCCAGGAGAAGCGTCGAGTGTCAGGACAGGGCAGGTTCCCCATCCTACTCTTGCGACGTAGACCTGCGGCCAACCGACATCCGGCCCTGCGGGGATCTGCCCTGCCCCGTGTGGCAGATGGGGCCGTGGTCAGCCTGCTCTCGGACTTGTGGTCCTGGAGAGCGCCGCCGAAGCGTGCTCTGCATAGACTACACCGGCAAAGCTGTGGAACCCGAAAAGTGCAGCCCGGATAAGAGGCCAGAGGCCGTTTCAGGGGAGTGTTTTTACCAAGACTGCTAAAACGAAGTATGCCCTGTTTCCGACAACAGGGGTAGGTGTTGACAGAGGTGTGATCCATAGTGTAGGTAGCGAACGAGAGGGCTATTAGCGCCCAAAACACGCCCTTCCCTTTCGAATAGCAAACTGACCATGCTTCAGAGGTAAGCAAGGAAACTAACATTCAACACGGGTGCAGAAATCACTTGTCAAGCTTAACCAGGGCATTTGGTATGAGTTTTTTTTTTTATATCTCTGTGACAAATCTTTCATTTGTTATTGCCAAATTTTTTTTCCCTTTTAAATAATCCAACCACTATTGAAGATTTTTTTTTTCTTGCCCCATTGAGATCTACCTCAATCCTTCGAAAATATCGTAATGCTTTGTAACCTGCTTTTTTTAACCTATCGTTATAGGATTCTTTACCACAAAGGAATATTACCTTTGCACAAACCTGCTGAAGCTCTGTTCGAATACAGCTGGTGAAATACCTCCATATTACAACGCATTTCGTCCCACACCAGAGTGATGATGTAACTGAGAAAAATCTAAGAGCTACCTGAGACATAAACACGACAGCTTTCGCAAGCTGGCCTGTCTATCTCTTTAGAAACGTCTGCATCCGACTGCCTTTTTAGCTGATATATTTCACGCATACTCTTATTATCGGATTTATTTCGCACATTTAATTTATTTGCCGGTTTGTATTCTATAGCTATACATTTTGTTAACTGTTACCGATTGTCATAATTTAATGCTGGTTAATATTACACTTGGAAAACTTTTGAAAGATTTTACATATTTCAACACTGGAACATTGTTTTGTAAGTGCAGTACTTAGTCACAAAGGGATGCAATGTGAGAGCTATTGGATACAGTGAGGGCATTTAGTATCAGCTTCTGAAATGTGTCTGCTTTTGATTGTTGAGATGCTTTTTAGTACATGAAGAATGGCAGTGAATATGCTCCCTCTGGACGATCGACACTGCTTTTTACTATAACCACCATCTCACAATGTTTATGAGCAACAGCATCTAGATATGACCATGATCCAAAACTGGCCTTTACCGGGCCCTTCAACAGCCACTGGTAGACGTTACTTACAAGAGATTATGTAAAAAAAGCAACACCAGGGATTGCAGGAATAAATGATCTCGAACTAAATGTAACCTCAGTAGCGCCTATTTATCTGCATGGATAGAAGAGTGTCCAGTGGACTATTGCAAAAAAAAGCTGTTCCTGTGAAAAATACATTGAGATTTAGGATTCTTCTTTTTTTAAGCTTTAGTGGTCACTGTATACGTCCCATAAATGCAAAAATACCACAACAATCTTCATATTAAAATGCCCTGGAATGGTTAGAAAAATAAAATGTAATCTACTGTTCCTGAGTATATTAACAAAACATAAAATACCCTTTAGAAACTCTTCTAACTCTAGTCTAATAGAGTAGAGCATACTGGATGACGACCTTGCTTAGCAGGGCAGACTTCTTTTAGTATCAGTTAAGAGTCATTTCCAAATTGCGAGATGAAAATAGAGTAAAATAGATGCGCTGTAGAGTCAACGAGAGACAAGAAATTGAAATATTTGTATATCCCCCCGAACCATAAACACGAAAACAGCCTAAATTGAAAAAACACGACGTCATTCTAATGATTTGCATTCCTTTTGAATGAAAATAGAAGCATTCTGAAATTATGTAGATCTGAAACTAAAGCATTCTATCCCTTCAGTGAAGGTCTGTATGATGCTATTGTTATAGCTTCCTTTTTAAGCTATTTATTTTGGGTTTTTTCTACTTTAAGACACCTAATTGTGTTTTGTTTCTTGTTGCTGCTGTCTGTCCTCCATAGCTGTTATGAACTGAAATCATTCATTAAAATGTGTCTCGACTGAATTGTGTGGTTTTGTTTGGTGCAACACCTATATAATTGAAGAACAGTAAATTAGATCTGATATATCAGAGCATCCTTGCAATCGAAGTATCCTTAACATCCACACTTAAGAAAAAGGAAAATCTTTCTCCTCACAAAAAAAATGTACACATTTGACCATACTCAGCTACATTATTCTATAGGAGCCTCATAACCCCAGTGCTACACGTCTAAAAAAAGCTTCAGACATCAACCAAGGGGCGGAAACTGCACGTTTGATTTTTCCATGAACCTGTAGAATTCCAGAGCATCCAGCATCTATCAGCATAGGCACTAACAAACTCTTGAGATCATTTGAAAATCTGAAATTATCAAAGTGCAGCAGGAAGGCCGTCCAGGTGCAGAACCAACAGAGCAGAAAGAAACTAAGCAGGATGGAAAATAGAATTAGGAGCTAAGGGTGAACGACTGGAATGGAACAGAGTAAAACCAAATACGATAGCCCTTTATTAGTGGATATACAGTACATGGACAAAAGTATTGGGATACTTCCAGTGAAAGAAACTCTTAATGCTTTTTATGGAAGAACCTTTTCTATTCCAGCATGACTGTGCCAAGTGCAAAAAGCAATCTCCATAAAGACATGGTTTAATGAGTTCAGTGTGGAAGAACTTGACTAACGTTAGCCCACACTGAGCCCCATCCAAACACCTTTGAGATGAACTAGAACAGAGATTGCAAGCCAGGCCTTCTCGTCCAACATTAGTGCCTGACCTCATAAATGCAAAGGGGGTACCAACTCTACATGTCCAACTCCATACTTACAAGTCTGTGTATTTGAAAGTCCCCGTTGGTATAGTGGTCAGGCGTCCCAATATTTCTGTCCACAAACTGTATGTATGAATGTATGTATACAGTGTAGAGGGGGGCTGTTCAGTATAGGTGTAATGAGAAAACGCCACCACTCGAACGGCATGCTGGGACAGAGTCTCCGGCCCAAAACAGAAACATGTAATAGGGCGAGACTTTGAAATACTTTCTGTGTTTTTTGGGGTCGGGTCACTCTGTTGAGGGGACATTTTGACACTCAGCCCGACCGAGACACACACCGGACCGGTATGTGAAGGTATCTTTGGAGAGAAAGGGAGAGAAAAAGAAAGGTCGTGCAGATGCTAAAGCTAGCTAGCTCTGGCTAACTCGGACAGCTGGCTAGCTTCATGTCCACCAAACCTCCCGATTTATCCGCCTGAATACAGTTGGTGAGTAACGCAGATGATGGTAATCTACCCTATTTTTAATGGGTTTGTGTTTGAGTCCAAACTGAGCTCCTTTTTTGACGGGTGTTGTCACATAACAAGCTAGTGAGTTAGCTTGATAGCTAGCCGAGTTAGCACCAAAATAGAATTTGAGAACGTTTTTTTTTCTTCACCCTTGTGAAAGTGGGGGAATCAATCCTACCACCGGTTTGCGGACGAGTTTTTGATCACATATGATGCTTATCATGCAGTGAGAATGCACAATCAATTAAGAGTTTGCTGTTAATTTCGTCCAGGTCTCTCTTAATCCTAACTACAGCAACAGCATCACATCATAACTGTCTGAACTTCCACAGCATCAGGTGTAGCAGATGTTCACCCAGATGGTTGCAGAGTGTTTTGACAGATTCGAACGTGAGCATGCTCCCACAAGCACATAAACAAAAGCAACTCGTGGGTAGAGACACGCCCCTTCAACTTTCTCACAACAGGCCTGCTCAGTGGCACCACTGAGGCACACTTTCCGAAGATACCGTCCCGACATGCCTCTCCCTGAACCCTGCTTCTGACATGCCTTTTGGGGCAGCTGGTGGCCTAGTGGTTAGGGATCTGCCCCTGGGTTCAGAAGGTTGTGCATTCGAATCTCAGGACTGCCAAAGGCACCACTGACTTTGGTGCTGTAGACTCTGGTGCTGTAGACTTTTTAGTCTGGTAAAGTGTTCTATAGCACCATAGCACAGTGCTGTCTTTTGACTCTACTTTTGACTCTGGTGCTGTAGAAAGTGTTTTAACACAGAAGATCGACTCCTGGTTTGGGAACCTCCTGGTTTAGTGTCCAGGACATTAAGGGACTACAGAGAGTGGTTTGGGCTGCAGAGCGCTCCAGCAGCAGATCAGCTCTGCCGTCTCTCCAGGAGATGCACGAATGCTAGAGAAAACGACACTGGGAGTGTCGCGATCCTGCCTTCTCACACCGCGACACGGGTTAGTGGACTTGAGTGATTTCACGATTTGGGTTTTGTATTGTATATCGTTACAGCCCGTATATATATATATATCCTGTGAGAAGGCAGGATCGCGACACTCCCAGTGTTATCCTTCCCGTCCAGATCCAATGCTACCACATCTTTAGCTGTTCCCCCTCCGCTAGGGGGGTTGAACGGTATACGGGTCCCGCCCAGAAACATAAATTTTTTTCGCCGCAATAGGAGCATTTTCACGTCAATTTCTTTTCTTTAACCAATAGCTGAGGGTCTTAGGGTTTCAAAGAGCCCTCCCACAAGTTTAAA
>JBBPCY010000082.1:11111986-11153062 GCA_037974405.1 Brachyalestes nurse
CTTAGGGTTTCAAAGAGCCCTCCCACAAGTTTAAAAACATACAAGCATGGACAGACTCCTTTGTTTGCTGAACGTGGAAGTTATGACACTGGGTTTAAAAGTGTCTATAAACTGGCTGGGTTGTGATCAAACTGCCTTGGAATTTCTGTGTAATTGTTTTATTGTGTTTTGAGCGAGTTTTGTGGCTCCGGGCAGCTGGGCGGAGCGTTTGAACCGAGAGAGGCGTGTCGACTCCAACTCGACTCCTCATGCGGTTCACCAAAGCCTTATATGCAGTACGAATGGAAAGGAAACCGTATTTAAGCGTTTATTGATTCATAATTTTGTGGTAAAGATAAGGTGTCTCCAAACAAATGGCGTCTCAGAATTTTTCACACTGTGTGCTGTGCTGTGGTGTGTCCACATGTGACTATAAGGGGCCACTTTACTTTATTGGGGCAGTTGGTGGCCTGGTGGTTCAGGATCAGCCCTTGCGAATCTGGCCTGTACACACTGTTCCTTGCTGTGGTGTGTTCACGCGTGACTATAAGGGGCTACTTTGATTTACTTTACTTTGCAATCAGAAAGCCATGGGTTCAAATCTCAGGACTGCCAGTGGCACCACTGAGGTACCCTTGAGCGAGATACTGTCCTACACACTGCTTTCCAGGTGTTCTTGGCTGCCTGCTGCCAGGTTAAATAGAGAGAAAGAATTCCTTGCTGTGGTGTGTTCATGAATGACAAATGGACACTTTACACTAACACTATACTCAGTCGTTAAACACTCTTAAGGCGTGCAGTGCAGTAGGTCTCTGAACTCTGGTCCTGGTTCTGCATATTTCTGTGTTTTCCCTGCTTCCAACACACCTGAATAAAGCTAATCCGGCAGTTTAATAAGTCTTGGCTTGAGGTGGGTGTGTTAGAGCAGGAAAAAACTAAAATCTGTAGGTGTGGGAGGTCTCCAGGACCAGAGTTTGGAACTTTGTTTTTTACCATTTTTACACACCTGATACAACTAATAAATAAGTCTTTCCTGGATGTGCAGACTGTGGAGGCTCCAGAACTAAGGTTTTCAGGGCAAATTATTATTAGCAGTAGTTGACATGCTGTGTATAATGTAAATAAAAACAGAATGCAATTAATTAGAAATCAGGTGGACCCTACATTTAATTGAAAATGGTACAAAGGCAACATGTCCTGTCAGTTTTGTAGTATGGCCTTGTAGGTGAAACCTTGTTTTACTCTGCTGCTGTGCTCTGAGTAACACGATGCAACAATTTTACTGCCAGAGTAGTCTGGAAGATGGTACCACCACTTAAAGTTTTGGACGTTTTATCAAATATTGATTTAACAAATATTATTTGACTTATTTATTTGTTTGTTTGTTTATTTTACCTTTTTGCCATGACATAGCCATTGTTGCTGATTTGGCATTAAACTTAAATCTACTTCAAAGGCAACATGTCAAATGTTGAAACTGTGACATCTGATAGATTTTTCTGTAATATGTGCAATTTGTTTCAGAAAAGTTGGGACGGGGCATGTTTACCACTGTGTTGCATCATCTTTTAACAACGTTTGGGAACTGAGGAGACCAATTGCTGGTGTGAAATGTCTCATTCTTGTCTTATATTGGATTTCAGCTGCTCAACAGTTTGGAGTCTCCTTTGTTGTATTTTTCATTCCATGATGCGCCAGATGTTTTCAGTGGGTGGCCTAGTCTGGACTGCAGGAGGGCCAGTTTAGCACCCAGGCTCTTCTACTACAGAGCCATGCTGTTGTAATACAACATTCTGTCTTGCTGAAATAAGCAAGGCCTTCTCTGGAAAAGACGTTGTCTGGATGTTGCCCCAAAATCATATCTATTCATTAGATGTACAAACAACCAGTGTGCATTAATGCAACTCCATGCCATCATGCGTAATGGCTTTTAAGCCGTGTGCTCGTAACAAACCGAACAGTCCCTCTCCTCTGAAGCCCAGAGGATGAGGCATCCCTGATTTCCAAAAAGAATTTCAATTTTTGATTTGTCAGATGACCTTGTCCTTTGCATTTAGATATTGCTCCAGATTCCCTAAATCTTTAAATGATTTTATGTACTACAAATGATGAAATCTCCAATTTCTTTATATTTTTTAATTGAGGAACAGTATTCTTAAATTCTTGCATGATTTACTCACACAGCTTTTCATAGAGGAGTGACCTCCTCCCCATCTTTTTCTTCTGAGAGACTCTGCCTCTCTGGGATGCCCTTTTTTTTTCTTCCAATCATACTACAGACCTGTTGCCAGATAAGTAATTGTGTGAAATTCCACCAGTGTCCATCAGAACACTTTTCCTGTTATTTGTTTCTCCTGTCCCAACTTTTTGAAACATGTTACTGTCATCAAAGTCAAAATGAAAAAATGTTTTTCATAAAACAATACAGTTTCTCAGTTTCAACATTTGCTATGTTGTCCTGGTTCATTTTCAATTAAATATGGGTTTCCATGATTTGAAAATGTTTGCGTTGTTTTTATTTACATTTTACACAGCATCCAAACCTTTTGAAGTCAGTTGCGCTGCTTCCAGTGTTACTCACATAATATCTATCTATCTATCTATCTATCTATCTATCTATCTATCTATCTATCTGTTTATATTAATCTTGGCATATAAGTGAATGAATAATCAACATTACAGACTTTCAACATCTCATTTATTAATAACTGTTTCTGCACTGTTCATGTGCAGAAATGTTCACAGCAATCAAAAATATGACTTAATATGCTAAGGGTAAAAAAAATCCATCAGCAAGAACAATGATAGAGCAAAGTCCATCTATACAGTGCAGTTTAAGACAATGTACCAAGACTAATGCCAAAAAATCTGTTAGATTAAGATCAGACCACCAGTTGTGTTCGATATATTTGATATCAGGACAGGGTAGGTGAGAAGTATAATATATAGAATATATAGAATATAATCGTGTAACACCAATCGCCCTTGATTTAAAAAAAATTGACCATATTAATCCCTAAGATTGTGTAGGTCCTACCAAAACAGCTCTGACCTGTTGAGTCATGGACTTTAAAAGTGTGCTCTGGTATTTTGCACCAAGACATTAGCAGCAGATCCTCGAAGTCCTCTGTTGTAAGTTGTGAGGTGGGGGCTTCATTTATTGGACTTGTTTGTCCAGCGCATCCAACAGATGATTGAATGAATATGGATTTGGGGAATTTGGATGTGAATTCAACACCTTGAGCTCTTTGTCATGTTCCTCAAACAACTCAAATATTTCGGTAAGATTGTACATCTACAGTAAAGGTTTCCCAACAGAAAATGTCCCAGAGCAGCACATTGCTTTTTTCCGTACTGCATCCTGGTGCCATTTCTTTCCCAGGGAAGTGAAACATATGCACCTGGCCGCCCACATGATGTAAAAGAAATCATGATTAATCAGACACATTCATCCATTGCTTTGTGGTTCAGCTTTGATGTTCACAGTGTAGATGCTTTCAGTGATGGACTGGGCTCAGCTTGTTTTCTGACACATTTCTTTCAAAGCCAGCATGAACTTTTTCAGCAGTTGTACTACAGTAGCTCTTCTGTAGGATTGGACAAGAGGGTCTAGCCTTTGTTCCACCATGTGCATCAGCCTTGGGTGTCGGTGCCCCTATTGCCTGTTCAGTGTTTGTCCTTCTTTAGACCACTTTTGGTAGGTACCAACCACTGCATACTAGGAACACTCCAAAGACCCGCTCTGTGTTGGAGATCTGCTGACCCAGTCGTCTAGCCATCATAATCGGACACTTGTCAAGGTTGTTCAGATCTTCCCGGTTGTCCATTTTGTCCTGCTTCCAGCACATCAACTTTAAGAACTGATGGTTCTTGTAAAAGTGAAAGTGACCATTCTGACATACGGGAACACACCACAGCACACAATGTGAACAGCATGAAATTCTTCCTCTGTATTTAACCCATTCACCAAGTGAAGCAGCGGGCAGCCAGGAAGAGTATATTTACTACCTGTCTGGTTTTAATGTTGAATGGTGTTCTACCTGGCTGTGGAACACCTGATTTTGATTTACTTTTATGTCAGCAATCAAACCATATAAAATGTGCAGCGTAGTTTGATTTTAAAGAGAGTTGAGACCTGCAGCTAATGGTCTGATTGTTAGGGAGTTTCCCCAGTGATCAGAAGGTTGTGGGTTCATATCCCAGCACTGCAAGTGGCACCCTTGAGGAAAGTACCGTCCCCTCACACTGCTCCCGGCACCCCCCTGTTGGTGGCTGTCCACTGCTTGACTGGGTTAAATGCAGGGAAAGAATTTCACATTGTTCACACTGTGTGCTGTGGTGTGTTCACACATGACTATAAGAGGCCACTTTACTTGAATGCAGAATGGCCAGTTCGTCTTCAGTAGCACACGCAGGAAACAAGTGTCATTAATGTCTAGCTTCTCATCAGTATGTTCATGGTCCAACCAGGCATTTTCACTCATTGCCCAGAACGTTAAATCAGTGCCTCTCTGAAGCGGAGGGGCTCCACTCTGTTTCTGCTCTATCCGGCCATTCCTCCCCGGTGCCTTGTGAAAGTTCTGCCGTGAAGGAACGGTACATACCTCTCTGCACACTCAGAAATGTTCAATTCCAAAAAGAAGTGGGTGAATTGTTCAGCTGTGATCGATCTTCACCCTAGTGATTTCGGGGGGGGGGAAGCAATCGTAATTGTAAACCTTGCGTCAGGGACTGTGGATTGTCTTTTCTTTGAAATTTGAACAGGAGGCCTGCTTAGTGCATCCGAGTCTTTGTCCACTGTGCAGTCAAGTGTCATCTGGGTCTGGGCATCAGAGATTTCTGGCAGGTGTTCTAGAAATTTTGTTTTGGCTTTGAGTGAAGTACCTAATCTGGAATTCACCCAGTCCACGACATTTAAGTCATTCTGGTTTGGTAGTGTTTTCTGTTACTGTCAGAATTATTTCAGTTTGGCAATGAGTGATAAAGACCAGTGCATTTAACCTCCCCTTCTCTGACTCACCAGTTTATTAAATCCATCTTTGGCTGCACAGTTTAGCAGTCCTCCTCTACGCAGTCCTTCAATGGAAGGAGACCATCATGGGAAAAGTATTATTGAATTGATATGTTAGTGGTGGTTGTTCCGGTGTGAGGGTATCAGACCTAACATTGTGGCTGAGATATTTACACACTTCATTGTCGCAGATGGGTTGAGGACGCATTGCTGCCCAGAGTTCTAGCCATTAGTCTTGTGTTCAAAAACTGGTGCCTGATGAAAGGCTAGAATTTGACACATTGTGCGTTAGGGCTGTAGTCTCTAGGCATGCAGTGTTTTTCAGCTTTTCTGATTTGAGCAGGGCACATTTTCTGCAGTATAGGCATTAAAAGGCTAGATCACACAGCAGATAATTAGATTTTTCTGGTTTGGCTGTTCACTGTCCTCTTAATATCTGACTTAATATCACTCTGAAAACGTATGCGCAAAGGGATGAAATATTATGTGACAGTTGTGTAGAGGTAAACAATCCAAACGTAGCCATTAGCAGGCCTTGACCTAAAGTAGAGGCCATCTGCAATTTCAAAGACAGCAAGGAGGTGAAAGAGGTTTTTAATGTTAGGTCTTTGTGGAGCCATTGCAGCTATTCAGACAATTGATTTCCTGTCCGTCTAAAGGGTTATTGAAGTAAGTTTTTCAGTGAAGTACATAACGTACCAATGAACTAGTCTTCACTACTCAGTGATGACCAGTTTGCCCTGGAATGTGATACTGGCCACATTTTTTTAAAAATAATGTGACTAGGTAATCAAAAACATGAGCAATAAATCTGAACTGTTCTTGACATCGATGCACTTCAGAAAAGTTGTGACTGAACATAACATATTAAGGAGAGTTGAAGCTTTCGGCAGACATTTAGGTACATATTTTACTTTGTCTGCTGCAGTTTTACACTAACTCTAAGTAAAGCCAGTGAAAACCCATCTCTAAATATTACTATTAACGTCTGATCAGATCATCTCAGTCTCATGTTTTTGTCATGTTTTTTTGATATACTAGTTGCTAAAAAGTGCGATATTGTTGTGAAATAGACATTGACGAATATGACTCAAGATCTGAGCTCATACTTGCACCTGTTTTGAGTTTGGCTTGCCCCTTCATAATCTGTGTACTCCCCTTATGTTGTTGTTATGGTAGTGTGGATATGGCAGCAAATCTGACTCAACAAATTACGTTTGGTTACTTGATTTATGAAACAAATCTCGCCTTGCAGTGTGAATAAAGCCTGACTTTGTATTAGGGCTGCTTGATTAATCAAATTTTATTTTCAATGAATTTATATTCTTTTGGCTTCCAATAATTATGAAAACAAGATAATCAAGATAAAATGATTGTTATGCCACATTAAATTTTGCAGTGATGCTCTCCTTTTGCCTTGTCACACCCCTGGATTCCACTAAGGGCGGGAAAAGCCACATTCTGGCTACAACGTGGCCAGCAAGTTGTTCGTGGCCATTGCTGACCGCACTTGCTGTTCAACCGGGCGTCTCGGCAGCTCTCCACTCTGTCGTGTTTACGTGTTGTTGCCAGACCTACCTCCTGTTATTTCTGGATTTCTCCCATATTGAACGAAACCAATATGGTCGAATGACAAACAAATCACTCCCGTGAAATGAGCCATCAACGTAAAATGAACAGATCAGTAAATAGTTCTGAACTTCCTATATCTATTTTTTTTATGTATATTGAAATTTGGATTGTAGTTGCTTTCAGTAGGACGTGGAAGTTCACTAATCTTGTTGCATAGTTTATCTTATTTATTTTTTATTGAATTTTTAAATCATGTCTTCAACCATTATCATTTATATTTTCCCGTTCTACGCATTTTTGTTTTTCTGCTGAATTATATTTAAAGTAAATCCACTGTTTGAACCAAAAAAAAGGACGTTTCTAAAGTAATGCCCTACTAACATTGCCTCCCCCAACAGGAAATCCATCCTTCATCGGCAGAGAGGATGGGAGTAAAGACCTTCACTCACAACTCCCCCAGTCACAGCCAGGAGCTGCTGGACAAGCTCAATGCCCTGCGTGGCGAAGGCCATTTCTGTGACGTCACCATCCGCGTCCAGGGCCAGCTCTTCTCCGCCCACAAGGTGGTGCTGGCCTGCTGCAGCGACTTCCTGAAAGCCAAGCTTTCGAGTAAGCTCAGCGATGAGGACGGCGGGGCTGAGGACGACAAGCCTGTGCTGGACCTTCACCATGTGACGGTTGCGGGCTTCGCTCCTCTGCTGGAGTACGCCTACACCTCCACACTCTCCATCAGCACAGAGAACATCATCGATGTGCTGGCTGCTGCCAGCTACATGCAGATGTTTGCTGTGGCCAATACCTGCTCGGAATTCATGAAGTCTAGCATTCTGTGGAACTCTTCTTCAGCTGCCGGGGCCGCTGGCAGTGCAGCGGCTGCAAATCTCCACCGGCCACAGGAGGCTCCCGAAGGTACCACGGGCTGCACCCTCACAACTCTGGACGCCCTCTCACCTTCCCCTGTGTCCTCAGAGTGTAGCGTGGCCGAGCGACCTATACCTGTGTGCCGCGAGTCGCGGCGCAAGCGTAAAGGTTTTGCGAGCCCGCAGCCGGCCTCCTCTTCCTCTCCGCAAGTCCCCAACCCTTCGCCTTCCTCGTCCTCATTCCCCGAGAGTTCCGCACAGGCCCTGGAGCCTTCGTTGGCCTTCTCCTGGACCTACCCCTTCGGCGTGGATCGCCGTTTTGCCCCCGAGAAGGCCAAGTTGCCTGAGGGGCTGCTGGAGTCTGGCAGTGCGTCTGGGCAGGACCCAGGTGGTCGGGCACTGGTGGAGTACCTCTCCTGCGAGGGTCCTCGAGGGATGAGTGTGGGCGGGGCAGCAGTGGTGGAGGAGGAAGAAGAGGATGTGCAGGTAAAGGTGGAAAGGCTGAGCGACGAGGAGGTGCATGAAGAGGCTTCGCAGCCGGTCAGCGCCTCCCACAGCTCCGTGAGCGACCAGCAGACTGTTCCAGGCAGCGAACACGCTCAGGAGGATTTGCTCATCAGCCCTCAGTCTTCATCAATAGGTGTGCACAGTTAACTATTGAGCCTAATCAACAAGTCAGCTATATTTGTTTGTATTTGTTTGTAGTTTTTTTATGATGATGATTTGCATATATTTGGCCATGTTTCGTTTAGACAAGATAAGATAAACCTTTATGTTAGTTGAGGACTAGAGTATTAGTCACCTTGTAGTTTTTATAAATGGGATGCACAATAATTTCATATTGTATGATATTAGTAATATCATATAACTGGTATAAGTCATACCAGTATCACCAGATATGTCTTTAAAAAACATCAATGTCGGACAGATCACAGTACTGGGTAGGTTGTTAAATGGGCTAGGCTTCTATGCTGGACTACTTTGATACAATGTCGTTCCTTTTGTTTATTTTACTGCATCAATAATTAATGTCATATTTTTCTGTAATGCGAATCCAGATAGACTAAGTCCCAAATTGTTTAAGAATCGCCATCTTAGATAAGTATATGGAAAACATCAGTTATCATCATCAAACCACAATTCCTATGAATGCGCCCCTGATAATGTAATAAGAATGCCTACTCTTGCATACGTTTTTAATACCAAGGTCATACAACCAAGATGAATAACACACCTTTCACTTTTGTTATGCAGTTCAGAGTGAAATAGTCAAAATAACAAAAGAAAAAGAGTCCTATTAAGTTACTTGGATGTTGGTAAGGTAATTTTACGTTGGTTTTTGATATTCCTTGAATTTTGTTAGTGAGGACATTAGAACAAATATCTTTTTGTGCCCCTAGGCTCAATGGACGAGGGGGTGACTGAGGGCCTTCAGTCCATCCAGGGCACTCCAAACACCACCGGCCACATGGAGGAGGACGAAAGGTAGGCTCCTCTCCACACGCCTACTTTGTTTTTACACAGTCTCCTTTTACGATGTCTCACTTTTACAATTTTACTAAAAGGCCCCTCTGAGGCGGAACATTATTTTTCACCCTCCCGGTCTCCATCTTTCATCATTTACTAGTTTATAAGTGGTGGAAGCCTATGCGGTATTGTCGTGGCTATTAGGACAGTGACTCCTTGCCAAGCGGCCAGAAGCTAGTTGGCAGGCTTTCTGGAAAGTTCTTGGATCTTGAATTTAGTTGGAATCCTGGAAGAAAAGTGAAGTGTCATGATGCAAAACAAAAGCAGAAGAAAAAGACGCAGCTGTCCATCTCTGGAGAGGAGTTTATAGTTTTATATGACAACTTGATATGCCTGACTAAACCTGTTATATGTTATCCTGAAACCTTTCTGGACAGATCTGCATGGGCTGTGAAAGAAGACAGTGTTGGTATGAAAACAAGTCAAGAGGACCTGCTAAGTTGCCAGTTCACAGCCATTTAAGCAGATCGCATTGTAGATTTCAAACCTTGTTCATATATACCTCAAATAGTCGGTTAAAAGTCATTTTGTGGCTTTCAGAATAAAGATATTCAGATTTGAAAACCCTCTGTCCAAGGGTTTTTTGAGTACCCAGGTTAGGCGGCAGAAATATTTCGCTCCTGTTTATGTGCATGAACACAGTTTGTGTAATCCAGATCAAATGAGGATGTTACAAGTGGGATTTCCGTAACATCTCTCATTTTCTCTCCTCTAGGTTGGAAAATGTCCAGTACCCATATCACCTGTACATCAGCCCTTCTGCACGGCCCAGTCTCAACGGGCCCGAGCGTCCATTCCAGTGTCCCACATGTGGGGTCCGCTTCACTCGAATCCAGAACCTCAAGCAGCACATGCTCATTCACTCCGGTGAGGGAGCCTCCGCATTTACACGGGCAGCATTTCAGAGCACCAGAGCACAATTCATCCTCCACAGGCTTTCAGCTAACAGCTGGAAGTTAGATGTTGTTTGGCTTCACTCTCTGCTGGCCTCCATTCTTCATAACCATAAGTGTCATTTATGCTGGGGACAGTGGAACTTATTGTCTTGGCCTATCTTGTCCAGACAACTTTTAAAAAGATCCCCATAAATCTGTACATTTCTAAACACGATAGTATTGTCCTGTGTATGCCCTACACAGAGCATGTATGTCCTATTAATAACTTTCCAATGTCTGCTAGATGTGTTTCTGATGTAAACTTGCCAGTCCTTATCTTGAGTGAAGCTTGCATAAGCATTACAGGTCTGTCTGATTAAGACATCTGGCGAGTACCTGAGCCAAAACTAACCTACAGCCACTTGCGGCTGCATGCGGCTGTTCGTTTTTTTTTTTTTTGTCAGTTTACCATGTCAGTGTTCCCTGGACAAACATCTAGTAGTAAAATGAATAAGAACTTCAAGACATTGCCAAACAAAGTTTGGATAGCATTTTAGTTCTGCTTCAGTTCTGCTTTAGTTCTTAGTTCTGCTTCACTGACTTCAAGTCAAGTCAAGTAGGTGTTTGACATTGCAACCATATGCCCAGTACACAGTGAAGTGAAACAACTGTCCTCTAGAATCATGGTACAACATAAAGAGCAAAAACAGAACATCACAAGAGTACACAAGTGAAGACAGGACTAAAGAGACTGCAATAAAGAAAACCAAAAATAACTCAAAACAGTAAACAGCGCATAGCAGTCTTTACTGTACTGTTAAACTGAAGCATGTCAGTCAAGTGTCTTTTAAAATATTAAGACTATATTTTAGTGTCATCCAAACGTTTTTTTAATATTTTACGCTGGGATTTTATGCTGCTCCTATTTGTATATGCATGAGGGTGGTAGAAAATTTGGTTTGGTACAAAAAAGGAGCAAAATACAGCACTTTACTCTAAAATCTGCCAAGCTTAGCAACTTCTTGGAAGGTGCTCCATAACCTCATGAACCGCCCTCAGCCATGCGTGTTTGTTGGCATCTCAAAACTACATTTAGCTTTGTCATCTTTTTATTTTCCCCAAAAAGTAGTACTGTGCTGGTGCTGTGGTGCTCTTTGCTAGAGACATTCTATTTCAGTAGTCTATGCAAAATTTGGTAGCAAAGTTGGCTTGGTACAAAAGTGTTTTAAAGCAAAATTGCCTTTCATGTTGACTTCTGTGTGACTGCTGACCCGTTTCCTCGGCAGGCATTAAGCCATTCCAGTGCGACCGCTGTGGGAAAAAGTTTACGCGAGCCTACTCCCTAAAGATGCACCGGCTGAAGCATGAAGGTAAACGCTGTTTCCGGTGCCAGATCTGTAGCGCCACATTCACTTCCTTCGGTGAATATAAGCACCATATGAGGGTGTCCCGCCACATCATCCGCAAGCCTCGGATTTACGAGTGCAAAACATGCGGCGCCATGTTTACCAACTCCGGCAATTTAATCGTACACCTGAGGAGTCTGAACCATGAGGCGTCAGAGCTAGCAAACTACTTCCAGACCAGGTGAGGAGGAGCTGAACGGCATTAGAAATGACTCTCTGTGCGAACAGGAACACCAATGCAGGCTTAGCTAGTCACCCAGGTTTCAGATGGCAGTGACCAGGGCGGGATATGGAAATTACGCTCCTGTTCAAAAGTTTGGAATAACTTCATTTTCATTTTGGTATTGGACTCTAAAAAGATATTTACAAATTATTTTATTCAATATCTTAAGTATTCTCGAAAAAAATATATCGGTTAAAATACAGCGTGATTATATTTTACAGTAGTTTTCTGTAAAGTCAACTGTCAATTTTGAAACAGTAATTTTATCAGAACATAATCCTCAGTGTAATAAAGATTTTAGGTGTTTTTTTTTTTTTTTATGAATTTACCAGTCTGCTACTGATCTGAACACCTGGAATTCACAAGTTCTTAGCTAACCAGCCCTTTCGTAGATCATTCAAGCATCTTTTTATAGTACGTGGAAGCAAATAGCTTTTAAAACATAAAAAAAAAAAACAATAATTCCAAACATTTGAATGATGGTGTAAATTCATATTACACTATACATACGTTTATTAAATGGATCTTAATTGGCTCTTGAATTTCACTGAGCTGTTTGTGTTCTACATGGTTAAAGTGGTCACAGGCCATTGTAGCACCATATTCTTTTTGAACTTTGTAGTGTGTGTCATGAGAAATCCTTTACTTTATCTATACTTGCTGCTGATCTTTATTATTCCTGTTATTATTTTGAGCTTCACTGGCAGATTCTGGCCCACATGAAGCGGTGCAGTCGTTTTTTGTATTTTATTGACTGACTCATAGAACTGTTCGATAGCTTAATAGGCATACTTACCCTTAGGGACTCATGCTCACACATGTTCCTGTTGCGATTCATGTCTCAAAACATCACGTAGGCCTTCTATCACTTGATAGCAGTCTGCGTGTTCTTCAGGAAGCCAGTTCCCTGTGTCTAAAAATATATTTATAAAAACTGAAATAATGGAACAGTGGCTTTTATTTCCAGTTTGGGGTTATAAATGCTTGTGAGGTATGCGCTTTACTAGGAAAGGCATCGTTGAGTTATTTTTTGCAGGGAAAGCCTATTCCCGGTCACCGGGGGAATTTATTCTGGAGTGAAGGTTATTGCTAAAAATAAACTTGAGGATACTCAGTCGCATATGAGGAGACTTTTCATTCCATTCTCTGAATTCCTTTTTGGAGGTCTTAACAAAGATCACAGGTGACGAGAACACTTGGTGTTCAACTAGTATGATGATTTACCTGAGGACCGTCAGTCTGTTTCCATTGGATGTTAAAGCCTTGAATGTTTTGCCCGTACACCGATCAGCCACAACATTAAAACCACTGACAGATGGAGTGGAAAAACTTGGATTATCTCATTACAATGGAACCTGTCACGAGGTGGCACATATTAAGAAGAAGATAAGATAAGAAAGAATTTCAATTGCTCAATGCAACAAGAGGAATAAAGATATACAATAAGAGTTAAAAAAAAGAAACAGAACAGTAGAATAGAGCAAATATAATATCAAAATAACTCTAACAAAGTAACAATATAACTATATCAGATAAAATAACATAACTAGTAGTGCAAGTGATTATGAAGTGACATAGTGCTTGTGCAATGAATTAAGGCACCAAATGAGTAGGTTTATGGATCTGAGTGGTTTTTACAAGGGCCACATTGTAGCGGCTAGATGACCAGAAGAACATCTCCGAAACGGAAGTGAATATGTCTAGTATGCAGTGGTTAGTACCTACCAGAATACAACCAGTGAACCAGCGACAGTACCCAGGGCTCACTGACGGATGTGGAATCCAACCCATCTGGTCTGATTCCATAGAAGAGCTACTGTAATACAAACTGCTGGAAAGGTTATGGCTGGTAATTAGTAGTAGGCTTTGCAGTATTTAAGAGAAGTATGTTTAAGTATCTTAATTGCAGTATGCCGGAAAGCATAGCGAATTGTCTGAGGCATAAATTTGGCCGCATCACAGACAGCACTAGCCATTAGCTTTATTGTGTTGCTCTGGAGAAGTGCAGGCCGAAGAGAGGGAGATTGGTGATGACTAGGAAAAAGTTTGTGCCAAAGAGAGAAGCTTCCTCTGTCGTTTGGAAATGGTTCAGGCTTGAAAAGACTTACATAGCAAAGTGTGCCGCGGCACTATTGTGGCCAGTCGTGGAAACAATAGTGACCTGTTTTATCACCTCGTAACAAAAGATGTGTTCGAAGCCAAATCAGCTTGCGATTACAGGCATCATAGACGAGGTCATTAACCAGCAGGGACGGTGAAACGCAGGTTTCAGACACATGCACAGACCTCACTTTAATTCGCGTTTTCATAAGGCTGTATGGCCGTAAAAGCAAATTGAAGTTACAAGCACAATTACGGCTTGTTTATGCAACGACCTGTCCTCTCATTTTAAAACCACTTATGCCCCAAGAGTAGTACTTTGGTTTGCTGTTAAATCAGTATTTGTAAACAATTTTCCAAAAAATCTAAGAATTAAAGCAGTAATGACGGATGCATCTATTTGTTTTTCAGTTAAATTTTTTTGCTATTTTTCACAATAAAACATCTGATGTGTACTTTGGTTGTTAGATATGGCTATTTATAATAAAGCATAGTGTGTATAGTAAAACAAGCCAAAAATAGGCTTACTGTTTTCTTGCATGTTACTATTTCAGAAAGAAAACTGCACCAAAATTCAGAAATTTTAATTATACTGTGAGTTTTTGGCCCATAATGCCCAATCCTACTGGCTATAATAGAAAGGTGTCAGAACACTGCATAGACTCTCACTGGCCAGAGGACCTGTGCTAACCTTGACCATCAATGAAAGCACCTACAATGGGAACGGAAGCATCAGAACTTCTCCATGAAAAATGGAAGAGGTGGCACCAGGATGCACTATGGGAGCAAGGCAAGCCGATGGAGGCAGTGTGATGCTCTGAGCTGTGTTCTGCTGGGAAACCTTGGGTCCTGGTATTCATGTTGAGGTCTCTCTGATATGGACCACTCACCTAAACATTGTTACAGACCATAATGCGTCCTTCCAAAGTGTTCAGGAATGTTTTGAAGAACGTGACAGAGTTCAGGGTGTTGGCCTCCATATTCCCCAGATCTCAGTCTGATCGAGCATCTGTGGGATGTGCATGGATAATACTATCCATGGAGGCCCTGCCTCGTAACTTACAGAACGTAAAGAATCTGTTGCCGATCTGTTGTCTCGGTGCCAGTCATCTTCAGAGTCCATGTCTGGACGAGTCAGATTTGTTTAGGTGGCCCAAGAGAGACCTGCACAATATTAGGCAGGTGGTTTTAATGTTCTGGCTGATCGATGTATGTGCCCGTTCTTACCTCACCTAACTCACTTTTTTTCTCTCCACCCAAATAAACACTCAACCCAAATAAACAGCATCTGAGCTGACCAGGCTTGCAGGAGTGAGGCAATGCTTTGGCACACTCTCAAAAGCACAGACAGACAGAGAGAGAGAGAGAGAGTGGGTGAGAGAGAAGGAAAGAAAAAATGAGAGATCGCTGGCAAGGCAGAGGACGTGGCTGCATTGTGTGTTCTGATCCATGTTTCTCTGTTGCAATAACGAGAACCAGCCGCTGTCTGCCTCACGTCTCCCTGCGATCCATTCCCTGCAGAAACCAGGTGTTCCCCAGGCTCACAGTAGAAGAGAGAATCTCGGAGTCTTATAACCGTTAAAGGAATATTACAGTGTTTTTCAGACTGATCTCCTCCTGCCATATCCGTATGATACAGCCACGTAATAATTTCAGTGCCTTTCTCGATTCTTAGAAAAAGTTGCTTCAGTACCTGCCCATTGGCTTCTGTTATAAATGTGTGTTGAACAGTTTTTTTCTGTTCTTTTACTGAGTACATGGAGACATGACAAACGTGTCTGTGGTAATGAACCATACGCTGCATATGTGGCAGGTATAGATAAAGTATTATTTTAATAGTGGACTTCCCTGACCCTTCCTGATGCCTTTTACTGGACTAATTGTTGCCTAAAGAGCATTTCTTGCCTCTTAGTTCCTCCCAGCTCGCTTTGTAGCCCTTCGATGCATATTTGCAACCTGCCTCAAGTTTATAATATGTGTATTTTTTGAAATAAAGTTTCAAACCATATTTAGGACACTGCAAGTCTGAACAAAACTCAGTAGGTCATCTTTAATACAAGCAGCTCCTACTTTACTTTTAATACGAAAGCAGATCCTCTGTTTAAACTCTGGTAGTTGTGCCAAAGGCCGTGAAATTGATCTCGTATTAAAATTTGGACCTGCTTATGGAAAGACTGATTGAGAGTAGAAGTCATGCAAATGCTTTTCTAAAGCGAATGTCAGTTTAAATAGTGGATTATTTCAGTTTTTTTGATTTACATTAGGATTTATGAGAAGAGTAGTAGAACATGACCGGTCTTGCAGTGTAAACTCTCCTTTCTTGCTTCTATAAGAAATTTAAAGGCTACTGAGAGTTCCTTATCACTTTTCCTCCAAGTCAAAGCTGCTCAATTTAAAAGAATGATTGATCTTTCTATCTACCATTTAAACTTTAACCCTTCCTGCTACGATTAATTGTGTGGTCTTACACCGCAGGCAAATATTTCGGCACGTTCTTCAGACAAAGAGAAGACCTGTTGACTCTATAAGAAGAAGCCAGTGGGCAGCTGATTTGGCTGGAGTGTTTCTTTGTGTTTAATATTGATGAAGACGGCATCCATTAGTGATTTTAACCCCCTTTGCTCTCTTCAATTTCAGTGAGTTCCTCCTCCCAGACTACCTGAGCCACATGCAAGAGGAGGAGGAGAGTCTGGCCCACTTCGAAATGACCGAACAGGCCTTTGAAGCTACAGCCAGCGCCACCACTTCTTCCTCCTCCTCTTCCTCAGTCCAAACACCTGTCATCTCCCAGGTCTCCTCCACCATGAACTATGAGCCCCAACCACCGGCACCCCCGCCCCACAACCCGGGCTCCAGAGCAGCTCACGGGGGCGAGGCGGGGGCTGAGGGGACACCAGCGGATCAATCCAAGAACGCCGCTGTTGTCACCTCTCTACCCGAGTCTGAGGAAGGCGAGAGAGAAAAGGAAGAGGAGGGACGAAAGCAGAAGAAAGCACTCGTGTCCATTACAATCGAGTGAGGGGACGTTCCTTTCATTTTTGTTTTATTTTTATTTTTTAACATTTCTTTTGTTTTTGTGTATTTGTACTTGTATGCACCCAGTTACAGTTTGTGGCCTGAGTCAGGATCATTGCGGCAAGAAAAACTAAACTAAAAACTGGCCTCTGTGTGGAATAAAATTGGAAAAGCTCCTGTTTTGGACACTATAGCGGACTTTCTACAAGCTTCATGTTCAGTCGTGAACCGCTCTTTAGAGAAATGTGAATGTTTTATTTTCTTTGACTTTGGATACGAGCGTTTTCAAAAGACATTTGTTCTGAAGTTCAGAGTAAACTTGAAATATTTTAAGACTAGACATCCTTTTATTTTATTTTATTTTATTTTTTCAACACTCCGGTAATTTTATTTCTCACTTTCCCTGTCGTATTATCAGACTATATATGATATACTATGACCCTCTACGAGGCCACACGACAAAGGAATCAAACTGAGTGTAAAAGCTGTGAGATGATGAATAGCACCTACTGAGGTGACACCTTAGCCTTATTCAGTTGAACTGGATCATACTGGATTGTGAGTGAATGAGCAAGTTTAAGCAAACCCATCTGGGCGTTTGGTCTTGCCTCCTCTTCTCTTGCCTGCTCCTTCAGTGCGAGTTTGTTTAGTCTTGCACAGCGGAGCGCCTTAACTGTAGCACAATGCTCTTCTTGGCCTACACCCTAAAACAAGGATTTCTGATGGAGCTTCTTAAAAATGTTAAAAAACGGAGCTACTACTTAATCTGCATTCTTTCGCAGCAACAGAATTCCACGTGGGAGTGACATGTTGAGTGGTCACCACTAAGCTCGATCGGGTAACGCAACCTCAGACTCCTTATAAGGAATCCTGTGCTAATCCTGTTTCCTTTTCAAAACAGTGAATCATTAACATTTAAAGGCCATGATGAGAGTAGGCATTGCATTTGGGAGGCTTGAATAGAAACAGTCCCCAAACTGCAGACTTGCTGTTTAATATTCAGTTAATAGCAGGAGTGGTTAATATAACAGCAGAAGATAAACTGTAAAATGAAATGATCATCAGTTCAGTAATAAGCATAGCCAAGAATTGATAAAACAGCTCTCTATTTAGTTCTGGTCATTTCTACTCTTTTTAGCTCATAACATATAACGGCACCTGCCTACATAGAGGGGGTCCTCGAGTTACGACACAGATCCATTCCTACGACAGTGGCGTAACCTGAATTTTGGTGTTGAAACACACCCCAACCTAAGTCTCTGAACGATGCTATTGTAAAAATCATAATCTAGGACCAAAAAAAAAACGAAGCCACAGAAAAAGCAAAAGGACATAAATATGCTGTACTTGTACACTAGTGTTGCGCGGGTCGGCTTTTTTTTTTTAACACCCGCCCCAGCCCGACCCGTCAAGAGATCCAAACCTCCCGCCCAACCCTCAAAAATACGCGTGGATAATGACCCGAAACCCGCCCTGACCTAATGTGAAAAAAATCCCGTTTATAACACGTTTGATTGATAATGATATGCATTTTGTAAAAACGTACTTTTAACAGTCCAGAATGGTGTAGGTAAGCGTACTGGGGACGCCAACTCCCTCACTCATACGCTGTGTTACTGTGTATTCTGCATATACTACGTATTCATCCGCCGCACGCAACCAGACTAGTTATGGGAGTGAGCGTCGTAAACTCGAAATGTCATATGTTCGAGACTAACCCGAGGACCCCCTGTATGGAACAAAACAGGTCCAGTTCATTCTCCAGGCAGAAATGTCTCTGCTGTACCAATAAGAGTACGCAAGAGTAAGCTATTTGCCTTCATGAATATTTACAAATTGCTTGTATGTGAAGTAAAAGGGTATATGAAGTTAAAGTTTTTATCTTGGGAGACAGCCAACAGGCACCTCCAGTAGTATTCAGTATATTATATACCACCTTAAAACTCTAGTATGGAGTATGCATCACGGTCTTGTGTCGCGTCGCCCTAATCGTTCGTACACACGCCTGACCCAAAGAAAGTTCAGGAAAAATACCGGCAGATGAAACCAGCACAGCTGCAGAATTCATGTTCAAATGAAGGTTGTTCATTGAAGCTGCGTTCCCAAAGCTTTCCTTTTTCTGTTTCGTTCTGAAATTTCAGTGATAGATTATCGAAAATTGCCCTAATAAATTACACAGGTCAACAAAATTTTTTTTGTAATCATCAGAAACCACAACACACTTTTCTAAACCAGTTTTTCACACTGATTTCAGATCTGCTTTCAGTTTTTTTCAGTCACATCAACTTTTTGAATTATGAGTAATATTAGATTTGCAAGAGACTTGCATGTGGCTTTTATTATACCGCAGACACCAATCAAGTAACTGTTTCAATATTTTCAGTGTGAAGTCAGAGAGGTGCACACTGTGGCATAGATATAATGATCAGTGTCAGTCAGCTCCCACTGTTTCTTCAAAAACGCTCAGCATATTATTATTATATGCTAATTATACCAACTATCATGCGATATTTAACGAGCTTCATCACAAAAACTGTACGTGAGGGAAAAACTAAACACAGATTTGAAATCAGCGTGAAAAACACTACAAAACCCACATAAACCTCTCTCTGATGATTTGGACCTGTTGACCTGTGTTATCGAAAATTACCCTGATTTTCTAAGAAGGGCTGGCTATACTTGGCCCTTTGGACCAAATTTTGAATCGCTACAGAAATTGCACATGTTTAAGAAGGGGAGTAAAATAAATGTATAGTAAAACATGATACAGTACACTATTTCTTTAAAGAGGGTGTGAATTGAATGCAGAGTCTTTAGCTTGCAGGATAGCATTTCATGGTTTGCCTGCCAGCTTGCTATTTTTAACATCAGTAGTGTTTTCTCTATCCAGTTTCACACACAGACTCTTTCCGATGACATAGCGGCCTTGGTAGGCAGTTCCATTTGGCGTTATGTTACACAAACCAAGAATCTTAGTAGGAAAGTGCTGCCGCGGACACACCTTTCTCAGATTATGTCTGAAGTAGCAACATGGAATTTGGTTAAAGTAAAGAATATGCACCTAAATGTTTGTTACCAATGCTCGAAATATAAGGTAGCGCCTATAGTAGCCCTATGTGGAAAGTAAAAGTACACAACCATTGGTTTAACGTGAACATAACATTAATTCCCTGTAATTCCCCTTAATGCTGTCGTGAGTGAACATTTATTATAGTAGCGTTTTTTAAACCTGCGTGGAGTTTATTTAAAGACTAGTTCAAAGCATGAAAGGTTTCCCAAACCTCAGAAGTGACATTAATACTAACTTTTTTAATTTGTTGATACTCATAATGTATATTTGAATACTGCTTCCTTCTACAGTAAGAAACAGAATAGGATAGATGGCTTTCAGTAAAGTATGGGAAGTATTAAAACCTCATATCTTTTTTGGACGTTATTTGAAAATGCCAGTTGCGATTTATATTGTCATAACTTTATGATGACCGGACCAAACTGACGGATCCAGCATGACTTGCATTAAAATGTAATACATTAACTGTATGTAAATTTTAAGAATGTTTTTTCAGTCTCCAGAAAAGTGTTTTTTTGAGAGATATGAGGTTAGGTTCCCATTTCTGTATTGTTTGGCCTAAAATAACTTGGTACACGACTTGACAATACACTTAAGACAACATTTACCCATCAGATTAAGCAGCTGTGGATGTCGAAAATGAATCAATGATCTCATTTTAACCAGTCTTGCACTTCATGGATGAGAAAGTGAAATGTCAGAATGCAAAACAAATGTGAATTGTCGGTTCTTGGCATCAGCATTGCCTCAGAAAGGCATTATGGGTTATCCTAATGGCCGAGAAAGTCCACAATCGTATAAATGACTTCAGTACTATGAAATGAATATGTAAGCTATGTGGTTTAGAAGCATGAGGAGCTGATGTGTGGGCCTTTAGGGCTTCAGGGGTTAATGGTTTGATCTGGCCCCTCTGTTTTCCTGCTGTGTATATATATATATCTCTATCATGCTGCTAGAGTTTGTCAGCTGTGCCTCATGTCCATAAACTGCACCTCAATTTAAATCCTAAGATTTTACCATTGGGGGTAAGCATTTGCATTTATGTAGTGGGGACAAAAGAAAAATAACGGCACAGATTTTAGAAGAATAAATGGAAGGCAGTGTTTTCATAGCCTTTCCCATATCTGCGTTCGTCCCCACAGTTCACTGTAGAACTTTACCCGTTAAACTTGTAGTGCCATGCTAGCTGCCGAATGAAAAATGTGACTCCGTAGCAAGATATGAGGTTCAAAATCGATGTTCGGATTGTTAAAATGTTCAGCACTTGCTCAATCTGATCGCTTTAACGAACATGCCGTTGGATCCAGAACGCGTGTGAGATTTGTACTTTTTTTTCCTCCTTGCATTGCACAGGGCAATCATTTAGCCGAAAGCTGCTCCATTCCAATGTGATTTTCTTCTTTTTTTCTTCTGTATGCGATGTTGTGCAATATCAATATTCTTAGAAGACGCCCTTAATTTTCAGAACTTGGCTGAAGAATGTGAAAATGCATTTTTATTATTATTGCATATGCATATTATTGCAAATGCATAATAATAATTATTATTATTGTTGTTGCAAAGGACAATGAACAGTCTGACTGATAATCAGCAGGAGTGCGATCAGAGTGGACCACCTGCTGTAGGACCTTGTAAAAATCCCACTCAAGGCCTTGATCAATAATCCCGATTCAGCTTTGCACTTGAAAAGCCAGTTAGCGAGTAAAGAACCGAGAGAGAGAAAGCACCAGACGGGATATTGGCAAGTGATGGCATCATTCATCTTTCGAGTCAGTGTAAACCTCCACCTCCGGACTGCAGTTAACCCAAAGCTCCACTGTCTGAGTCTTGAGAGGTGACCGTTTTTTTGTTTTTTTTTTTCTCCCCACAACCACAATATTGCCTTTGGGCCCGGCCTCCTTTCTGTGGTACCTGCATGTTATCCTGAGATACAAAAGAAATCTGAACAAAAATCAATATAGCATGGGTTGATTTTATTTGTTGGATGTCGTTTCAGATGTGTGTGGAACTAAGGTTTTTATGTACACTATTCAATCTTCTGTGTCCAATGTTTCAACAGAGCGAAAAATCGATGTTTTGATGGTCATGATGCGCTTTTTTTTTCTGATCCTTTATTATGATGATGATGATTATAATTATTATTATTATTATTATTATTATTATTAGTCACCTTACAGTGAGAATTTTGTACATTTCTTATACCGACGTGAGTGTAACTTGTTATTTGACTTGAGCCTTGTAGTGTCCGCTTTTGTGACAACGTCTTAATGGTGTTTACTCTGATCTCTCTCTCGCTCGCTCTCTTTCTTTCTCTCTCTCTCTCTCTCTCTCTCTCTCTCTCAAGTTTAGGTTTATTCGTATCTTGTGCCTTTGTATATTGAATCAGTAGTATATTTTAATGGTTAAAAAAAAAGAAAAACATACATTAATATGGATTCATACCATTTTGTAGACAGAATGCTGGTAGACTTCTAATGTAGCTAGTAACCTAAAATATTTTTGGAAAGTGCTATACTATGGGTTTAATGTGTGCTTGTTGTTTATTTTGATAATGACAAAATGTACCTTTGTTTTGTATCTTCTCAGTGGTCCCTATTATGGCAATGCAGATTTGCTGAATGATGTTTTGTAAAGACGACAAATTGCGGTTGAAAGTAAATGGTTACAGCCTTTCACTCCAAATGTGGCTTCAGTGTGTCTGTCCATGTTGTAACCAGTGTGTGTGAGGGCATGTTTTATTTGAAATGCAGCAAGAAATCCACAGTATTACCAAAAGTATTGGGACCCCCCTCCAAATCACTGAATTCAGGTGTTCCAATCACATCCATGGCCATAAGTGTATAAAACCTAGGCCTGCAGACTGCAACATTTGTGAAAGAATGGGTCACTTTCAGGAGCTCAGTGAATTCAAGCATGGTGTCATGATAGGATGCCACCTGTGCAATAAGTGGCAGTGGGCGAGTGGGTAACACACTTGCCTGTGAACCCAATGACCATAAGGTTGTTCAAACCCCCAAAACTCCCACCCCTACCCCCACTTTCTACCATTGTGTCCTCGAGCAAAACTCTTAACCCTCAGTTGCTCCAGGTGGACTGTCCCTGTAACAGATGATTGCAAGTCGCTCTGGATAAGAGCGTCAGCCAGATGCCTCATTCATAAACTTTCCTTGGTACTAAATATTCCACTGTTAACAGTTTGTGGCTGTTGTTCCCAGTTGCTTCCACTTTGTTATAATACCACAAAGTGGTGGGGTTTCGGAAGCATTTTTAATGTCGGGGGAGGCAGGACACATCGGTCTTGCCAGGGGGTTGTGCGCGTGCAAAGTCTCTGTCCTTTTTTGGGGGGGGGGGGGGGGGGGTTTGAAGAGTAGGGGAGAAATTTTCTAATGGTTCCTGCGCCCATGGACCACGTAAAGTCACAGAGCGAGGACAGCGCATGCTGAGGAGCAGAGTGTGCAGAAGTTGGCAACTGTCTGCAGAGTCGATGTCTGCAGACCTCCAGACTCCGTGTGGACTTCAGATTAGCTCAAGAACAGCGTAGTGTGTTTCATGGAATGGCTTTCCATGGCTGAGCAGCTGCATCCAAGCCACACATCACACAGCTTCGGAGGCAGTGGTGTAAAGTACGCAGCCACTGGACTCTAGAGCAGTGAAGACGTGTTCTCTGGGATGACCAATCACGCTTCTCCATCTGGCCGTCCGATGGACAAGTCTGGGTTTGCCGGTTACCAGAACGGTACTTGCCTGACTGCATTGTGCCAAGTGTAAAATCTGGCCTCACAAATTCTCTCCTGAACCTGAAAGAATGGTCAAAATAATAAATAATAAATAAATAAATAAATTCCCATTAACACACTCCTAAACCTTGTGGACAGCCTTCCCAGTACAGTAGCTGTTATAGCTGCAAAGGGTGGGCCAACTCCATATTAAAGTCTATGTATTAAGAATGTGTCATTAATGTTCGTGTGTCTGTAAAGGCAGGCGTCCCGATACATTTGGCAATATAGTGTAGACTTAATGCATATTTTAATTGAAAATAACTGCTAATGTTGAGTCATAGAAATTTAAATAATAGAGAACCTGAACTGTTATGGCTATGATAGAGGCCTATGATTTGTGATGCGTGACTGGTAGTGTTTTGTGTGTGTGTGTGTGTGTGTGATTGGTATGATGGTACAGGACTGTCTCAGCTGGGCAGACTCTGAGGGGTACAACATGCACGCTGCCCAGCTGCACAAACAGATGAGGGGAGGAAAAACGTAAGCTCTTTAGGTTTGCCTCGGCGTTCCAGATAAGGCTTTAAACAATGCAACACGCTGGTTGCAGACTCTTAAGCACCTGATTGTGATTTTGTGTCCTCTCCCTTTGTGACCCACGTCAGCCCAGCGAGTAGAGATGGAAGGAAAGGAGGAGGGCGGTACACTGAGAAATTAGGTCAAAGCCACAAAACGGGCCAGAATCAGAATCAGATGATGTGTCGGGCTATATTAAGGAAATTAATGGCCATGACTCATTGTAGTTGATATGCTCTATTATGGATTAAGATGGAAATTCAGGCTATTTGCTGTATAAACACAAAAAGGTCAGCTATCTCACAAGTGCATTCACACAGTTGAGGCCAGAGTTCAGAGCAATCAAGCCTCTATAATTATACCTACCAAGATTAGGTATAATAGCTGTTTATTGGCTAAAGGACTGTAGTCATATGACATCTACAGCAAGGCAAATATAAACACTATATGGACAAAAGTATTGGGACACACTGTGTTTCAGGGCTTGGGCTAGACCCCTTACTTCCAGTGAAGGGGAATCTTAATACTTCACCAGACCAAGACATTTTGAACAACGCCATGCTTCCAACTTTGTGGAAACTGGAAGAAGCTTTTCTATTCCAGCATGACTGTGCCCCAGTCCACAAAACAAGCTTCATAAAGACATAGTTGGATGAGTTCGGTGTTGAAGAACTTGACTGGCCCACACAGAGCCCTGACCTCAACCCCATCCAGCACCTTTGGGATGAACTGGAACAGAGATCTGACCTCCGCTACGAAATGAATGGGCTCAAAAATTCTAACAGAAACTCTAAAATCTTGTGGAAAGCCTTCCAAGAAGAGTGGAAGCTGTTATATCTGCAAAGGGCGATCAACTCCAAGTCTATGTATTTGAAAGCAATGTTATTAAAGTCCCTGTTGGTGTAATGGTCACTATTGTCCATATAGTGTATGTAGCCTTTGTGTAGATGTTCTCATTCGGCTGCCTTGCTCTCTCGAAATACTACAGTCCTTCAGCCAGTAACAGTGTCTAGAGAGAGGGAGGCTATAAAAAGATATCACAGTTTACCATTTCTTCTGTGCCATTAAGACAGAGTAAGATCTGTGGTAACCAAGAAAGGTCTGGCTGACACAGAAATAGTGATGCAGTGTGTTGCACTGCTTGCACAGACTTGATCAGCAAGAGTCAGCAATGAAACCTTACATGCAGTTTCACCACAAAGGTGATGTGGCAGTCATCACAGGAGGACATTGGAGAATGGATTCTTCTTAATAACAAGAAGCAAATGTGACAGTCGAGAAACTGAAGCTGAAAAGAGACTTTTACACGAGGCTAGTAGCATGGCTAGTCACGTGGCTAGTAGCTAGAACTTTGAGTAAGGCTTGCCATCATATAGACAATGTGTATGTATTTTATGCTCAGAGAAGAAAAAAGTAAAACAGTTCATGCAATGTAATATTTTCAAGGGGTAGCAGCAGCAGCACCACAAACCTGACTAAACAGTTGTAGAAGCATCATGGAAAGAAATGTTGAACAATTGTGCTGAATGTGCAATAAATGTTTTCTAGGTGGCTAAGTTAAGCAAAGTGCATCCAGGCTGCCATATTATTTGCATCATATATTGCAAATCAGTTGTTTAATGGAGGGAACACTGTTGGTTTGTTATTGGTATCAGCAGATCATCAGGACTGTGGCATCGTTATTTGTGTCCTGAAGAAGTGGTATTGCAATATTACGTTTTCATTCAGTGTCTGCTGCTACTAGACAGCTGAAGATACCTACTGTGTACACACACATGCATACATATATATTTATATTAATGCTGGCCAACGCTTGCAAATGTTTTATTGTTATATGCAAAATTCAATCATTAATTTTAAAGTAGTGTATTGCACACTTTTATTTGAAAAGTACAGCTACATGAAAAAAAGTGCAATAACATTTGGTTTACATACCCTCAGAGTCCAGATGGCCGCATGGGGGCCTTTACAGCAGAATCTGTATAGCGGGGGGAGGACGTATCCCCCTGACTTTTTCCCCTCCCGGACGAGACGTAGAGCGCTGCGTCATTGTGGCCGCCCCACCCCCGATTAAAAATGCACAAAAAAGCAATGAACTTTCAAAATAATAGTAATTAAAAAAACTGTGTTAATGCACGATAAAATAATTGTCGGCATTAAATAATGTAAATAATGCATTAATGCAGTAACGTGTTAACTTGCACAGCCCTAATTTATATTTGTATATTTTGTATAGCGTTTTTATATTATACTGTTATATTGTATAGTACTGTATTTCATTCTGTCGGTTATGCTGCTTCTATTTTCTTATTTTGTTCTGTCCACTTCGCTGCTGTAACAATGTCAATTTCTCTAATGAAGGGTTCTCTTATCTTACTTTATCATGCCATCTCTAGTTGGGGACAAAGGTAGTGTTTCAGCTTTTATTTTGAACTAGCACTGTAAATTAATTTGTCCAAAACTCAACAGACTTTCGGACAAAATCCATTTTTATTGTCCCTCGCTTGCTTTCCGCTTCTCAACTTGCTGATGGCTGAACCTCCCACTCCCGTCAGGTTAAGGATGAGCTATGGCAGCCCAGCTGCAGGTTGCCTCTCTGGCTGGATGCTGTTTGTGGTGGCCTAGCAGGCAGCACAGCAGGTGACCACAGCTTGCTTCATGTGCAGAAGAATTATTGTTTCACAGCGAATTATGGTCCGGTAGCCTATGTGCTACTTTGCTGGAACAGGGGGCAGGTTTCCATCATCCCCTCGGCGTCTGCCATGCTTTCTGCTTCTGCAAAG
This sequence comes from Brachyalestes nurse, assembly GCA_037974405.1. Classification (NCBI taxonomy): domain Eukaryota; kingdom Metazoa; phylum Chordata; class Actinopteri; order Characiformes; family Alestidae; genus Brachyalestes; species Brachyalestes nurse. Next base: position 11,138,700 of record JBBPCY010000082.1, read on the forward strand.
ACTCCACACACAGTTTGTGATTCCGGAGTATCAGAGGCCCAGGCACATGGTGTACCGGGCCTTGGTACACACTGACCACCATCGTTGCGTAATGTCCCAACCTGAAAGTCTGCAAAATAAGCATTTCCACTGGGCTCTCGCCATGGTGACTGCCACTTTCAACAGGGCCTCTTCGACACCTTGATTAATTTACCACGCTTGTTTGTTGACAACAGTCTGAAGCAGTCCTGCAGTCTGGTAGGAGCATCTAATAAAAGTTCCAGGACAGGGGCCAATGAAATCATGTCTTCTATCAAACATGGCCCTATTAAACACAGCAGACTCTTGAGCAGATGTAAGCAGGTCCCTGCGAGCACTGGATGCTCTCCATATGTGTTCTGTTTGCTTTTGGCACACATTTTTGACTCATTAAAAGCTTTAGTTATTCACGTGACAAGCAACCTTACAATACTCCGTCCCAGTTGCCACAAAATACATGAAACTGGCCTAATGAAGTTCTCCAAAATGCACACGGGGCCTTGGAATAGCAGTCCCCATATAGTAAGCCTTCCCTTAGTCTTACAGCAGCATTCTTTAAATGATTCATCACCCCTAAATCTTTCAGCTGACGTACTCACCAATATTCCACCAAATCATTTCCAGCAGCTGTACCCTTTTTTTGTTCCCTCTGAGGATTTGACAAAAGCCTCCGACAGGCTGCGGTATTAAGTGTAGTATTAAGAAAATACTGTAATTGGAACAGGAGGCAAAAACTAGTAAAGCATTCTCATCAAGAAATATGTGGTCCATAACAAAGATTCTAGCCCATACCACGAGTCAAACATGCCACTGCTCTCTCTTGCATTACCCATCTGTTGTCATTAAGCTGGCAATCGTGCCAAAGAACGTGCCCCGGTGCACCTGTGCTGGATTAGACCCTGGGGCAGAGTTACAGTGCTTATGTAATGTCAAAGATACTGCGAAGTCTGGAGTCAACCAGCAAGCGCAGCAAATACCAAAAACCAAAAGGCCTGTTTTTTTCAAATGTCACTTCAAGATCAGAGTGCATACTTAGGCTTTTTGTCTCTGAGTTTGTTTATTGCCATTTACGTAGAAACCGAGTTTAGTCTACGGCTGTCGTCATTCTAGTGGGAAGGTTCTTGTGCGGGCTTGCACAACAAAGAAGGGGCAACAGCACTGGGGTCAAGTTCTGTTCATCCAAAAAGAAACATCTCGGCTTGGTTTCAGTCAATACAAACACTCTTTTGTGGTCGATCAAATGAGGTGCTAAAGCAATGAGAGGCTTTATGTTTGTCCAGCAACAGTCTGAGTTTAGGGATTAAAGAGAGAACAATGAGATGAGAGAAGATTAGAGACAAGCGTCAATGGCCTCCAAGTATACACATGGTCTGATGTGTCAATGGTGAAAATGCACAATTTGGACAAAAATACTTTTGCACATATCAAAAAATCGTCCTAACAGTTCTTATGTGTGGCCTCCATCTGTTTCTTTGTAGCTTCTTTTCCCAGCTGACATTCACCATTGTTTTCTACTGGCGGAAATTTCGCTAACTTTGTTCTCGGCAGAAAAACAGCCATGCTAACACCACTGACGTGACTGCGCATTCACATAAAAGAATGCAACAGCTTGGAAGTTCATGCTTCAAGAGGCCATGACCTTGCATCAAACGAGCAAGCAGAGTTTGAGAATCAACCCCAGTTCAAGTTCTGGTCAAGCACTGTCAGATATGAAAGATTAGTGCCCAGCAATACTAAGCTTCTTTGTGATAGTGTTTAGCACACATTGCCAGGAACCACTGTGGAGAGCGAATTAAATCTAAGACCAGGCAGGCTGTGGAATCTCAATATCCAAGGATGTTGATTTAAGCGCTTAGGATACGATACTTTCCAAAACGACAAGCTGTAGATGAATCAGGTGTTAAAGCAACAGATTACGCAATGAAAGATAACAGAAGATTCCATCAGCACTTAGCTATTCCTTCCCATCCCATCAGTCTGTTGTTGAGACTGTGGCGGATGGCTCTGGACCTCTCCTTCGTCTATGGACCCGTTTCTACCTGCTCAGCAATAACAAGAGCGTCCAGTGTAAACTAAATACAACGTCTCAAATCAAATGTGATGGAGAACAAATCTGACTTCTGTCGTCATTCTGTGATCGGAGCCTGTTCTCTTCGGAGCGAGGCCGTGGGCTGATAACATATACTATGACTCATTTCAGCCCATTGCGTCCAAAAAATGTCATAATTCTTGCCACAACAGTGGAATCGGTTTCTTGACATGTGGGTTGGCCGCTACATCCACTCAGTAGTTCTGTCGTTTGATGTTTGTGACTGTTGCCTGGGAAACCGTCCACGTGGCTGCCTTTTTGGACTCAGCCAGGAAGCCGTCCTCTGTCTGCTGCGTGTCATGGTAGGTAAAGGAGATTTAGAGTGGCTCATAGACCAGAAAGTCAAAAAGATGGCATCTTCTAGCTCTCCTTTTTATCTACTGCTCAGATAATGATGGATCTGACCTTGCCTCCAACTAAATCCACTAAGATAATCCTGCTAGGCTTTTGGTTGGAAAGGCACAGGAAAGTGCATCCATTGCTTTGGAGTCCAAGCTCTGGAGCTCAGTAGGTACAGCATTATCAGGCTGAGGTTTGGCTAACTGTAAATATGGCTTGGAAAGGAAGATCCCCTTTCAGCATTGGACACAATGTTGGCAAAGCTGGTAGACCTATTGTTTTTCCCCAAAAAACATCTCCAAGAGAGACATTCTACATTAGACACAGTGTCAGGAACGTTGGTAGGTCTACTGTTGGCAGTTGGTCCAGATTAAAAGCCTTAACACCAAAGAAGATGGGGAAAAGAATAATATGTAAAAGCAAAGAGCACTGGATGAAGTACAAATTTCTGAGAATTTTGTTGAAAGGCACATTGTGTTGACACAAGGAGCATGGAAAGATTATTCTCCTAATTTATGAGATTAAATCCTATTAGTGCTCTTGCACAAACTTTCGGATGTCCATAGCCCAGGTAGACCTGTTTTTGGAGATGCTAGCTCCGGAAGTATCAAAGCAGAGGACACTATAATCCTTTTGAAAGTTGTCAAAAGGTACAGATTGCAGGGTGTTCATCATCCTGTTCATCATCAAATTTATTCGTCAAATAAATTTGTATGGCCTTCAAAAGTTGGCAGAAATCATAAAGTTAGCAAAGAGCAGTCACGTTTTTGCCATCTGAAAAATCACAACCTTTGGGTTTGTTGATTTTCGTTGGAAAACGTTGGCTCTGGGTTTATGACCTCACGGCAAAATATTCACGTGTCCGCAATTCAGCTAATTTATACCCCAAATTGACCAATTTCCTATGATTCGCTTGGCACAAAAAATGTGTGTTACTGTACGCCGTTCCTGCTTTACTGCTAAGTGCACCTTTTATCTCATTCTAAAGTTCAATATTATAAGCCGTGGTGGGCCTTTCTTATAGCTCCTGGCACTATTTTGCTGTCTGGACTCTGGGCAGTTATAGGTCTGAAAAACGCCTGTTTCATTTTAGAGCTCTTACTCACTCTGATCAGTAATTAATTGCTGGCCAGACAAGTGTTCCATTTTCATAAAGAAAAGGAGACGTTTTTTCATTGGCCCAAACTGACCCATTTTCTCTTATTAAACATAAGGTATCTCATAACCATCATGCTTCCTAGCGTCCCTGACTTACAGCCAGGTGTTGTGAAAATAAGTGATAGGCTATATATTCCCTTTTCTTCTTCAATGTTCCGCTCTTTCAAGTGTACAAGTCTATTTTTTTTCCACTGCAGTTTTCCATTCCATGCTGGAGAATGAATGGAAAAGCCAATCAAAAGACAAAGTTAAAAACACAACACGATAAGAATGATTCTTTCCAGACGGCAGAAACGTCAACTGATTTGGGAAAACAGCTGATGTGATGGAAAGCTATGGAGTAATAATAACAATTATATTAATAATAATAATGCGTATGCGTTTATGATTTATGTCCTACGATTGGGCTTACAGCTGCTGTAGGTTTGGACGTCTTGTGGTGACCTGTCCATAACCTGTTTTACCATTAACATTACATAGAACAAGCTTTCACACATTTTGGAAGCAAATCTAAGCGCATGCTCAAGAAATATTATGACAGAATATGATACATGTTCTCCAAGAAAGGGCCTGACTGAAATTTGGCATGATTTGAAATAGTAGACGGAGTATCAAAGAAAGATACAAAGTTGGATTCACCAAAGGAGACGTGTGGAACTTAATGTTTCTGCTGAAAACATTGTGTGTCTCTTAAAGTACCGTGACAAGGACCTTCAAACAGTTGGCTCGAGGGGGGACTTGTAAAGCACACCAGATCTGACCCAAATCCAGAAGTAAATATTTGAAACAAATCTGAAACTACTGACAGTGCAAGCCCTTTTGGACGTCTACCTAAAGATAGTAAAGCGCACGCATACACCCAGACCTAAGCTATCACAGAGCCGCCTCGTTCTCGCCAGACTGGGCCAATTTTCACCCTCGTATAAACACCCAGACCATCGCACATAAATAAGTCTGGCTGACACAAACACAGGGGTAACACATGGACTTTGAGACTATACAGAAGTACTCATGTGTGATGACTGCTATAGAAGATGATGGCTATATGGTCATGAGGAGGTTTTACTAGAGGCATGTTTCCTACATCAGATCTTTCCAGCTAAGACCTTTTCCTTATTTGTTATAAAATGTCATGGTGTAGATTTTAATATACTAAAACATTTTTAGATGTTTTGTTCGATTATTGTATTTTAGCAATTGTTTTTAGTTGGGTTATTTATGAAAATATGATATTCTTGATTTTAAGTGTTTTACAAGAATCGACAGCTTTCACCTGCTTAGGGATTTCATGGCGTCTGGCATTGACACACAAACATTAATAAAGGCTTGTTCCCACAAATGTCTGTAATGTGCAATAATGTAGCATTTTCTGTCCGTAAAGTCTGACTGTTCTGGCGTATCAGCCAAAAAGGCTAATAATGAAACACCTTGAGTCATCCTTCTAATGGAAAGCAGTGCCCTCAGTCTTGGACCAGGCAAGCGGAGGAAAACATTTAAAAGATGACAGTTTAGCAATTGAATGGTGTGTGTGTGTGTGTGTGTGCACCCTATGGTGGGCTCATTGAGGTGGGTTATGATTGACAAAACAAAATCTGTTAATATGTTCATGTTTTTATGTTCAGGCTACCCACAGTGCTGTAGTGGGTAGCACTATTGCCTCACACCTCCAGGGTTGGGGGTTTGAATCTGGGTCTGTGTGTGTGGAGTCTGCATGTTCTCCTCATGGTGGCGTGGGTTTCCTCCGAGGTCTACAGTTTCTCCCACAATCCAAAGACGTGTATCAGGTGAACTGGAGATTCTAAATGGACTGTAGGTGTGAGTGTGAAAGTGAATGGTGTGTGTTTGTGCGCCCTGAGGTGGGCTGGTCCCCCATCGAGGGTGAGTCCCTGCCTCGCACTCGTAGGCTTCAGGTACCCGCGACCCTAGTGAGGATTACAGAAAGTGAGTGCAAAAGTTTTTAAAGCATTCAACATTACAAAGCTTCAATATTTTAATAATAATATGCTAGCCACAAGTTAGCATATGCTAATATTAGTTTTTTCCTCCCTGCTGCCAACTTTGAGGTGTACTGAGAGGGTCACATTGAATGGTACAGTGCAGTATACACTAGCAAGCCACATCATTAGGCCCAAGACGAGTCAAGTATGAGCTGAGGATTCCCAACATAGCTTAAGTACAAATGTAAGATCAAAACATTAGAGACCAGAGAGTTCAGTATTGTAATGCAGTAATCACCTTCAGGAACTTTGTTTAAGTGGCCCCTTATACTCCCATGTGAACATAGCACAGCTCAGCACACAATGTGAAATTCACTCTCTGCTGTAAACCCATTCACCTACTGAAGCAGTGGGCTGCCACCAATGGGGGCGAAAGGGGAGCAGTGTGTGGGTACGGTACCTTACTCAAAGGTACCATAAGCAGTCCTGGGATCTGAACCCACAACCTTCTGATCCCTAACCACTAGGCCACCTTCTATCTCTAAGGATCAAACCCTGGTCATCTGATTGAGAGTGCAGCATCAATCAAAACTGTCAATCTCTAACATGGTTTATAAGTTCGGAACAAAAAACCTCACTCTCCAGGGTACAGCATTGTTTAAAACAACTTGTTCTTCAGCTGCCTAATTTCACACATCCCACAGCTGAGATATGGGAAATATGGAAGTCAACAAATTTGTCATGTTCCTCAAACCGTTCCTGAACAATATTTCCAGTGTGGCAGGGCACATTGTCCGTCTGAAATAGGCCACTGCCATTAGAGAATACTGTTGCCATGAAGGGGTGTGCAACAATGTTTAGGTACATGTCAACGTAACATCAATACAATGCCAGGATCCAAAGTTTCCCAGCAGAACGTCACACCGCCGGGTTGCCTTTTCTCATACTGCAATCTATTGCAGTCTTTTCGTTTGTAATGCACACAACCCAGCCATCCATTCATTCATTCATTCATTTTCTATTACCACTTAATCCTTATTAGGATCGCGGGTACTCAAGAGTCTATTCCAGGTTCTATGGGCGTGAGGCAGGGACTCACCCTGGGTGGGGCAGGCACCCAGCCCTCCACATAATGAAAACAACTCCAATTCTGATGCTCACATGCCCATTGTAGGTGCTGCATGGACACTCTGACTGGTCTGTGGTTACACAGCCCCAAACACAGCAAGCTGTGATGCACTGTGTGTTCTGACACATTTCTATTAACTTTTTCAGCAATTTGTGCTAAAGTAGCTCTTCTGTGTTTTTGGACCAGACAGGCTAGCCTCCTGTTCCCATATGCATCAATGAGCCTTAAGCATGACCTTGTCGCAGTTCACCAGTTGTCCATCCTTTTTTAGGGGTGATTTTGGTGGTGCTGTGTCACAATTTGTGAAAATCGCTCAGATCCTTAAGCATTTTCACTGTTTTTAACACGTCTGCTTCAAGATCTGACTGTTCATTTGCTGACTTGTACATCTCACCCCTCGACAGATTTCACTGTAACAAGATAATCAGTGTTATTCACGTTGCCTGTCAGTGGTTTTAATGTTTAGGGTGTTAGGTTTATGCAAAATAGTCCACCCTTGTACTTAACAAAAATAGTCAAGAGTAAGTGTTTTTATGGCTCACAAAGGGGAGTCAAACTTTAAATGCCTTGTAAACCAATCCTATAAGACTGAAAAATACTGCACATACTGCTGTCATCTGTTCAAATATATGTTTAAAAGTATAACTTTCATGGCTTTCATGGTCTGATTATTAACAGCAGAATACGTCTCCATGGTGCATACTTGTAGCTTCTTTTGTAGTTTCTTTTTTTGGTCACCTCAGTGAGAGCAGGAACTCTGAATGTCGTGATCATCTGGGATCCAGCAGCTTTGACGTAAACTGCCCCGGCATCCTCCGTTCCTTCCAAGGAAAGTTTGTTACCATGGCAGCCAAACGCTGCTCTGGGACATCTTGTGGAGAGCGTCCCATCATTCTTTGCTCACTGCTGGGAAGTACAGAGTACATTCCTGACTGGCTCTTTTCAGCTGGTGTTCAACAGTCGAAGATGCATTTTTCAAGTCAAGAGTGATGACTCACATAGGTACCTCCACTGTAACAGTCTGAGAGAATACGTGGATTTACTTGATTCCATTGGTGATTATTCAGCTTGGGAAAAATGTTTTCTCATGTAAACCATCACGTATTTTTCCAAGTGCACAAAGCGTGCCTATTTTATTCAGCCACAGTGCAGTCTGACCCATCAATGTGGCAATAAACAGTGACCAAAGACCACGTCCATTAAGCTGAAGGTGGGGGAAGAGAAAAAAAAAGAAACGGTGGCCAGCCAAGGCCCTGGTCCTTCCCATCATAAATAAGAAAAATGTTTGAAGAGGCAGAAAAGACCTCAGCAAAGCCACCAGGATGGAAGAGACTGATGACACTAGCATGTGTACGCTTCCTCCCTGGCCTCTGAAAGCCACCATGATGGCTTTCACAGACCTTGTGTGGGACCCTAAGCCTCGGTCCACCCACTGCCCGTCTGTCCTTCACATCAGCATAAGCCCAGCGGGCTTCTGTCCAGCTCCTTTCCTCACATTTACACCCATTTGCCACTGAAAATACAAGAATTAGCCTCTAGCATTCACTTGTTGGGCATTTTGTTCAATTTGGTTTAGTGCAGAAGGTGCTTTTTTAAGGCAGTGTCTGTAGGCAGCTTGCCAGAAATGAAAAAAAGAGTCTGGTGAAACAAGAAAAATACACTGTAACTCTAGAAACAGGGATGTAAAGTGTTTCTTATGAGAAACACCAGCAAAACCAGGGCAAATGGCTGTAGAGCTGGATGGCCAGAAAAAGTAAGTTGCCTCACTAGCCTCACTGGTTGGTAAAATTGATAATTGCTTTTTTTCAAACATTAATTTCTCATATTTAAACAAAAACATGGATTGATAAGATTTCTCACTGTCACTTTATCATTTAGCACTTAGAATTTAGTTACTGGACATTCAAGTCAGTCATTTTTCATAAATAAAATGCCTGTATGATTACGAAGCTCCATAAAACCATAAAAATAATTGGACACAGGCAACACGAGCACGTACTATACTTGGAAAAGGCATTTTTGACACCACTACAGACATTTTAAACTAGAAAAGAGAAGAGTAAGTTGTCATCAGGCCCATAGGTCACATCCTGTCTGCGAGCGTGCTCACCAGAATTGCTTTTAAAAAGAGAAGTGTAGAATTCCCTGTGAATACTTGGCCCACTGCTATCATCTGTTCCTCAGATGTTAAGAAGTTCCATTGAACGTGTGGATGAGTCATCTTATCACTAGTAAATGTGAAATCCTGAGAGGAAGGGGCAGTTATGGAATATATCGAGTCAAGCTGCTTAGTTCCTAGTAAGTGTGAATATGCTGAGAAGTACATATTTGTCTGTAGCTGGATATTAAAGGCATTGGAAGGTAAGCATTGGTTCATAGAGCAGTATAGGATGGCATTTATTCTAATGCATAAAGAGATTTGGAATCAGAAGCAGAAAACTTTATTGGTCCTGGAGGAAACTGCTTATGTTACGACTACACAGAGTCACAGAGACAAGAAAAAAAAACAAAAAACAAAAGTCTAATAAATCTAAATACAAATCTGAAGTAAAATCAATATGAAAATACACTTTTCTGTATACACAAATGCTGCAAGGTGAAGTGCAACCAGGACACATATACATACTCAACAACACTCAAAGATTCCACATCTGGATACCAACTCCCACCCAGACCGCCAGTAGTCCTCAAGCAAAGTGCATCATCCACTTCACATTGTTCCCATGTTTGATTTGTCTTGAGCTTGGACACACAGTTCCTCATCAGTACCTAGCATTACTCTTAATAAAAGGAAAAAGCTCCCAGTGATGGAAAGAAAGGAAAGAATGCTGGTGCACTGAAAAAGGAAGGTCAGGGGAAAAAAATGGATGGCCGTAACAGAGTGTTTATGAGTCTCGATGTTAATCTGTCTCTTCTTGAGTGAGATTAGACATGATGACAGCTAATATCGTGATGCTTGGATTTAAAACCCAAACACCCTTGAGACGGGCTAACCACAAGCAGCTACTTCCAGCTACTGCATTCATCAAGCAGATGGATTGCATGGCATTTACAGAGCTGACGCTAAATCATTAACACACTTACACACATATATATCCTGCCGGTGAATGACCAGAAAATTGTAACTCAGGAAAAATGGCTACAACACCAAAGCTCGAGCATCTCGTTGGCCAAAAGAGTTGCAAGATAATAGATCATTATATTTCTGAACATGGACAAAACACATAACTGACTGGGAGACAGACATGGACCTTAGTTATTTTGTCAAACTGTGCTACAGAAATTAAAAGCACGGCTGGAACATTAAAAAAAAGCAACTGGGGCAGCTGGTATTGATGTCAGCATAGTGATTAGATTCATGGGCCTCCTTACAGAGTCTGCAGACTTGGATGTCCCCATCCAAGCAGCGTCTGCCATCTAAATATCCATAACTTCAGTGGATTATGTTGGCAACACAAGTGCTGGAGAAGGATTTACAATCCAGGTTGCCTGTTGGGAGAAAACTGAAGAAAAGAGAAATGCTGCCCCAAGGTGGTGTAACAGGAGTTTTACACCCATTGGGAGCTCAAAACTTACTGAAATACATTAGGAAAATATTTGGGACATATCAAAAACTCTTGGAGCTAATTAACTGCACAGCATTGTATCTACACATGAATATTAACTAGCATTAATGTTTTGGGTTTATTCTCTTGTAAACCAGGCTAGAACAAAAGTTGCATTAAATAGGCTTTGATGTGTATGAGAATGAGGTCATTAGCACTGAGCAGTGCTTGTTCTGGTCTTTGATGAAAATCAGATGACGTCAATAATAGAGGGGGAGCATTACGACACCTAGAAACATCCAGGCCTTGGGCACAAGGAAACCAAACACAGGTAAACATAGCTTTCCTCAACGTAATCCCACCTGCTGTGTGGCCTCATGGCAGTTGATGGCACTTCAGGATGGCATCACCTACTTTCGACACCCATGAGATAATACACGTCAGGGAAAGAGCGATCAGCTGGTGGAGACGTGGTGCTAGCACCTGCCCTCGGGTGGGAATGGGAGCTGCTTGCTAGCCAAGCAATTCTGTTAGCTTTCCCAGCAACAAAAAAAATAGTTTAATGGCACCTGGTTTATCTATCTTGACATCAAGCAAGCACACCTGGAGAAGAGGGTGATCGGCTGATGAGGAAGCATTGCTAACGAAAGCCCTGGGGTAAACTCAGTGACTGTTCTCTAGATAAGCCTTCCTGCTAGCATCCAGCAGCAGCAGAAGTGTGGAAGGGTTTACGCCATCTGGTTCTTATATCTTCATCTCACAGGAAATTGTCTTTTCCATCACCTGTTGACAGAGAGATTGGTCGATGATGTATATATCTCATCAACAGCCTGAAGCCCAATACTGTAGCATGGTGTAGCTAACAAATATGGCTGACAGCAACAGGAAAGCCCTTTTCACCCTGTTTTCTTCACGGTGGATAGCAAGACGATGGAACATTGTGGAATCTGTGGGCAGACCAGGCAAAGAAAATGGCTTCATCTGCAGTACCTGCATGACTTTTACATAAAGGTTTAGCACTTTATACTCTCATCTGGTTCTCACAATGTCCAGAAACTAGTTGCTTTGGATAGGAGTGTCTGCCAAATTATTTTAACGTAATGTAATGTAATCTGCTCTGGTGATACTTTATTGTTTAATCTTTTTTTGTAATTAGCCTAATTGAAACTTTGAGTTTGGCTCTGGTTAAACTCCTGGGTCATAGACACAGTAGGCCACCCTTCACCAAAGACACTACTAAACAATAAACATAAAGTGTATGCTTTAACAATTGCTGGCACAATATAGTTCCGTTTCTAACAGATCCAGCTTCCTTGAACAGTTCCATTGAATCAATCAAAGCCACTGGAGCTCCGCTGGCTGGGCTTGGATTTCCATGCTAGCTTCTTTGTAGTGGTCGACCCACACAGAGTCTACTGTCCCTCAGGTGTCAGCCTCACAGTCCAAGGCATCTGCTTGGAGCCTAAGACACAGGGCCCTTTCTCTGGGGGAACGCAGGAAGAGACATGGCATGGATGTAGACACACATCCCGCCAGGTTTAGATCCTATTATACTCAGGTTTAATTAAGAACTTGTTGATCTTGAGGCTTCGGTCTCACAGAGCTTCTTTGTAAAGGGCAAAGGCTTGGGCTCTGTTTCCCTTAATAATGAAGAAAGGGATATGAAGGATGTATGCGATAATGTTACTCCATCTTTACATTAAGGTTACCTGACACTTGTCCATCGGGGGACTTAATGAAGATGGAAACAAGTCTTTATCTGGATGCGCATAGCATGAAAGAGGCAGCATTTCTGATTATTCATTAACAAGGAAATACTGCAATGATCACTTTTTATACTTTGATAAATTGTACTACATTGTACTGTATTTTAAATGCATATCCTGGATTTATCAAAATGAACCTTTTATTCAAATATGACATACGAACTTCAGGTATTCCAGGTTATTTATATTTTTTGGCATCTTCAAAATAGTTAATAGCCAATCAATGATCAAAGCATTGAAAATTGTTGTTTTTTTAAACATAATTTCGACAAACATTATAATTCAATACATTATTGAAGATGAAAGTTGCACCCTGATTTCATAACATGATTTAGGCACAAGAAAACAAGAAGCTCAGAAAACAATTTGTGAAAGTTCTTTTTATGTCAGCTATTTCAAAAGCCTTCTTTGATCATTCGCCTCCCTGCCTATCTACAACGGCGTCTGATGATTTTTTCAGGAGCAGCTCTTTTGAAAAGACAGTTTGAAGTAAGAACTGAGGCATACAGCAAATCCTCGCAGAGGGTTAGATGGAGGTTGACTTCATAAGCTCTTCTCCTCTGACTTCAGTCAAAACATTCATCACTTGTGCATTTGAAGACAAAGAAATCAACAGTCAACAATTATTTTGTTGATTGGGACCCCGCTAAAGTCAATGAGCTATGTTAATTGTGGCATAATTAAAGCAGATTAAAAATTTTCAGCAAGTATGCCATCATAAGTCATAGTAATGTCAAAGTTTTTAAATTTTACTCCGTAATAAAACAGAGCAAAATAAAATGCCAAAAGCTAGACACTTTAGGTATTTTTTAGACTATTAGATGATTTGTTTAGATGATTTTGTAGGAACAACACAAAGTTTAAATTAAATGATGAATATATTTATAGTCATTTTTAATGTCAAGTTATCCGCCTCCATCACCACTTTTTTTAAAATATAGGGCATTCTGTTATTTTTATTAGAATTTCATTTTCAATATTATACATGTTCATTGTCTAAGTTTGTGCTATACATTTTGCTGCAAATTATATATAGTTCTATTGTTATTAAGAACCTCACCTACTATAGGGTATTAACTTCATAGAATCAATTATAAATCAAGAATGATTTTTTATTTATCAAAACAGCAATTCCAAACTTCTGAACAGTGCTTATGTGCACGTACAAAGGCTCTGACACACCAGCTCATAATCTTGCTGGCCTGTAAGACCGACCCAAAATAGGTAGGTGTTTGTTGTCCTGCCAGCTTCTATCAACCTTCGGCGGTGGCAGTAGTGAAGATTCAGTGTCTATTGGCTTCCTGCACGCTCTGATAAGCATCGCCTTAGCGTGCTACACAAACCTATCTGCTTCCTGTCTTTAATTAGCCCTGCTGACAGACACCCTGCCAGCAAGACATGCTCACACAAATCCGTCAAAGGCCACTTTGTCTTGAACATGCTGAGGAACCATAGAGGCTGCAGCCTCTAAGCCCTTGATGTGGACCTCCTTGAGGCCTGAGCTTAATCCACAGACACAGCTTCAAAATTGTTAAATGGTTCTAAACTCTAAATGGTGTTCTGGGGCCAGTTTCACAAAGATTGACTGTGACTATGACTTAGATATTGGGTAGTCAGACTTGACATAGACGTCTAAATAATACCGTTGCACAAAGCAGTTTAGACTCCGACTTTCTTACGTAGTGCTATGCTGCAAAGAATTGTGGGTATTTTAAGACTCTCTTCAATACAAAAACAATTCCATTCGGAATAGCTGTGTATTTTGGAGGAATTCAACACTTATAAAGACATTTTATTAGGGAAATTTAGTGAAGAATGCAGCAACAAAAAGAAAAACGGCATCTGGAAAAAGATTACCACTTCAGTTAACAGTGTAAATCACGCTGCGGTCAGGGATGTTGTTCAAAAAAGTATTGTGGTAAGTTAGTTATTGGGTTTTATTTAAGTTAATTTTTAAAAATGTGAATTGTTCTGTTTTTGCACTTGTATTATTTGTGTTGAGATTGGGGTTAGATGGAGTACGGGAGCGGCCTGCGTGTGTGCACGTTTTTTTGGGGTTTTTTTGCAGGTTGGTACGATCCCTGAAAACTCTCCCGTCTTACAGCTCTCTCCATAAATTCAGCAGCAAACCACAAATTATGAGCCATCTCTCCCCCTGTTGATTTGCTCTTTTTCTGCTGTTACCACAAATTATGTTAGCCTGGGGGCAGTGGCGGCTCCTGGTCAATATTTTTGGTGAAACAAACCACCATTCATCCCCGGCACGCAGCGAAACAAACTCAGCACCTCACCGAACCCTGAGCAACTTGATTTTCTTGCCCTAAGTACCTACTTCACCTCCATGTTCTGCTGTTACTGCCTCACATTCTGATGTATCTTCTC
>JBBPCY010000082.1:11168614-11183625 GCA_037974405.1 Brachyalestes nurse
AATTTCACATATTTCAGTATATGGTGTCTAACCTTTGCTTTTACTAGGTTTCCACTCTTTTGAGAGACTTGCTTTTAAGTTTTCACAGAAATTGGGCGGGAGATTTTTTTTTAAATCACTTGTTTAAATCACAGTATAAATCAACACTCCCTTCTTGCAATGTGACTAGTTGGATAGTAAACACTACTAAATACATCAAAGGCAAACACTGCACCATTTCTCATATTTTGATGTTTTGTCATTTTCTTTAAAATTATGCTTAAAAGAACAATATTTTTATTTGGAAATTAGGTAAAATATTGTCTGCATTTCTTAAAAAATAAGGAAAAGCTGTTCAGTTCAGTACTTGCACCTATAAAAGATAAAACCTGAGAATCTGAACATTTTTGCAGTGGTCTCATTTTTTTTCCCGGAGCCGTTAATAAATATAAGTAAAATGTGCAATGATTGAAAAAATATGCAATGTAGTAGAGAACTATACAAACAGTATAACCAGTATAGCCAGTATAAAAAGTGTAACCAGTATAAATAGTATCACAGATTAAAACAAGTGATAATAGCAGCTTACCTATGCATTTTTAAAGGATTGTGCATTCTTCCGAATTGTGCAGTGTAACAGTATAGTCAGTATTACCAGTAAATATAGTATAACAGTATAACCAAGTATAAGTAGCAGCTTAAGTATGTATTCAAAAGGTTTGTGTGTGACTTTATGTCAGGCTAGTTAGCTAGCTTGCTAAATGATGCTGAACATTTCTTAACAGTTCTACATGCCTCTATATAAACATGTTAATGTAACTGTACACTGCATTTTTTGGCTTTTTACTTCTATTACATATTTTTCTACAGTACATTTTACATTTACGTTTTAGGTCATAAGTGTTGGTCTTTAACTGTCTAGTCTTTAACCGTCTTGTTAGTATCATTTTTGTATCATTTAGTATCATTTTTGCAGTCATTTTTATCACAGATCATCTTTTCATTCCAGTCTACTACTCCAGTACTATTTTTAAGCAAGTCAATCACATTTCAGAGTCAGGAAAAATAGAAAATATGTCTTTAATAGAAAATTACACAGAACTAACATCTACAAACTCAATAACTAAATATAATTTCACATATTTCAGTATATGGTGTCTAACCTTTGCTTTTACTAGGTTTCCACTCTTTTGAGAGACTTGCTTTTAGGTTGACACAGAAATGTCACAGACATTTTCAATGTGTCTTGTGTACACCTCCAGAGTTCAGTCCTAAGGGCCAATGAAACGACAAGATGAGTGAACCTGTGTCACAAACTTCCAGTCAATTAATTCAGCATGCAGCATTTTCAGCTATGTTGAACTCTGACACAGGATTTTTTTTTTCCAATGGCACTACAGCTCTGGCTGTGTTGAACTCTGAATGAGCGGCCAAGTAAATAGCGGTACTAAATAAAATAGATGAAACGCTTATTTAACTTAACCCTTCAAACCCTGAGGGTATTGGAACTGCTTCTGCATTACTTGTTCTTTTTTAACATCTAAACCTTGAAGAATGTGTAGTGTACAAGTCTCTCATATCTTTTTTTCAGCACAACCTTGCCAACATAATGAAAAGATTATTTTTTTTATAATTCAACCGACTACTCACTCAAAAAAAAGAAAATCAGACCGTTTTTTTTTTCATACGTTATATATATATATCAAACATTTTGGATATCTTTACGGAAATCTTAACCTCACATTCGTATAAGATATGCAGAAAAAAACTGTGTGTTACTATTTATAATTACACACAAGTTAGTAGGCTTACGCTTAGGCTTTCACTACCGATCACTTCCAAGCACACACACACTCACACGCACTCACACACACACACATGATTGAGTTCTCACACCATGTCTATTTTTTTCTTTCTTGGTTTCATGATCAGAAATAAAAAATAATTGTAGTATTTTTGGCTCGTGAACAAGTCAGGTTATTTTTTGTTCAATCAGGTTCCAAACCCATTAAGTTTATGTTTCTTCATTGTTTTACATGACATATGATCCACTGACAGCCCAGAGACCCAGAAACTCCAAATAATTCATTTTGTTTGTGAATGTATAATTAGCTGATATCAATATTGTGTTTGCTCTTTAGTCAAAGTCAAATTGAATTTTATTGTCATCTCAAACATATACAGTTTACAGAAAGAGGAAACTGGTTTCACAGTGTACATATAGTGCAACATACAAAACAGTGCAAATAAAGAAGTATAAATAAGAAAAAATAAGAGTAAGGTTTAACCCGTCCTGAGTGTGTGGACGGCTCTGTACAATGTACATCTCCAGAAAAAAAATAAGAGACCACTGCAATTTATTTTTAAATCAGAATCTCAAGCACCTCATTCTGCTTTATGAGGGACTGATTAGTGATCACCTGAATCACATCTTATTTAATGAGGAAAAGTATAAAAACACTGCTGTAATCAACACTCTCCTCTCGCAGTGAGACCAGTTGAATCGTAAAACATCAAACGTAATTATTGGCATTTTGCTTAAGAGTGAACAAGAGATTTGTTTTCTTTGAATTATTCAAGTTCTGTAAGCACTGCAACAATTCTCTTATTTTGATATTTTGTCATTTTCTTTAAAATGATGCTTTAAAGAACAATACTTTTTATTTGGAAATTAGGAGAATATTGTAAGCAGTTTTTAAAAACTACGGCAAAGCTGTTCAGTTCAATACTTGCACCTATAAAAGATAAAACTTGAGAAATTGAACATTTTTGCAGTGGTCCCTTTTCAGAGCTGTTAATACACGTAAGTTAAATGTGCAATGACAGAAAAAATGTGCAGTGTAGTAGAGAACTGTGCAAACAGTATAACCAGTATAGCCAGTATCAACGGTGTAACCAGTATAAACAGTATCACAGTATAAAACAAGTGAAAACAGCAGCTTACATATGCATTCTTAAGGTTTGTGCATTATTAAGAACTGTGTAGTGTTACAGCACCATCAGTATAACCAGTATACACAGTATAACAGTATAATCAAGTATAAATAGCAACTTAAGTATGCATTGTGTGTTACTTTATGTCGAGCTAGCTTGCTAAATGCCGCAAAATATTTTTTTCCGTAGTCAATCTTCCAATCTTCATGCCCACTGTGCAAGGTGACGTGAACTGCAAATGTCTCGGGTGATTACGGCTGTAGAAGTTGAATTTTAGTTACAAATGTAGATTCATCAGTCCTTCAAGTTTATTCCTTATTTCAGATGTGAGTTTCAGTGTCCTAGTGTGCTTCTATTTTCTTTTTTCAGCAATGACTTCTAGACAGTTGTGCGTCCTTTCAGACCCACGGTGCTGAGTGGAGCTTGATTTTCCTTGATTATCCCACCAAGATTAAAGTTTGATGAGGGAAACTTTAGTGGTCTACCAGATCACGAAGAGTCGTTGAGAGTCTCGTTTGTCTGTGTTTTTAAATCATTTTAATAACTTCTGTATTTTACTTATTTGACTTTGATTTGATCCTTCCTTCTGTGTAATCTTCTCAGAAATGTGCCCTTTAGCCTTTTTAGATGCCCATGAGAAAGAAATGTGCAGGGCAGCTGAGGTGTGTGTGAGTAGCTGCCTGTGTAAGGGAGTCTTTGAAAAGGAACAAAATGTCAGTGAGAGCTCTGGGAACAGCTTTTGTTGGGAGGACACAGGTGTAACTAGTTTAGGACTAGTAGAAAGGACGTGTTAAAGTTGCAGTAGGACATAGAAAAGTGAAATTAAATTCTGGTAGTTTTGATATTTTACTTGTGTGGTCAAACATAAGCTGCATGCTTTTACTTTGACTGCAAAATAAAGTGAGTAAAGACGGTCTCTAAATAACTTTATTAGGGAGCTAGCCAATATAAAGTCAATTTTAATTTAAATGTTTTAATTAGCTGGCACTAAAGGGCTAAAGTACAGGCATGTGAAGTCAAACGGCTCCCCTAATTAACTTATGAATAGCAAATGAAAACCCACTGATAACTGATTAAAGATTCTTACTCACACAAATTCTAACCCCATTGAAAGGGAAAAAAACAACACACACACACAGACATCCATCCAACATTTTTTTTTTCTTCGTGAACTAAAACAGGTTGTTTCTTAATTTACATCAATTATTGATCACATGAGTGTACTCATCATTTATTTCATAGAATTTCAGAAGGGAAAGAGAAAGAGAAACAAGTACGGCAGAAGAAAAGTGGGCAAAGAAAAAAAAAGGAGAAGAAAGGGAAAAAAAACGAGGCAGAGGCAGAAAAGAAGAGAGGGAATACAGTGCAACGAGTGCACAGAATAAGGAGGAGGGAGGGCAGGTTTCTACTCACATTCCACTATCATTTGCCCCCTTGAAAAAAAAGACGAGGGGGGAAAAAAAGGAGAAAAAAAAAAACTACAGCACACACAGGGCTCCTGTCTGGTTTCTATGGCAACGGTGAGGCTATTATCGTACCTTGCCATTCATTATGAAAGGACTTTGGTTGACAGAGAGGGTTGGATGGAGGGGGGTAAAGGAGAGAGAGAGTGTGTGACTGAGAGAGAAAGAGAGAGAGAGAGAGGGAGAGAGAAAGAGAGAGAGGAGAAGGAGCACACAGTTGGCAAACAGGGTGGGAAAGAAGATGATTGGAAGAAGAGATTAGTTACGAACAGATTTAGAAAAGCAAGGGTATTTAACGCTGTCTACGGCACTGAAGATTTGTTCCAAAACGCAAGAATTTTTACAAATGACCTGGTCTGGTTTGGTCTTAATGGCTCACGGATGTTTTAGAATAAATGCAAACTTTTCTGTCGAGGCAAAATGACACTTAAGTCGAGGCTACATCCGTGTAGTGACCACCGGACAAGTGGGTTCTGAGTGGTTCCGCAATCTCTGGCTGGCTGGCTCGGACCGGTGGAGGCTCTGGGAGATTCCTGGGATTCTCTACAACAAAAACTCAGCGAGATCAGAGACAGACACAGGGAGAGAATTAAGAGAACACACATTAGTGACAAGCCGATATAGAGAACAGGCAAAAGACGCTTCCAGAACACATTAGCCACCTTTTTGCGTTGGCTCAAGCGCGCTTTGGGAAGGAGAGAGAGTGCGTGTTCGCGTGGCCCCAGGAGCCTTCGCGGAATACTTCTAATCACGAGCGCTAACTACATTTGCGATAGTGTTGTTAGCATTACCAAGGGTAATATTAGCAACAGCATTATAGTAATGATGGCACTAATAAAAAGAGATTTGTGAGTGCGTATGCGGCTTGCAGCGGTCAGAGGGGCCGAGGAGGGGGGTGAGAGAGAAAAACAGAGAGAGAGAGAGAGACAGAGAGAGAGACAGAGAGAGACAGAGAGAGAGAGAGAGAGAGAGAGAGAGAGAGACACACACAGAGAGAGAGACAGAGAGAGAGAGAGAGACAGAGACAGAGACAGAGAGAGAGAGAGACAGAGAGACAGAGAGAGAGAGAGAGAGGGAGAGAGAGACAGAGAGAGAGAGAGAGAGGGAGAGAGAGAGAGATGGAAGTAGAGGGAGTGTCTATTAAGCAGGTCCAGTCCATCACTTTCTAATGTCCTCCCTCTGGTCCTCCTCTATACCAGAAGCACAGAGACACCATTTTAAGCAGCTGCTGTCTGCACAACATCGCCAGCCGTGGCTTTCATGTTCGTGCTTAAGTTAAGAAGACGACAAAACAACAGGAGCGAAACAAAAAGTTACAGCTTAGTGACTGAGCTTGACGTATTTATCTGAATCCCACAGAACCAGACCACTCACTGCACATTCGGACCTCATTTTCCAAATAGATTTCAGGTCCAAAATTCATGCTGTGTTTCTCAACTGCATTCTCCCTTGCATTGGTTTGTCTCCTTACTTTTAAGGTTCTTTCATTACTTTCAAACAGCCAAATATGTGTTTATTTTACATTTGTTCGCCCCAAAATATTTTCTGTGTTATATCTAACATGTTCCATGATTTTTATGATTCGAAATTTGTCAGGTTTAGATCTGCTATTTTCTTAGTTTCTCCCACGTCAGCGATGAAAAGTCTCAATGTCACTATCATTTTTATAATTTTTTTTTCCTAATCTACGGAATATTGCTAAGCTAAGAAACGCACCTTTTAAAACCCAACATGGAGCAGGCTTTCACTTCTTCTTTGCCATTATTGCCAAGGTTTCAATTCGAGGAAGTGTCCACAATGGTTGAAGAATACTCAACAACGTGGGAGTCCAACTTGAACAAAGGATATAAATTCTTAGTAGAAGAATTCCTTTGCAGATTTTAGGGTAAGAAAATGCTAGCTAAGGTAATTGAGGGTGATTTATGTGTATTGTATTTTATATTTTCACATTTTGTGTCTAACGTTCTAGCCAGTTGTTCTACAGAGGTGAAATGATGGACAGATTATTCAGTGATGAAAGTCATTACTGACTGTTCATTTTTGCTAGGGTTATACCTGGGGTGGGGGTGCAGTGGGGTGGGTGTGGGGTGTTTTTGGGGTTGGGCGGGTGTTGCATAGTAATGGTCTATAAAACCACGGCTGACGTTTTCCACAGCCACCAGATCCAGAGAACGAAAACCTCCTACCTGCTGAATGCTTGCCCTCTCCAAAGCCAACAGCCTTTAAAGGGGTAACATGAAGTCTTTTTCTACTGAAAGCAGTCGGGAACAGTACCCACTCTTAAGTGGGAACCACCTTCAAGGAAATCGACAACAGTGAAATGCTGACTGCTCACAAAAGTACTTCCCTTCCATATTACGAATTGTACAATTCCTAACTGCACAACCTATTTTGTTCTCTGCTTGCAGTGAGCTGGGAAGTCAAGAAAACTTGGGTAGGGCTGTTTTTGCTTCGAACACTTAGGGATGCTGAAAATGCTCGTTCTTCAACCCAGCCTCTGTTGTTGTAGTCCCGGAAACAGAGATATCCAGCAACAAGTAACGGGGTGGTGGTGGTGGTGGCCGAGTGGGTAGGATACCTCTGGACCAAGAGGTCATGGGTTCGAATCCTACCTTCAGTATACCATCACTGGTTTCCTGAGCAAGACCCCAAGTTGCTCCAGGGAGACTGCCCCCTGTAGCTTGGGAACGGAAGTTGCTTTGGATAAAAGCGTCTGCTAAATGCAGTAAATGCAAATGTAAACAAGTACTTCCCGAAAAGAACCAGAATTATCTTAAGACTGGATTACTGTAATGCCCTGCTGTCAGGATGGTCTAGTAGCAACCCAAAAAAACATCAACTAGTCCTGAATGCCTCAGCAAAACCACTAAAACCACAAATTATGATCACATGAGTCCAGAGTTATGAAGACTACTTTGGCTTTCAGTCAAATTCTGTATTGATTACAAAATTCTGCTATTGACATATAAAGCCTTAAATGGCCTTGAGTACCTCTGAGAGTTTCCTATTTGCTTATTCAGATATAAGGTTGCTGGCAATTTACTAGTTCCCCAGAATTATGAAATATGCATTAAGGGGGAAAGCAGTATCATAGCTTTAGAATAACCTTCTTGGTGGGTGGTAGGAGCCTAGTGGGTAAAACACTTGCCTGTGAACTTGATGACCACAAAGTTGCAGGTTCAAACCCTCACCCCCTCCCCCCCGCCCCCACTTTCTACCAGTGTGTCCTTGAGCAAGACACTCAACCCTCAGTTGGTCCAAGGGGACTGTTCCTGTAACTAATGAATGCCATAAATGTAATGTATGTGACTCAGACATGGTCTTAGTTTTCAAATCTGCTTGTGTTGTCAGGCTCTCAGTAAATATTTTTTTCCGTTAGATATAAAGTGTTGATCATGGACACAGATGATTAAAGCAAACTGCGATGTTAAGGTGTCATCCCACCCTGCTCAGTCATTCAGCATGACTGACTATTGTCGAGATTTCCTGTTCATCTGTCCTCCAGACCAGTTTGACCATTATGACCACTTGCATGTGCTGCCATTCCTAACCAAAGCTACCACTACTCACACGCATGTGAACCGAAGCTGCTCCTACTAATTACATTTACATTTACGGCATTTAGCAGCAACTTTTATCCAAAGCAACTTCCGTTCCCTAACTACAGTCTCCCTGGGGCAACTTGGGGTTAAGGGTCTTGCTCAGGAACCCAGTGGTGGTACCCATGACAAGTATCCTACCCACTAGGCTACCACCTTTGCTGTAATTACAAACTCTAAAGGATCCTGCTATTGCTAACTATAGACTATAATGGTCATCTGCAGTCTGTATACTTCGGCCTCAAGTACTGTCTGAACTAGCTGGGCATTTTCACTTGATGGCAGGGGTGGTGGTAGGAGAAGGAGACAAAACAATCTTTAGCTGTTAACAGCTACTGGTAAAAGGTGATGTGTGATCAAAATTCAGAAGATGTTTCAAAGCTACTACAAAGAATTTGGGGAAAATGTTTTCTTTAAAATAAGAATCATGCTTAATTCCAGGGCCATAAACTAACAAGATCATACTTATGTTTGAATAGAACCTATTAAATGTGGCACGACAGTTTGGCAGGAAAACGGACCCTCGTGATGCAGATATGTCTTCAATCACTGTGATGTCATGTTTCTGCCATTTCGCCCACTCTCGCCAGGACCGTGGGCAAGAATACAACGAGTGAAAAATACATTTCTACATCTTTTGGCCAGGGAAATAAACGGCAATACAGCACCACTGGATAGACTCAGGAGATGCTGAAAAATTCCAAATGCCTATGGAGACATTTCGATCATCTACAATATTTATTCAGCGCAGTTCTATTGTTTGGCTTGCACACACACACACACACACATATATGCACGCACACTCCATTGCAGTGTTCTGGATGGGGTGTTTCTCTGGCGCTTGTGCCTGCCTCTGGCTGTGGAGGCTGGCTTGTCTCAGCTCTGTTCTAGCAAAGTAGGGCAAAAGCCATGTGAGGACAGAGAGAGAGAGAGAGAGAGAGAAAGAGAGACCGAGAGAAAGAGAATAAGCAGGAGTAAAGGGGAGGGAGGGAAGGAGGGAGGGAGGGGAGAGAAATGAAAAGAATGCGAACGAATGCAAGGATTAAATAGCGCAAACTGCAACCACAGCAGTGAATATTTCCAATAGCAGATATTTTCAGTCCACCCACTCAAACATAAGCCATCATGTACTTTACAAGGATGCAAATATAGCCCAGAAGCCCGCATCCACCGAAAAAAAGTCCAGAGCGGGCTTTCGTGTGCAGTCGGAGGACTGCAGAGGCCTTGCAGAACGAGCCTCGCTGCTCACTGTTGGTCATTGTATTGCTTCTCTTGACAACCAGCTGTTCCGGTCCAAGGCCAAGCATGTGCACTCCTAACTGCCCGCCGCATTCTTCCATTATCTGCTATCCTCTCCACACTCAACAATGTAATACATTCGGTTTAACTGATTCAAATATGTTTAAGCTGTATTACAGCAACACACTTTTTGCCTTCGCCCTGGCCAATTATGTTAATGTACTGTATTTTATGTGATATAATCAATGCACAACTGTGCATTCACATTGTCTAATGTTAAATAAGCCCTCACGTTATTATTATAAGACTTTGTTATAGAGATTGAAAAATCACATGCAAGCCACGTAGTTACGAGTGAAGTCTGTTTAAGTGGTTAACTGAAGGTGCAGTGGATCAGAGTTGCTTATCTGATGAATTATTGAGAAGAAAATGACATTGTTGAAATGATGTGGGTGGATTTTCTTTTCAGGGTGGCCGCTGAGGTGCTTTTTCAGGACCACACACGAGATATTTAAGATCAGGAAGTCTTTTACAAGCCATGTTCCGCGTGGCTGGAAGTAGGCCAGCATTCGTGACAGTAAGGAAAGTTTGTAAAAACATTGCTTACAGCACCTTCAATAATCAATTCAGGGCGCGTTTTCAAGGATAGACCTCACAGAGATGTACACAGAACTCAGCATCAACTCAGAACATATGGCAGGGGCGGAAAGTGCCTGTCAGTGAGGGACGAAGGTGTCTTATTACTATTATTGCGCGCACACACACACATTTATACGTACGCATACACGCACTGCAAGGTTTGAAGCCATGCATCCCAACCCCAAACATCCTGGCAGGAATGCGTGACACAAATACCCCTAGAAGCTCATGCACATATGAGGAAGGTGTTGAAAAAATACTGGACAAAACCAATTTCTAATAATGTGTCTGTAGAGGTAGAAATACCAGCATGATAAAATCTGTAATTAAAATGAATAAAACACTGCAGAAATCTGGCTACTTCAGGGCATTCGAGGGCAAGCTCAGTATTTGAGAGCAAATTATTAAAAGAAGATTTGACGCAATAAAGGTAGCAAACACAGCAAAAAAGATACTAATATACATGTCTGTTTGTCCATGTGTGCTGCACAGTACTTTGAAACATCTTATGCGTGTGTGTGTGTGTGTGTGTGTGTGTGTGTGTATGTATGTGTGTAGTGGATTCTGGTGGAGCTCGAGGCAGTTCGGTACTGCGGTAAAATTCTGGGCGTTCCCAGGGTGTGGAGTGGTACTGCAGACCAACTACTATGACTCAAACAGAGGGAGAGAGTGAGAGACAGGGAGAGAAAGAGGGAGAGAAAGAGGGAGAGAGAGAGAGAGAGAGATACAGAGTATAAGGCATAAGGCAGCATCCCCAATATTTGCTACTTTAGCACCCCCAGAATGAAAAGACAGGACAAATAGATAGAGTGAAAAATATATACATATTTATATATTTATAGATAGATAGATAGATAGATAGATGAAACATTGTAAGAGAAAGTGAGAAATATCCCATGTTAATATATATAGATGTGTGTGTGTGTGTGTGTGTGTGTGTGTGATAATGCACGCTCCTCCATCTCTATATCTTTTATCTCTTTCCTCGCTATCTCAATATCTCTCTTGGATATTGAAAAGAATGTTATAATTTCGGTGACCCCTCCAACCATTCAGAGTGTTGAGCTCACCCTCAATAGCCATGGACTCATCTACGGAGCTCACCAAGGATCAGAAATCGAAGATAATTGACTATTATGAATCCAGAGAAGACTAGAAAAGCTCCCTAAAGACACCCTGCTTGTAATTTCCACTGATTGAAATGTCATTAAGAAGTAGAGGTTAATGAGAACTGTTGAAGTCAAGACCAAAATCTAGAAACCCAAGAACAAATCTGCACATAGCTCTGACAGGTATGTAAAGCAAAAAAAAACAAAAAACAAAAAACGCGTCGCTAATACCAAGGACCCACAGAAAGATCTGGCTGCGATGTTGTACAAACCTAAGTAGACAACCTCACCTTCACACATTTCCGTTATAGAACACACAAATGGAAACGTCTGAAGAAAGCAACTGAACACTGAACTACAGTCACCAATGGTTACATTTGGGGAAAATAGAGAAGAAACACTAAATATGAGTTCCTTCTATTGCCCCCCTTGCAACAGTATTTTCAATACTTAAAGATAAAACCAAGGCCCTTACACACACACACACACACACCACAGTGTGTGGAGGCTCAGTGTTGGGCGCTAGAACAATAGGTGTTCCAGCTCGACCGCGCTGGCAAGAGACGTTCAATAGTTCACTCACAGGTGTGTATAAGCACAGACACACGTTTCACTTAAGTAGCGATGTGTGTAAAAATGTGGTAGCAACACTATATTAGCTAATACATTAAATTCGGAAGAAAAATGGATTACAATTAGTGATGAGGAAAAACCACACAACCCGACTCCCTCCAGTGTATTCTCTCTCTCTCTCTCTCTCTCTCTCTCGATCGACCTCCTTCTTTCGTGACCCACTGCACTACTACAGGCCTTGTCCTTGTGCCTCCGTATGGTACAGTGGGACAATGAAACCCTGTTGAACTGGGACAATTCCACACACCACACACGACACACGCAGACAACTATGCTGCAAATAGTATTTTACCCACAAAAGCTTATTTCCCCACAGCATCTGATCAATTCAATTCAAATCAAAAAGAATCCACAATACTCCATTACCTTAACGAATGACTCGAATGGAAATCGCATTAGAAAACAGATTAGCTCCTTAATTGAATATTTTAATGAGATGGTTCCATTTGAAGAATGGACATTTGTTCCATAACGACTTCATTTTCAACTGTAATTAGAGATTTAGCAGCAGGATATAATAGTACGTGCTGTTATTAGCAGCATTCCTTCTTAGCGGTTGCGCTGGAAAGCCAGTGTTGCGGCTATTTCACCAAGAGGTGTCTTCAAAACAACAGTTAACCAGGCCTGATGGTGTGAGCTCTGGAAACTATGTAGGGAACAACGCTAATGCTATAACAAACCTTTCGTACGTACAGGCTAGTCATAGTGGCAATAATGTGAATGGCTTATAGACAGAAGGTAAAAATGTACAGATTCAAGGTAAAAGCACTTATTCTGTAACACACTTTTCAGAACGAGCGATCCACCTGCATATCTAAGTGCTTTAGCGAGACCTCTGGCGAGTACGTGCTCCATGCTAACAGTTCAGTGTGTTATGGTGTCAGTCTGTGTGTGTGTGTGTGTGTGTGTGTGTGTGTGTGTGTGTGTGTGTGTGTTCCAGACAGGGCTGTCCTCACGGCTGTGTTTCAAATGACTCATCTCTACTCCCTGTTTCTGACTGAGATAAAACCTCCATTGAGGGGGAGTGTGTGACGTAGGGCACTAGAGAGGGAGTAGAGCGCCGTTTGGAACGCAGCCGAAGAGACAGAACTCCATCAACACGAACCACACATGCTGCTCTCACTCCTCCCTCTCGCTCTCTCTCTCTCTCTCTCTCTCTCTCATACCTGGTTCTATCTCTCTCTCTCCTTCTCAAGGTTCTCTCTCTCAAACCCACATGTGATTCTCCCCCTTTCTCCATTTCTCTCCCTCTTTCCATGAAGCTGATCTTACCAGGCAGCACACACTGATCATACACAACTTGACACTCCCTCACACACTCTCCTCACGCAGTGCTCATGAAGGTTCACACACTCACACACGTCTGTTTGAAGCAGGATAACAAAGGAATTGTTATTTTCAAAACACAGAAACACAGACACACACAGACACAGACACACACAGATACAGACACACAGACACACACACAGATGTCTGCAAGTCAAGAGGGAAAAGTCCACAGCACACGTTTCACGTTTCCCATTCTGGGTGGCGAAAGTTCTCATGAGGTCAAACACAAGTGTACCGAGCTGTCAGGAATACGCTCCAAACAGTACGTTGTGCTGCTCTCAAAATATTGAATAAATCACACACACACTCACACACACACACACACACACACACACACACACAGAGATTCATAGGAAAGACATGCTCATACATAAAGGAACAAAAAAGACACATACGCACAGTTGTGGGTGTGGATCTAGGGTGTAACAGATGTCGTTACATACACACACGCACGCACACACGCGTGTGCGCGCACACACACACACACAGCCATTTCAGTCTCCTGACTCACATTCTAAACATAAACTACATTTGGGCCAAACCCACATTGGCCCCACATCACCCCAACCTAAAAACACACATCTCTCTCTCTGTCTCTCTCCTCCTTTCTCTCTCTTTCTTTCTCCTTCTCTCTCTCTCCATCACATGACCTTAAGGTCTACATTCCGCCACCTCTGCCTCACTCACGCATTCCCTTGCTTTCTCTCTCTCTCTCTTCCCTCCATTATCTTTGTCTTTGTCTGGCTTTCGTCCCTGTAGGCTTTTTATTTCGTCTGTATTAACCCCTTTTTATTCTATGGGCCTGTATTGACTCCCATTCATAGCTCACATACTAGTTCCATAACAGATACCGAAAAAATCTATTACGAACATAGCCCATCGTTTTATGACTGTCGCAAATCTGTTGCGTTCGATTACGACGAACAGTCATTTCAAAATTTAAACGCATTTCCCCGAACTTAGAAAACGGCTGAAAACCAGGAGAGCTGAAACACAGGAAGAATGGAAGCCAATGGGCAGTTGCTTCAGCAAAATGAGACTTTTCTTGAAAAATTATAAAGGAAAATAATAATAATAGGAATCGAATAATAAGGCAGTGGTTTAAGGGGTTAACGCGACTGAATCTTTCACTCCCGTGCCCATCCCGCTCGTCACGCCTTTTCTTTTCGTCCGCTGTCCGGTCCGGTCCAGTTTGGGGTCAGATGCATGAGCGCCCCTCGCAGCTCCCGAGAACCCAACCCGTGGACATCAAGGCAGAACGTCACAAGTTAGGGTCTCAGGGAAGGAGAGAGGCACGGTAAACTCCGGACACACAGGGAGAAAAAGGGAGAGAAACAGAGAGAGAGAGAGAGACAGAGAGAGAGACAGAATAATAGGACAGTCTGAGATAGGAGAGAAAAACGCCATTGCTCGCCCATGCCACCATCATCCGTCCAACCATTCTTTCCACTCCTCCATACTCTCTCTCTTTCTTTCTCGGTCTGTCTCTCTCTCATCCAGCATCCCTCTTCGAGTGTCCTGGTGAAGCATGATGCTAAAACTCTGCCATTCTCTCTAGATCTCTCTCTCTCTATCTCTCTCTCTCATACAGACGCATGCCACGCTTCGCACAAAAGACACGCAGCCACACATACACACACGCACACAAACACACACATGCGCATGGAGGACTGGCACATGCGTGGAGGAGCGGCGCCACACACAGATGCCGCGTGCTGGCCACACACACACACACACACCAGACACACAAATATAGAGACCACAGTGAGTGAGACGCGATAATGAATAAGGCACAGACTTATATACGCAATCGACAATGAAAGAGACACACACACACACACACACACACACACAGACACACACACACACACACACAATTCGATGTATTCAGTCTAAAATCACATGTGAACATTATTCATCTTTAGCTCTGAGCAGAAAAGAGCGATTCAGCAGTCGCAGTAATTGCTAAGACTGTGTGTGACAACACAGTCACACACACACACACACACACACACAGAGACACACACACACACACACACACACACACACACACACACACACACACACACACACACACACACACACAC
>JBBPCY010000082.1:11198527-11209056 GCA_037974405.1 Brachyalestes nurse
AGAGAGAGAGAGAGAGAGAGAGGGAGAGAGAGAGGGAGAGAGAGAGAGAGAGAGAGAGAGAGAGAGAGAGAGAGAGAAAGGTGCACTTCCTTAGCCTCATCAAAATGGCTGAGGCCGAAGATTATTTTGATTATTTTCTCTCTGTATCTCTCTCTCCCTGTCACCCACTCTCTCTCTCTCTCTGAGCTCCAAAAAGATCCACACAGCGAAGGAAAAAAAAAAAATTTGTGCATTCCCCACAGAAAGCCACGCTAAATGCCCGCAATTAATTGTGTTTTGTCTCCTGTCCCCTCCATCTCTCTCTGTCCATCTGTCTGCTCATCTGTCCGTCTGTCTGTCATGGTCTCAATGTCTATTTGCTTGTTTACATGGCCATCTAAATCCAGGCGCTGGCACAGGCTGCCCAACGCTCCCTCTGTCTGTCGACTCTGTGTGTGTGTGTGTGTGTGTGTTTGTGTGTGTCAGTCGGTCACAGTCTGGCTGCCCATCCACCTCTCTAGACGCTGAAATACATTCGAGTCCTCCCGCGTCTCTGTCTTAGCCTCCTTTTCGCACTCCTTGCAGTGTCATACTTTTCATTATGTTCTGAGGGGCTTTTAGTTTTACTGGTTTGGCTGCGTGTGGTCTGTATCGCAGGTTCGTGGTGGTTTCTCCTCAATATGGCTTCCCACCACATCCATGACTTAACATGCCTGGGGGAAGCCTTTCATTGCAGCACATTCTGCAGACATCATGTTGTGCAACAAAATATACATTCCCCGGCATCTCGCTTAAAATTAATCTTAACGTGTTTGGATCTCAAGTACATTTATTAGTACTTTCTTGAATTCATGAATTAGCCTTCAGTTCACGAATTAACCATAGAACTCACAGTTATCACCGGTGATAACATCATAATAATTAACATTTTATCACGGTTTAGAACATTATCATGGTATTATATTAAGAAAATGAAACATTCTATAGAAGTCTAGAAGCCGGCTGGTAGAGCCATCAATTCAATTCAGTTCAGTTCAATTTTATTTATATGGCACTATAGCAGCTTTACAGAGTTAAGGTCCGAGCCCCTAGCGAGCCAAAGGCGACAGAGGCGAGGGAAAAACTCCCTAAAGTTGAAGGAAGAAACCTCGGGAGGAACCAAGACTCAAAATGGAAGCCCATCCTCCTCTGGTCCACCCAGAGAGAAAGAGAAAAAGAGTCTCTACTGACAGAACTAACAAAAGAAGGCCTTCATGTATGAACTTAATCACTGTTGTACAGATTGGCAGTCTATGGCTAACAGAGTTGGTACAGTTCAGTAGAGGTAGAATTTGTTGGAAGAGTGTCTCTAGTCCACAACAACAGGACCAACAGGCAGCTGGTGGCCTAGTGGTTAAGGCGTTCGCCCTGCGATCAGAAACTTGTGGTTTCGAATCCCAGGACTGCTAGTGGCACCACTGATACCGTTGAGCAAGATACCCCACATACACTGCTCCCCTGGTGCTGTGTTCCTGTCTGCCCTCTGCTTCACTTGGTGAATAGTTAAATACAGAGAAAGAATTCTGTGATGTTCACACTGTGGTGTGTTCACATATGACAGAATGGCCTTTACACTTTACAACAATCTCTGCCGAAGCTTTAGCTCGCATGCTAACAGTGAATCTGCAACCATTACTACGAGTTATAAAGGTGCTCCAACCAGTAACACACTAACAGCTGCGCAAACATCAAATAAAGCACAGGACCCGAACGTGACATTGTAGGGTTAGTTATACTGTAGAGTAACTAAAAGGGACAGACGGTTTTCGTGAATATACCTCATGACTGAATACCGGCACGTCTACTGATAAAGGGTAAAGGAGGCATTTGGCTGACGCTCTTATCCAGTGACTTACAATCATCAGTTGCAGGGATAGTCGCCCTGGAGCAACTGAGGGTTAAGTGTCTTGTTCAAGGACACAATGATAGAAAGTGGGGGGGTTAGAACCGGCGACTTTGTGGTCATTGGGTTCACAGACAAGTGTTTTACCCACTAGGCTACTACCACCCATAATGATAAATGCATGTTGTAATTTGATTATTTGATTAATTTCCAAATAAAAATATTGTTCTTTAAATGATCATTTTAAAGGAAATGACAAAACATCAAAATAAGAGAAATGATGCAGCGTTTACAGAACTTGAAAACACTCTGCAAGAGGAGTGTGCTGATTACAGCAGTGTTTTTATACTTTTCCTCATTAAATAAGATGTGATTCAGGTGATCACTAATCAGTCCCTCATAAAGCAGAATGAGCAGAATTGAGTAGGAATTTAACAGAAACTGGCATGGAATGGTTTCACACTCAGAGATGCTGATTAAAAAATAAATTGAAGTGGTCTCTTATTTTTTCCAGAGCTGTATTTCACTTAGAATTAATAATAATAAATATAATTAATTAACCTTACAATCTGATCATGACAGACTTTGACATAAATGATTACACAATGCAAATCAAACGACAATAATAACTCCATAGTAAGGGTTACACCCTTTACCCTGAAACCAAGTAGGCCTTGAAACCAACTTTTAAAGCTTTTTAAGCTCTTTTAAGATTATTTTTTACAGATTACTGTCCAATGCAAAGGTAAGCACAGTGAATGTTAATATAGATAAATTGTGGTCCACATTTCTGGAAACCAAAATATGTCAAAAGTGTCATAAGGGATAAAATCAAAGATGGGAGACCAGAGGCATGAGGACCCCTCCCCACCTCCACTTCAATGTGAATGAACAGATTTGGCTGCTAAGCCTCAACGTCTGCCCCTCACCTGCCCTGCCTGCACCAATGCCAAGCTGCAAAAAGCCCCCCCAGCAGAAGGGGCGAACAATGAGGGTATCGGGACAGAGGGCAAAATCCCAAACAAAAGCTGAGGGAAAACACCATGCAATTGAGGCTCTGACTTAGGCTCCACCAAAAAAGATCAGATTAAAATTGAGATTGAAATGTCTTTTTTTAAATGTGATTCAATTCAACAGCAATTCATTTATTCTGCAGAATGCAGTAAGGCTTAACCAGGCAGCTAAAGAACTGCTAAAAGAAGTGAATTTCGTATCCAAAGCACACCATTGCACGAATGATGGTGGAAGAGATGTCATGCTCAAAGCTTCAAGTGAATTGTGTATCAGTAGACGCATTGAAAAATAATCCCATGCATTTGTCACTCGCATTCCACTTTGCTGCCCTGAGGCGTGGCCTCTGGTACGAAAGGCGCTGGTGTTAGTGCTGTTGATACTTTATGCCCAGTAATTCAGAGAATGCAGTAAACTAAAATGGCCTAATGCCAAGATATAAGCTTTGATTTAGTTTAGTTAGAAGTACTCAAGGATCTGCATAACCTTAACACAATCTAGGTTGCTGAATTAATTTTGCAACTGAACAGCCTCACAATCAAGTACTGCATCCTATCAGCCTTTTTATAGATAAGAGTTGATTTGGGTATACTGGGTATATTATCATCTTGCATGACATGTAATGATATGTCATTATTTTAATGATATTATACTATGCATTTATATAATACTTTATGAAGTAATATGTAATATGTAATATGTATATATATATATATATATATATATATATATTGCACACTTATTTTTAAGGTACTGCTATATACTAAATAAAAGTGCAATAACATTTGGTTTGCAAACACAGCAGTGTTCCCTTTAACACAGTTACACAGCTGCATCTGCATTTGTATTGTTGGGGAATCTGTCCTCCTTTTGCTGCTGTACTTTACACTATGGCTGGAACATTGCTGTGAGGATTTGACTGTGTCCAGCCACAACCGTAGGTATTGATGTTGGACGAATAGATCTGGAACATGGGGACAGAACCATTATAGCAGCTGCAAAGGGGTTCCAACTCCATATTAAAGTCTATGTATCTGAATGCAATGTCATTAAAGTCCCCGTTGGTGCAACGGTGAGGCATCCCAGTTTTGTCCATATTCCATATATATGCATATATATATGTGTGTGTGTTTATATTTTCATAATTGTCTTTATTTATCTCTCAGCTGTTTTTAAAAATGCAACATATTTTATTTTATACAAATTTTGTAAATAATATACACATCGTCAGTGTTTCCCACAGATTTATCCGTGGCAGCCTGTCACACTGACCACCAAAATCTCAACACTGACCCCCTGCCCCCTCCCCTCCCTTCCCGTCAGCTGGGTTGTTGAGGTTAGCACATTGTACACAGCAGCTGTGTCGAACTACCCCACTACAGCCGCACCAACCCACTCAACAAAAATATTCTCTGGGCGCATTATTGACATCAGATAAGAACTTGCTTGCCCTTTGCAAACTCCCTAGAAACTTTAGACTATGGCGTGTACATTACAGATAATGTAAATCCATAGGAACTGTTCTCCCAACCGCGTCAGTTAAAAACATCCTCCCTTGATAATCAAGCAAAAAAACAGGCCCCTTATGAACGTCCCTCATTGAGATGCAGACAAATTCAGATCAAAAGGGACAACTCTCGGAAATAACCCAAGAACACAGCGTCTCACAGGCAGGTCAGCTCGAGTTCAAGGTAAACAAAGCTGGGAGCTCCAACCAGATTGAAAATGGACTGCAGTAAGAGAAGCTGCTCAGTACAATAAGACCAAACTATACCAACAATACTGGAAACCTCAGCAACAAACCCAGTATTTCAGAGCATATTGAGCTATTTTTGTAGCACATTAATATTAAAACTACTTACAACCAATTTTACCAAAACAATTATTTGACATTAGCGATAATGCTGACAATTAAAAACTGAGGATTCTGTCGATTTCACGCTTACATTTTCAAAATAACATCCCATTTGAATGGGTCATGATTTTTGAAAATCCTTATAGTCATTAATTAAAAAAACAAACAATTCAAAGTGTATACAGACTTGTTTTTTCAATCGAATTGCTTGAATAATTCATAGCATATTACCAAGTTCATGACCTGAAGCAGATTACAGTAACAACACTTTCAAGATGTTAATAAAGTCATTTTTGTACCTCCATTTTAACACATTTTTGCTACAGTTCTATATATTCACAGACCACATTTAGGCTGATTACCTTTGTAGCGTTACTAATAAATAATACTACAATTTTACACACAGTAAAGCACAATACATGACAAAAGCAAAAAAACTGTACATTCAACATTCTAACCCTAACCCTAAAAATGTTATATATGGTTAAATTGAACCATTTCTAGTAGTGGTCTACAGTGTGTTTTGGCATGTTAACCAAGAACATTTTAAAAAATAAGAGGTTTTACAATACAAATACAAAGGTTCACACTAAAAAAGATTTTGAGTCAACATCTACATATTAATTCTGCGTTCGTGTGGAAGCTCTGACAGTTTTTTACAAATGAAAGGCAAGTATAGTAAAATGCATCTATTTGGTTTGCAAAGACACGGTGCCTTTGTTCTCCTTTCATATGCTGAGTTTGCATAAATCAGTTGGCTTGCATTAAGTATATGCATTGAAGAGAATAGCACACTAACAATGCCATATATATATATGTGTGTGTGTGTGTGTGTGGTGTTTGTATGCACATGGTTTGAAGTACAACATGGTTAACTTCCGGTTAACATGGTATTCTGCACTTTCAGTTTCTGTTGAGGACTTTTTCTGTACCTTCTGTGGCACTGTGTCGATCTAGGACCTTCCCCAGTGCATATATAATCACATTCATTAGGATATGAAAGACAGAGATTGATAGTGCTCTGCTGTTCCATATGAGCTAAGGTTTCAGATGGTTTCAGAAAGCACTCCCGCTATGCTCTTTCACAGCGGCCCTTAATCACTCACTAATGCACAATCAACTAAAATGGCAGGAGAACAATAGCGTCTTCTGTTCTGTGGCCGAGGATCTGTTTATGGTGACTTATCGATTCGATCTGGTTCCGTTTCAAAGGCGTGGATCTGAAGAAGAGTCATCTGAGGCCAAGGATGAGAGGTTGGAGAACTAAACAGATTGACAATAACTACAGGTGGCACGATCCCATATTTCCTTTTCTGATACGATACTGGATGACTGAATATCGGCTGATACATGCACATTTCTTTTCACCAATAAGTTTTAATAAGCTATTTTTATTTGAAGCAATCCACTTAAGATGGCCATCTGAAAGTACTAACCACTCTACTATATTATAGGAAGAAGCTTTTTATTACTGACAGCTCAACAGAAACATCACTTGCAAAACTAGATGCATTTCCATGAGAGAATGCGAAGTTTGATTGCGTGGTTGCTATGGAAACTAGGGTTGTGGTTAGGTGGTTGCTATGGTGTTGCTAGATGGTTGCTAACGGTCGCTGAGGTGCAGCAGACCCCAGAAAAACAAAAATCAGAAAATCCATCCAGAAAATGTCTCTGTTTTTAACTGTAAAAATCCCCAAACATACATAATAAGGCTTTCGGAAAACTTCAGCTTACACACACATTAGTATTATAATGTAAAACACGTCATTAAAAAAATCGAATGATGTACAAATATTTACAATCACAAGTAAGTCTGTCCCAGTAACTGTCACACATACACACACATGCGCACACACACACACATACACACACTCTCTCTCTCTCTCTCTCATTTTAAGTCAACATCTACATATTAATTTTGCGGACTCTGCATTGTTACAATCAGAAATAACATATTTTGTTTTGAGACCTCTGGTTCTACGCAAAAAAAACCCCAAAAGCAGTATTTTACATCAATCTAAACCTGAGAAACATCATATACCACTATTACATGTGAATACTGATGCTATGTGACTTACTTTATCCTACATTATGTTACCCTATAAGCAATGCTGCGATTTTTCAGCCTAGATTCAAAACATCCTCTCTTTCCCTTAATATCTGAGACAGCATTTTCTGCAGGTATGGGCTTGATACTCACACTGGCTACCACATCAGTGCCATCTCCATAGAAAGTCTATAAAGAAAGCCTAGAGAAGGTGGAGACAGAGTAAAAGAGACAAATGAAGGCAAGTGGAAAATGAAAAGAGGAAACTTTCCCAAGAAAAGCAAGTGACTGCACTGATAGCTTAGCCTCTGAAGTCGCCGAATCCGTCTGGGTTTTGTCAACCAGCTGCCTGTTCAATAAGCAAATGACAAGCAACATTTGTTTGTTGGCGTGCTGCAAAGCCAAGGACTGGTCCCTCGGTTGCCTTGACTTTGTCAAATCTTTCTCTCTAGCTGTTGAACAGCTCCCCCATTCTTAAGGCCACAGAGACAGAGAGAAGCTACAGATGTAGGTGTAACAAGATCAAGGTAACCATTTTACAACAGACGGATAGAACTCGTCCATAAACTTGAGTAACTGAAGCTGGTAGAATAGGTAAATATGTAATAAATTTCATGATATATTATTACACCTTACTTAGCTTTTCTGAGTATCCTGTGAGTATCTTCAGTACTTCTAGAACGCCCAAACACTGCATATATCATTAATAAACTGGTTTAGACATGCATAGTCACAACTAGATAACTAGATATGAGCCCATTACCCAACTGTATGAATGCCTTTTACACAAAAGTGTGCTATTAAAGTAAATTTTTTTTACAAACATTGAATTAAAACTGTAATTGTAATTTTTCCCCTGCCTTTTTTTTAACGCGTTTTTTGTCCATTCCAATGTGTTCGCTACCTTTAGAAAAGTGAAATGTCATGATACATTGCCATGAACTGTAAGATTCTATTTTTGCCACAGTGTTCCCTTCTGGTGAGTAAAAGGATACCTTACTCTAAATGTATTACTCTTACATAAAACTTACAATTCAATTACAATCCAATGTAAATTTTAAATTCTAAAACTCAATTTCTTAACATAAATGTTACTACAAAAGGTGCATATAAAAGCTAAAAATACATTCGGTTAATTAAAAAACAAACAAACAAAAGAAAAAACACATTTCTAAAGCCAGGACACAAGAACCATTTCTGTATTCGATCGGTTCTTCTGCGTAGCATCGGATATTACTTCTGTTCCCACTATGTTTGTGTAGGATGGCAACCATAATGGAAATAAGCTGAATATCTAAACTAACATGCAAACATTTAGGCACACAAGTCAGGACTCATCTAAGAAGCTGACTGAGGATCTGACTGAGAGAGTTGATGAAGAAATACTGTAAAAGATAGTAAACACTTCATACTTGTAATGTCATCAAGAAATGGAGGTTAAAGAGAACCCGTAAAGTCAAGACAAGATCTGAAAGAAAAAACTTCTTCTAAACTGGCAAGACACGCAAAGCACAATCCTCACATGACTGTTATTGATCTATAGGAGGATTTGGCTGGCACTGGAATAGTGATGCACTGGCCAACTGTGCCGTGTATCGCACAAAGACTATTTGTATCTTTTACAACAGTCAACCCCTGAAGTATGCTACACAATAACATGAAGCATGTTGGAATCAAGTGCTGTAATGCTGATGAAAAGAAAAGCATCACCAAGGAGTAGCATTTTAATTAAAGAACACAGAAGTTAATGCCTCACAGTCAGTGAAGAAACCGAAGAAGAAAAGAGGGAGGATATTACGAGACAATGATACACATGGGTGCCGGAGCCATTATACTTCTAAAAATCATTCGTTTTGTCATTACATACCCACCCAGCGCTGTTTCCATCACTTCACCCTAAACAGGGCTGACAACTGTTCCATGAAATGCGGAATTGTTTTGTATTTGAAAGATAAAAGAAATGTAGAACACCCTTTGTTCCATATTTTCTGCAACCCTGTCCCCCACCCTCCCCAGAAAAACACTACGCTAAAGCTAGCAAGCCCGGACCCCCCGCCAGTGTGTAACCCTCACATTAAAAATGCTTCTGATGCTTCTGATGATGCGAAATATACACCAAAATCAACACTGAATGACAAGCAAGCAACAAGAAACAAAATACTACGGTTGTATAATGGCTTTCACCACAATTGAATTAAAATCGGAGAGCTTCACTGTGCATTCTACAAAGAAAAGGAGGGAAAGCACTAAATCAAAAATCGAAAGACAATTACAAATGTAACATGAAGTATGTCAATTATGTAAAGGTAAAATGCAGTTTAAATACAGGGAAAGTGTCCATAAAATAGTAACCAATTTTGCATGTATCAGACAAACGAAAAACATTCACAAAAACTACAGCATATGGCTTTATTTCTTTTACAAACCAGCTTTGTTTCTTTTTAAGGTGGGGCCTCCATGAAGCACATCCAACAGATGTTCAGTCAAACTGAGATTAACACTTGATCAAGTATACCTGAATATTCATTAGCATCATTCCTGAATATTTTTTAAAGTGGGGAAGTGGCCTGCTGAACGAGGACACGGCGATGAAATCTGGGACTAAAATTGTCTGTAAATTAACTCATTTCCATGACAACAATGAGGCAAGCACTAATGACATTTTTGAAAACTAAAAACTATGATGAAATATATTGCAAATTGACAACATGTAAATAAGTAGCCTAGTATAAAACTGACCGGCCAAAATTAACACTACACTTCCAAACAGTGTTTAGGTAGGAGCTACATGTCAAAGTATCATCCACACGAATGCTAGGAACCAAGGTCTCCCAGCAGAACATTGCCCAGAGCCTTCTTCACATAGTCCATCATAGCGCCATCTCTTCTCCAGGTAAGTGATGCACACGTACATGATATTATTTGTGATTCATTAGACATGGCTACCTTCTTTCATTGGTTCATGGTCCAGATCTGCTACTCAGGCTGATACTGTAGGCACTGTGCATCCTGAGACCTTTCTATCAAAACCAGCATGACCTTTTTCAGTGATTTGTGCTACTCTTCTATGGGACTGGGCCAAACGGACTTGCCGTGTGGATCAAAGAGCCTTGGGTGCTCATCACCCAGTGCCCAGTTCACTTATTGTCCTTCTCTGGTCCACTTTTGATAGGTAGTAACCACTGCATACCAGGAACACCATAAGACCTGCCGTTTTGGAGATGCTCTGACTCACACTTTAGACCCAGTGAAAGCTGCTCAGATCGTTACACATTCCCATTTTCCAACTTCCAACACATCAGTTTCAAAAGCTGACTGGTACCTAATATATTCCACCTTGTGGAAGCTCAGTATTGTGAAATACCTGGTTTGGCTCGCTCAATACATCATTAGATTAAATCAGATATGCTGCTCGTGGAATTTCACAAATCCGAGCAATGCCAGAAGCCACTGAGGAGAAACCTGGAGTCAGGCCTGTTCTTCTAAGCAGTTCACCAAATAACAGTTACTTCTTAGAAGCAACAAACTTGATACTTTTACTTGATACTGCTTTCTCAAGAGAAAGAGAGAGAGAGAAGAGAGAGAGAGAGAGAGAGAGAGCAATTTTCCAGTTATCAATTTGTGGAACTGAACTATCTTGCGGTCCCTTCCAAATACTTGACCAAGGACAACTTTCGAAGGAAAACAAAAATATTCAGGATATAGCACATTATTCACTGGAAATTAATTCAAGGAATGGTATGTGTTATAATATA
>JBBPCY010000082.1:11236899-11261478 GCA_037974405.1 Brachyalestes nurse
CGCCAGTAGGTGGCACTATTGTACCACACTACGACCCAGGTTTATGATTTACTGGCGCTTTTTGGTCCCTCTGTGATGCCGCAGGGATCCGCATTACTTCAGTCACGTCTTCTCCGTATATTCTCCGTTCGACAACCATCTCCATATTCGCGACGGTTTAGTACGAATACATATACTGTTATAGCCCTAGTGCTGGGTGATATGATAAAGTTCAATATCAAAATTTCCACATCATATCACAGGATATACATTTAAGTTCTTGTTAAAACTTGTTTTAATTGCTCTGAAAAATACCTTATTCCATTTTCTTCACTTAAATCGGAATCACTTTTATTGGCCAAGTATGTGAGCGAGCAGATACAAAGAATTTGATTATAGAATTGATTCTGATGGTGTCTCTCAGCCACAACAGTATAAAACAACAACAGTGTAATTGAATGTGACTCTCCACCAAAGAGAGCCTTGGAACGTATTTCTATTCATTCACTTTTTTTTAATTAACTGCTCTTTTAAAGCAATTTGAAATACCCTTTTTTTAAATCAGTATTGTTGTTTTGCACCAATATGTTTGAAGATGATGCACTAATACAGCAGAGGTCCCTCTAACCAGCATGTGACAGACTCCAGGCCCCAGGCTCTAAACTGAAATCAGAGCATTAGACAACAAAACTCTCCTAAACTCTAATTATGGTGTATTTTACAGTGTCTTCTTACATTTTGGACAATTACAGTTTCAATTACAGTTTCTATTTTGTTGAAATTAGAGCAAGTCAGGTCTTTTAATCTTTTAATCTAGTCATAGTTTGGTGAAAAAAGTCTTTTTTAAAATATTGCATTCAATTCAGTTGTTTTAAAGGTGCATTTTCTTGTATGGTCAGGTTTAAAATGCAAAATCCAACATTAGGCAACATTAACCATGGCAACAGAACAGTAAACTTTATCAATACTACTTCCTGCTATGAATGCAGTGTATTTTCTCGCACAGATAACATGCAAAGTGAGCTCAGTTTAAACATTTTATGGGAAACTGTATTTTTAGGGGTGGTTAAAGCAGGGACAGTTGAACTGCATATGACTTTTGCTTCTGTCTTCAGAATTGCTACTGTAAAATCAAGTGATTCACTGTTTTGTACTTGTTTGCCTGTAAATACGTTCAAATAAAATGTGAATATTGCAGAGAGGATTGCATTGTCACGGACATTATTGCTGCCAAATGAGTCAATAAGTTTATTTGTCAGCAGGTTAACTGAGAAGAACAACACTGGTGGTGTTCAGACATCGGCCCTATTTCCAGGAGAGTTCGATGCCATAACCATTTGTTGCTAGAAGTCCAAGAGAGCACTACGGGACTCAAAGATGACCCACCCTCTCCCCATCACTCAGCTCAATGCAAGCCAAGGCAGGTGTGTTATTGAACACTAAGCTGACTGTTCATGAACAGCCAAATCGCAACTTGGTAGCATCGTATAATAGAGGAGACTTCGCTGGCTGGCCGGAATTGCCCATGAATTAAAAAAAATCCAGGCATGTCTCATGGCAGCTGATGGCCTGGTGGTTAGGGAGTTGGCCCTGTGATCAGTAGGTTGTGGGTTTGAATCCCAGTGGCACCACTGAGGTACCCGTGAGCAAGATAACCATCCCCACACACTGCTCCCCCGTGCGCTGTGTTACTGACAGCCCACTGCTTCCCTTGGTGAATGGGTTAAATACAGAAAAAGAATTTCACATTGTGTGCTGTTGCGTGTTCATGTATGACAAGTATGCACTTCATTCACTGACCAGTGTTGTTTTTTTTTAATGTACCTTATGGTGTAGTGCAACACTGATCTATGAACAGATTCTTATACCTACTGTGAACTGTGTCAAAGACGAGGGAAAGCTGGTCTCACAGTGAAACCTGGATCTTGTCTGTAGCTAGCTTGCTCAATCTGGGCCACAGTTGAAGCTCAGTCTATTTCTGGGAGGGTGGTGGAAAGTGCTGCAGTCAGTTGCGTCCTGTTCTGGGCTGTAGGGCTGCATAGGGAGATAAACAGCATTTTTAGTGTGTGTGTGGGTGTGTGTGTGTGTGTGTGTGCGCTAAAAGGGGAGCGGTGGGTATTTTTACACAGCTGGGTCAGACTGAGCCCCAGGCCTTCTCTAGTCTGCCATGCTGCTAATGGTGTCAGACGGTAAATACACCCATGGAGCAAGAGAGAGAGACAGAGTGACTGACTGGCTGCCACTGAATGGCCCTGGGAATGGTCTTATCACTTTCTTTCTTTATATCTGTCTGTCTCTCTCTCTCTCTCTCTCTCTCTCTCTCTCTCTCTCTTTCAAACACACATTCTTGTTTTATAGCTTTTAAGAATGTGGATTTATACACATGCCACATACGTACAGGTAGTTACATTAAGTGTCTTAGCAAGGTATACAACGGTGGGCTTCAAGGCACAGGTTCCACAAACTGTCCTGGTCCTTTCTTTCAAAAGATATTTCCTCAAGTGATTCCCTTGATGATGGTGGAGAAGATCTAACATCTAACATCTCACTCCAAATCTCTCATATCATTTTTCTTGCACATCTCTGAGACTACGATTTTTATACTCAAATGGTCATTTGTAATGAGCGAATTATGCACAGCAGCCCTACTTTAATATTCCTTTTTCTCATCGCCCATCCTGCACTGACAGTCTCATTCACCTCACGAACAGCTGTTCTTGTTTTTCCCCCTCACACTAATGCATGATCATCGCATTCACTGAATGTGTGCTTTTGATCATAATTTTCAGTCGTTTTCTGATGTCTTTTCTATAGATCTATATGCAGAGGTCACTTTAGTCCCTGTTCCTATTCCATCATTGGCTAGTTGAGCAGCCTTTGTGACTGAAGCTCCTGCCATCTGTGCCCCAAAAACAAATCCTCTTTCACTTTTCCACTTAGAACTTTTCCTAGTGCCATCAGGATCCATATTAAAGGTCAGGTGGGTTTGTTCAGATGTTTTGTGCCACTGAGTATCAGGATGTTAACTGCTTGGCTGTATCATGTGGTACATCTGTTTCGAAGCATCTGCACTCCTTATGTTTCTACAGTAATTTGTTTCGATTTTCCCTTTTAATTTGACACCCATCTGTATTTGTTGACCAAGAGTTCTAGGCATAGGAGGCACCAGTGTGGGTAGGCTTTTTTTTAAACACCCGCCCCAACCCGACCCGTCAGGAGATCCAAACCGCTCGCCCAACCCGCAAAAATAAGCGCGAATGACCCGAAACACGACCCGATGAAAAAAAAAATCTCGAACGCTGTTTAAAACACGCTTTGATCGATAATGAAATGCGTTTTGTGACTTTTTGACCCGCCCGCACCAACGATATTTAGACGTACAATTAAGAGCTGCTAGTAGACCCAGATTCTACCAGAGACGGAGTTTGTCCTCCAACAGGGTTCTATCAGATTCCAAACAGATGTTTGTTTATGAAC
Source organism: Brachyalestes nurse (assembly GCA_037974405.1). Classification (NCBI taxonomy): domain Eukaryota; kingdom Metazoa; phylum Chordata; class Actinopteri; order Characiformes; family Alestidae; genus Brachyalestes; species Brachyalestes nurse. The sequence continues at coordinate 11,240,356 of JBBPCY010000082.1, forward strand.
ATGTTAGTTGTTATTGTTAGTTGCTGCTCAGTAAAGAAGTAGGTCTTCAGTCACCGTTTGAAGATAGCAAAAGTTGAGAAACCTCTTGATGCAGGTCTTTGGGTGGGGCATGTCGGGCTGTGCTTGATGCTCTAAGAGGGCAAACTGAGACCAAGCTATGGTCTAATAAGTGCTGATAGGCAAGTCAGAGCTGGATCAGTTTTGGCTTTGTAGGCGAGCATTAGAGTTTTAAATCCAACGTGAGCGGATACCGGAAGCCTGTGAAGGGTTCTCAGTAGTGGAATGGTCTGGGAGAACATTGGTGTATTGAAAACCAGACGCGCTGCTACATTCTGAATCATCTGTAGAGCTTTTGTGGTTCTCAGAGGAAGGCCAGGCAAGAGCTAACTGCAGTAGTCCAGGCTTGAGATGTCAAGTGACTGGACAAGTATCTGAGTGGCATTAGTGGTGAGGAATGGATGAATTCTCCTGATGCTATAAAGAAGGTAGCTGCGAGTTTGGTTGAGATCGTTAATGAGAGATAGTTTAGCTGTTTTGGCTGTACGTAGTTCTTCAGTGACAGCTGAAAATCCAGTTTCTTTTTCCAGACTGGGTCATGATTCCTATTTTGGTTGGTTCTATACCAAAATAGGCTTCACGCTCCAAAACTTTGGAGAGGAAAGAGTGAGGAGAAACGAGTCTGTAGTTGTTCAGTGATGTTAAGCATGTTATTTTTTTAGGACTGTTGAGACTAAAATTCAAAGGCCGTTGGACCCTAACCCGCTTCCATGCAGGCGTTTATTATGTGAGTGGTTTGAGGGAGAAGATGCAACAAAGGAGGGAAGAAAGTACAGAAAGAACAGGAGGTTTAAGAAGCGGAGAAAATGCGGCAGAGAGTTTGCGAGGGTTGGACGCAGATTCTTCTCGCTTGGCTTTGAAGAAGAAAGACTTTGCAGTACACGGTGAATTTATACAGAAGATAACGATATGAGAGAAGATCAGAGTTAAGATACCATTTCCTCCACCGCTTCCTCCAGTGCGTCAGATAACCATGGTTGACAATGTGAGCTGCGTGTCGATTGGTAGAATGAGGAGTGGCGAGAGGAGAGAAGGCAGCCATTTCTACCGATAAAAGACAGGAGGGATATGTTCCAGGCGGAGTCAAGGATGACAGGATGGCGGAGGAAAGAGCAGGTGGAGACGGGGAGTGAAGATTGTGGCGAGCAGTTGAAGAGATGGTGGTAGAGTGATTGGAGTAGGTCTAAAGTCGGTCTAAAGAGAGAACAAGAAAAGATGAAAGTTGGAGAGAATGTGGGTAGCTCTGGTGGAGACAAGGTCAAAGCGTTATGGGTTGGAGGAAAGCTGTTGAGGTACAAAGCAAATGAAAGTTTGAAGATCCCACAGGTATGTAGTTTGTCATTTGAGAGGTTTAAATCTGAATAATGATTTCATTCCATTTTATTTATATAGCGTTTTTAACAACCAAGTTGCGACAAAGCTTAAAACAAAGCTTTACAGAGTCCAGGTCCGAGCCCTATAGTGAGTAAGCCAAAGGCGATAGAGGAAGAAACCTCGGGAGGAACCAAGACTCAAAAGGGGAAACCGTCCTCCTCAGGTCGACCCAGAGAGAAAGGAACGAGAATCTTTATGGAGATAAATAACAAGAGAAGGCCTTCATGAACAAGATTATTGACAGATAGGCCGTCTATGGCTAACAGAGTTGGTACCACTAAGTGTCCAAGGATGTAATTTTGTAATGGAGAGTTGTCCTCAGGGGATGAACTGAGAAGGATGCCCCCTCCTGTTGCGAGGACAATGCGGAAAAGCAAAAGCAGAAGCGAGAGCTGCAGGTGTTGCCGACTTCTCCGGTGTAATCTCTCCAGAAAAGGTTTCAGTAAGTGCCAAGAAGCTGAGTGAGTCAAGGGATACGGTTGTATGCAAAAGTTTGAGAAAACTGCTCCAAAAACACAATGACTGTTTAATTGCTAAATGCAACATTTTTGATCTAATCATAAAACATAACCTGTGCAAAAGTTATGTTAAACTTAATAAAGACTGTGTGTCAGACAGGCTAGCCTTTACTCCACACTATCAGTGAACCTCAGGCATCCATCAGCCTGTCAATGATTCATCGGTTGTCCTTCCTTGGATCAGTTCTGACAGAAACTAACCAGTGCATACTGGGAACAGCCCACATTCAGTGTTCAGTGTTATTTATTTCACCTGTCAGAAACGTTAACGTTGCGGCTGATTGGTTTATGCTCCATGTATGTTAGTCAGAAAATAACCTTAAGCTTAGCCTCTGCAAACAAAGAGAATAATCTTTCAGTGATAAAACAAAAAAACTGTTCCCAATCCTATTTTCTACCTTCATTTTGACTTTTTCATGTGTCACACACACACACACACACACACACACACACACACACACACACACACACACACACACACAATTTCTTTCCACATGATCTGCATCTTTAAAGCTCACAAGAATGATCTTAACCATAAGAGGTACTTGTGTATGTGAGAGTGTGTGTGTGTGTGTGTTTCAACAAGCTTAGCGACACTTAAGCTGTGCTAGGTGTTAGAACTGAAGGGAGTGTAAAAAAAGCTTCTCTATAGGTCCTTGCACACACATATAGAGAAGTTAAAGATAACTAGAGAATGTGACAGCCAGACTGATATACATGCACACATGAGCGCACACAGGGCAGAGCGAGAAAAGACACATTACTTGTCTCAGTTTGAGGAGACATTTCCTTCTTTGGAAATCTGACTTTCCTCACTGGTACTTATAAATTAAGAAAACAACAGCTGCAAAGGTTTTGTAACCATAAAAAGCTCTCCACTGAAGCTTTGAGTAGATTTCGCAACACAGTTATCGTTCACGGTTGTCAATGTGGCTTCCTTCGAGGTAAGGTTTTACCTCAATAATGCTCTGGCAGTTTTCCAAACTACTGTTTAAGCCTGAATTTGGGTTGGTTTGTGTGGAGTTTGCATGTTCTCCTCGTGGTGGCGTGGGTTACTCCCGGGTCTCCGGTTCCTCCCACAGTCGTGATTTGTAAACTGAGTGTAGCTGGGAGTGAATGGTGTGGGTGTGCTGGTTCCCCACCCATTTACCCTGGGAAAGGCTCTGGACACCCTAGTGAGGATTAAGAGGTGAAAGAAATGATGAGGTTTGGTAGAAAAGTCGAATTAACACTGTTTTCCACCGACCCCAGACATTGTCAATCAACTAAGACATGTTCGCTGTTCAAATCACTATGAACCCTTTAATTATACCCCTTAAATTACCTGAATTTTGCGAAATTAAGGGGAAAAGTGCACAGATTAAGGCTGATTAAGGGGTAAAACTACTGAATTTCCCCTTACTTTTTCAAATTATTCCCTTAAATAATAAAAACACCTGAATTAATGCTTTCTGTTTCAGATTAAGGAGTTTCACACTCATGCCTTAAATCCACTTTTAAGGTAAAATTAAGGGATCGGTTTACAAATGAATGAGCATCTAATTCAAATGAAGGGGTTTGGTGTATTTTTAGGGGTAGATTAAGGTAGAGCACATTTTAAGCAGTGAAATTCTGCTATTTAAATTTGCTATTAAGGCTAATGTTATTTATTAATACTGGAAGTCGCTGGTCACCCAAATTGTTTATATGAAAATACATCACTTAAACTCCTCTGAACCTCCTCAACCATGTCCAGCTGTTTATTTAGGCGGTGCAGACTTGTTAATGTGGTTTAGGACACAGTATGACTAAAATAAACAAAACTCTACCATGACAGGGACTCATTCCAGGCAACACCAGGACTGATATACACAAAGCAACTCTGGATCTCACTTCTACTCCTGAGATGTTTGGTAAAACAAAGCCGGGCACATAAAATGGCTGTCCGCAACATTTGGCTTCCAGGCAGTTTTGTTCAGTTTTACAGCTCACAGTAAATCATGCTGCGTCCTAAACCACACTGACAAGTCTGTGCTATCTTGATAAAGAGCCATATTCGGTTTAAGCAGGTGTGAGGATGTATTAAAACTAAATGATACACAATGTGGACCGCAAACATGTCTTGGCTGATAGACTACATCAGCTGAAAATGTTTTAAATTAATATATTTGGCCAGATTGTTCCCTAAACATATATTATGGGTTATCACAAACTGACAAAGGAAACATGGCCTCATAAAACGTACTTAATGGGAGGAGAAAAGATATGTGTCGCAACAGAAACAGCCATTAGATGCTATGTACAACGTGTAAACCTCGACGGGGGTTGTCAGTGTTCATATTGTGGCGGGTTGCCATGAATAAATCAATATATGGGAAACACTGCAGGCTGTTCGGTCCCAGACAGAATTAGGCACAATACTGCGAAGTCAAATCAGAACAGAGACTGTTTTACAAATAGTCGCTACGAAACCAAACGCCTTAATTTTACCCCTTAAAACTACCTTAATTTTTCCATACAGGAAATTAAGGAAAATTAAGGGAAAAAGTGCATAGATAAACGCTGATTAAGGGGTAAAACTAATGAATTTTCCACTTTTTCAAATTTGCCCCTTAAATAATAGAACCTCCTGAATTAACACCTTAAATTTGATATTAAGGGGTTTCGCACTTATGTTTTAAATCTAATTTTAAGGTAAAATTAAAGGGGCAGTTTCACAAATTAATGGCCACTTGATTCAATTGAAGGGTTCTGGTGTATTTTCATTTTAAATACAAAGCTTTTCGTAGTGAGAGGTGCTGGTTGAACACACAAGAAGCAGCCTGTTTAATTCTACAAGATAAAGAGAGGTCATGTACAAATGAACCATGGCTATTTTTGATATGCAAAATCACAAATGTCACAAGTGGACCTCTGGGGTATAAGATAGGGGGGGCTTTAAACTTTAGATGCATGTGTATTTTAAAACATTCGTCTGCAATTACAGCTCGTGGAACAATAATCTGAGTCTGACAGCGAGCACATAAAAAGCTCGGGTGCTTCCTTGAAGACTGAAAATATCGCAGGTTCTTTCGGTGAATTGAGGTGAGAGGGGGCAGGAGCTGGCAGGCAATTTTGGCAAGTATGCTAGTTTATTTACACCAGTGGGTGTTCCCATCTGGCAGGAAGGAAAAGTCTGGGAGCGGCAGGGGGCGGAGTTACAGATCTTGGATTTTGAGATTAGCAGAGCAAGAATTAAAGAACAAGATCAGTCTTCAACAAGATGAGGTTTTAAAATGTTTTAAAAGGGCTAGGACTGTCACTACTGAATAACTGACTATATTTGCAATAGAATAACCTACAGATGATTAGGTTAGAATGTTATTTTGTTAACAGTCAGGTCTTCTTGTTGCACTATTGTTATTGTCTATTTTTTTTATTTTATTGTCTTATTACCTTTTATTACCTCTTTCAATGAGCATGCTAATGACAAAAGAATTTCCCTTTAGGATAAATCAAGTGCTATCTTCTCTTATTACCTAAATAATCAGAAGCAAAATCAGAATATTGAAGCTTGTAGAGATTTTCAAATGTAATCGCAGGAAAGTTTTTTTCCCCTGGTAAAATTCTACCACATTTGTGTGTTTGCACTTTATGTTCATTGTCAACAGCTGAAATAATGAAATAATAGTGATGTTTTTTTTGCCTGAAAAAGTTTCTCAATAGCAGAGCAAAAATGGGTAAAATAATTTAACTGATCTATTTCCTCCCAAAATAAAGTAAGAGCATATCCCGTATTTTATTAAAAATGCAGCAGTTTACTTTTAACAGTTTAAATTTTTAATTAAAACAAAATATCCAAAAATTCTGAGGAGGCGCATTCACGTTTTCCCACTACATGCTAATGAAATATTTATCCTGAGTAAAGCAGAGATTTTTCTTGTTTCCCAAGAGATAAAGGCTCTGGAAATAGGCCTAAACTACAAAGCCACAGACAAGCAGGTGTTTCCTTAGAGAGAATCTGGTAAATAATTTTGGTTAGTTGCTTCCAAAACCTTGTTATTCCCACACGGTCCCAGAAGTAGTGAAATAAATGAACTGAGTTATGACCCCTTAAATAATTTTTTTTATGAGTGTTCAAGATCAAAACATACCACTTTGCCAGTGGCTCCAAGCCATCTATGCTGGTTAACTTGAAAAGCTTGGAAAGAAGGGCATGGAATAGTCAAACGACTAACGAATCCAAAAAGAAAGAGAGATAAATACCTTGAGTGTTCACTTTCTTGGACTTCATTGATTCGGATGACTGACAGAGTAACTCTTCTCTCATTTTCTCTGGCAGAGCGTCGTCCAGATAAGGTTCTGAAACAGGGCTTTCTGTTCGGAACATAATACTGCTTTTACTTAATGCATCATTGATTTTTGCTGATGCTTTAAGTACTTTCTGTGCTCCCTGATCGAGTAATGAATATTTGACGGAGACTGAGAGGTCAGTGTTTAAAGGGGAAAAAAGCCCTCGCTCAATCCTTTATGTTAGGTGAAAAGCTGACACCTGCACGGTCACGCATGAGTAACTTCTCTCACTTTCCATTAGCTGAACTTTCTGCTCGACTAATCGCGCAAGTGCCTCCCTTTCACACTCCAAGCTCAAACGTCTCTCCCGGCTGACCTGGGATCGGCTTCTCAAAGTTTTCTCCGGCACGATCAAACAAGTCGCAGTTAGCCTCGCTTTAGCACGTAGACGTATACTCCCACCCGTACGGATTATAGGGGGGTTCAGAGAAACTTCCAACCAAAGCAAAACGTTTCTGTTGGGACCAGGCCACAGTTTCTAGAGAGGTTTTGGCAGCAGTGAAGTACACACTGAATACTTCAGATTAGTCATCCACAGCAACCAAAGGGTGCTGACAGGATAATATGAGGGATTGAGAACGGTGAGTTATGTTAGGAGTGCAAACAATAGTCAGTGCATTTAGTGTTTTTAGTGCATTTGGTGCATTTAGTGGGGAAGCCAGCATCAAAGGAATGTATCTGCTTAAAAAGTGGTGGCTTCATTTTAAACCTTTCCCCATTTGAATAAGCTCAAAACTTGAGAGGAACATAGAAACTATTAGGAAAGTGGCACAATGTAAAGCACGACCACTTAAGTTGGTTTGGCCACAAGCTGCTGTTGATGAATGGGAAACTTCCCCGTCTTTCCTGGCGAAATATTTGGCTTAAATCAAATCGTGCACCATCAACAAACATTTTGAAAGAAACTGTTGCAATTCACACCAGAGTTTAAAATTCCACTGTTGCATTGTTTTTGCATTGTTTCTAGTTACACATCTTATTTACATGTAAATTTTTGTGCTTGTCACTGTAGTTTAATTCCCCTATAGCACAGTGGAAATGACCAGTTTTTACCTATTTATTGTCAAAATGTTTTGTGGCTTCTTCCGTAGATTGCTTTATCGTCATTTATTCATTTTCTCCGGGGTACCCGGGTACCCGGAGGGACTCACCAAAGGGCGCACACACACTAGAGGTGTGAACCTTCACAGGCCTCACGATTCGATTTGTTTACGATTATCATGTCAACGATTCGATTCGATATCTCGATGCATCACGATGCATCCCATCAATTTTATACATTACTGCACATTTTTATGTTTTCAAATACAAGCAGTGAGATGTAAGCTCCCGTTTCTATTAAAAGAAACGGAAAATGTGAACAAAAATTGTGACCATTAAAGAATATAGACATAGCTCATCAAAATGTAAACAGAAATTGTGCCCATAGCATTAAATTGTAAGCAAAATAAGTAGTATAGGCCTAGCCTACATCTTCAATGAATATGGTCAGTCTTCAAAAACAAAATATTCTGCAGTGCTTCTTTTTAACTAGATGTTTAAAATCAAGCAATGTCATCATGATATAAACGATTAAGTCCTGCCACTGCATCGATGCATTATCGTCCACATCTGCATCACGATGCATCGATTATGTGATTAATTTCAACACCCCTAACACACACCATTTGATTGTTATATCATTTCATTCACAATTGTTTTCTCTTAAAACCCAAGAATGCTTCTATCTCAATGATTCATTGATGGAAGCTTATCACTAAAAAAGCTTTCAGTGTTGTAGAACCTTTGTACTATGTGGAGGTTCTTTTAAAAAGGTATTTACACTCGCACATCTTTACAACAGAATCTTTCGTCAAAAGGCTCATTAGGGAATCAGGAGTGGTCCTTCAATCTCTCCAAATAACACCACTTTTATTTTTATTAAATATTAAATGGAACAAAGACTGGAGTGCTACTCTTTCACTTCATTAAAAACCTGGTTGTCAAAGTAGGACTTTTGAACAAGCCTTTTTCTTTAACAAGCCCAAACGAAACAGAGTCAGACTACAATTATACAATACGGACAAGAGTAGGCACAACAGCACTGGTTTCATATTTGCTGAAGCACAAACGGTATAGAATAACAGGCGTTTTGGTGAGTTTGTAAAAGCTTTCATGCCTGGATATGCCTCGACTCCTCTCGGCAAGCCAAGCCTCGGTGGAGATTACGTAGCTCAGAACCCATCACATTCCGGAAAATCTGCTCCGCTGCATGCTGTTCTAAAGAGATAATACATGAAGATGCATAATCACAAAAATATGAGAGATAACGCACTTTGAAAAGCTCTGCTACAGATGATGCTAACTGCTGCAACCAATCCATGCTACAAAATCAATGCTACTGAAAGATATGCATTAAACATTAAACATTAATCAGTGAGAACCCACTGAAACTCAACAAAGCGTACATGAAACTCGTTTAGTATTGGAATACCTTCAGAAAACAACCTTGGAAAACTACTTCCTCTTATTTGTTCTTATCTGTCCAGGCGGTACACTCTTAAAAATAAGGGTTTCATAAACTTCTGTAAAGTTTAAAGAGCATAATATTGGTTTGTGGAAGAACCCTTACATTGGTAACACATTACACTATGTTATGGTTCTTTGTGGTTTACAAACATTTTTCTTCTTATTATTCTTATAAATATTATTTCTAGAAAAATGTTCTTGAGGGGGCAACATTTATGTTTTATGGCCTCGCCCGAAATACCTTCTATGTCACTTTTTTAGTGTAGTGCAGAATTCAAATCATACATGTAACATTTTATTTAAATTTACATTTATTTGATTAAAAACAAAGCAGTTGGACTGGTCTAATTATGTTCAGGTAAGGGTAAGCCACATTTTTCCGTTAGCTAATGAAAAGTTGAGAGACACATTCAAACATTTAGATAATATTAGCGATGCACCGAATATACACCGATCATTTTGGCCGAAAATGGCAAAAAATGCATTATTCGTTTCTGCCGAATGTTTTTTTTAACGTGAGTGAAACAGTGATGACGCAATGATGACGCAACCGTAGCCTGCACGTGCCAGATTGGATTAGAGTCAGCATGTCTGCCGTGTGGCCGCATTTCCATATATCTAAGAAAGACACACGGAAAGCCGCTTGTAAAGCGCACAGTGCCAAAATTTCTAGAAGGGGTGCATCCACAAAGACTCTCAGTGTTGGGATTAATTTATCATATAAAATCAAAACATCCCGATCGTCATGCAGAGTATGAAGCACAGAAGAGGCAAGACCCCTCGAGCACACCCACTCCGTCCACTACGTTTTTGAAAAGGCAAGAACGTTTTCCAGTGATTACAGTTAATACATGGGCTATGTCTTTGTTTTAATACACTAGTTTGTTTTTGGCCTACAGAGAATGTTGTTATATTCTTCAACAGTTTTTAAAGCACTTGTTCTGAATACACTTTGTTCATGCACTTCGTTCACAATATTAAAATGCATTTGATGAGAGAAGATATTTAATTGTATAATATTTCAGCTATCTTGCTTTTAGGCTATTCATGAGCGAGGCCAAGTAAAATATTTTATTTCAAATTTTATTTTATATTGCGCATTGTTTGAATGCTAAATAAATATTTTCATAGTTCTGTAACAGATTTATTCTTTTAATAATTTAATAATACTAATTTCCTTCGGTTTCGGCATTTTCGGTTTCGGTCCAAAAAAAATCATTTCGGTGCATCCCTAATAAAAATTTTCAAAGGTGCATAATTTGGGGGTCAAATGCTACTATTTTAGCTATAACACACATTTTTGTACCACACAAAGTAGTGTTCATGCTAATGTTTGGCGGTTTTATTTAACTGAACCTCCTTCACAGTGATGGTGCTGCCCTCTAGTGCTCTATACTGCCACTCTCACCCGGTCACATGTCAAGCATTGGACCAGACTCAGAATGGAGCCGTCGAAGATGTCTGAAATAACACTGCGGAAACGGGACTGCTTCTTCCTTTTGGCACCCAGAATCATCTGAGCTGTAAAAACAATCAGAAGAAGGTTGTGAGATATGCAGCGTATGTGGGCTTTTAATTAATTTTCATTGACAACAGGTACATCTTATAATGCTTAAGACCATCAGGTATAAGACAACACATTAGCAGCAGGTGTGTACAGGGCTTGACCTTTCTTAAAGGCGTAGACAGGGCTGGCTCTGAGTGGGCTGGATCTGGGCGGACTGCTGGACAGTTTAGAGTGAAGCTCCTGGATGCTGTGGGTGGGGCTACAGGGGCGAGAGGAGGGGCGATTCATGGAGGCTTCGTTATCAGGTTCTGAAGAGAGAAAAATCAGAATCTAGAATCAGTTTTTACATGCTTAGGATCTGTCAAGTACAGATCCTCTAATGACTGACCCATAGTGTAGGATAATGGAACAGCTGGTGGCCTGGTGGTTAGGGAGCCGCCCCTGCAATTAGAAGGTCATGGGTTCAAATCCCAAGACTACTAGTGGCACCACTGAGGTACCTTCCACTGCTCCCTGGTCACTCTCCGTGGTCAGTAGCCCACTCTTTCACTCAGGTGAATGAGTTAAATGCAGAGGACTTTCCTCTGGGATCATTATAACATGTAAAAGTTCTTTTGTTTTAACCACTCTGTAAAAACATTTCACAGTCTGACCACAGTCTTGGTTGTTGAAGTGGACTGTTTTTGCCATTTTCAGGAATTTAGTGCTGTTTAACGTTTCTTAACATTGAAATAAGCAGAACAATTTGAAAGTGCTCTGACTTATTGATTCAGAATGTAAATATAAATGTAATTCAAAAGTAAAAGGTAATTTATAATGTAAGTGATTACACACTAACAATACACAATTATGTAATGCAAGTCATCACAGACTAATAAAATATGAAACAGACACACATTTTTATATAAACACTAGGGCTGTAAAGCGATTAATTAAAATTAACTAGTTAATGGCAAAACTCTGTGATTTTGATTTGTCCCTTCCGGGACAGCTCCAGTCCCGTATTCCAATCACAGCCCCGTCGGCCAATAACCTCCTGAGACCCGAAGAAAAAAATGTCTTACAATTTCTTTTCTTTTGTGATTTTCTATCTATTTGGTCCTAAAAACATCTTACAATTAAAATTTCTTTGAATATATTTTTTGTCTTAATTTCCCAGCATGTCCACTGAAGAGGACAACAGGACGATTTCGGTGTGAAAATTTAAAAGAATTTACAAAATAAAACAGTGATATTAACCCAAGAACACGTTCACTTTGATCAAAACAATAAAATTCTGTATCACTCTTCTGTTGCAAGGACAACGAAACACGTATTTTAGTTCAACGCGTATTTTAGTTTAAGTCATAGAACATCCTCTGGTCATTTTACGTGAGCTAGTCCTTGGAGCCTGTTTTCTTTTTGGTTATTCAGAGGAACATTTTGCATTTGGTGCCCCTCATGTATGACTTGCCACTGCAGTCCTTGTTCCCAGCAGCAAACCCTTCACATGACTCATCACTGGAAAGCCCAGGATGTCCTCTACTATAGGGCTTGATGGGGTAACTCCAAATACTTAAGGAAGATACAGGTGAACAAAATGTCCATTATAAAGGACATAAATGAATAGGCCAGGTCTCAGGAGGATATGGAAAAGTGTTATTCAAAATGTTATTTTTTTGTAAGAATGACAACTCTGCATCAATAAACAGTAAATGTATTTAATGGCGAATCACAGAGATAAATCACTATTATCCTCTAAGAGAATAAGTGCAAGTCTCCAAATGCTCCAAGCGCTAAGCCAGGGTTGGGAGACGCTTCACTAAAGGCTCGCAGGGCTTTACTGAGGGTCCATGCTCGATGCTGCTACAGTTCCACTCTGGGCATCTGGGTTCTGAGCATCTGGTTCTTGGATTTCTGTTCCTCCAGCTGTGTAAGTGTGTGTATATATAATATACACACAGTGTGATTTGGAAATAAGAAACAGAAAAACTGGTTAAAGAACAAGCAAAGCTCGCAACACTCAACACATGCAGCAAGCATAAAATTCTTAGTAATGCGTTAACACAGTATTTACTTAATGCCGACAATTATTTTATCTGTAATGCATTACACAGTAACAAAAAGTTATTATATAGGATAAAGAGTGGCGTAAAAGTAAGTTATGCCTTTTTGGTAGAGAAAACAGGGAAAACCACACAAATATTATGTAAGATATTGGTCCTTTAATGTAGCTTCAAGGCACAGCAACAGAGAATTCCATACCAATCACTGTTAGCTTGACTGTAACATCAGCGTAGCGACCGTTTGCAGACACCTCGCACGTGTAGTCGCCAGTGTCCTTCCTGGTCGTCTTCGCGATCCTCAGGCCACCTGCATACTGAGTGAATCGGTCTTTGAACTGAGCTTGAACAAAATAAAACATAAAAATAAAAAATGTACAAAAAAGTTGGATTTAATATGTTAATTAGATGTCAAGGAAACAAATATATTTTTACATGGAAAAGAGTGTGCTGCCTAATAGGGTCATTTGTACTTAGAGCAGATCAACTAAAGTCATTCAGGCCTGCTGTGTTCTTAGTTTTTTATGAGTACAGTTGTATATAAGACAATAAGATTGATGAGCAGTTCAATATGATTCTTACAGGTAATCTGGCCATCAAAGAAGATAAAGAACCATTTACATCCTTAAATTTCCATTCTACTCGAGGTGTTGACCCAAAGTCAGGGCTGTAGCTGCATGTCATCTCAGCTCCTGAGGAGATATAAAGACAGTTATTTCAGCAAAATATTCCATGCTCTGGTACATGAAAATATTCCACGCCCTTTTTTTAAAATTTTCATTTCATCTGTGGTAGCCTCTGAACTGCCTCCTCTCAGCACGTTTTCCTCACTCGAGGTCAGTGATGCCACAGAATCTCTCGGTTTTACCTTAAGATTGTGTCTGGATAGTCTGTGTCCACTATCCTCCAAACCAGCTCGCTCTAGTCTTCCTCACCCATGGCTGTCAGAGACCATTTGAAGGCTGCGCACCGATCTCAGAGCTGCTAAGGGAAAATGGCATAATTCCAGGGACCCAGCTGACCTGTCACTCCTTCTCATCCAGCATCACTAATGATAAAGCTGCATTCTACAGCAACAACATTAACTCCACTTCAAGCCCATTCTCTACCTTCAAAACATTGCTCTCAGCTCCCCAACCTACATCAGACACAAACCCTTTAGCAAAGGTCTGTGCCTCCTTTTTCACTAAAAGGTGGCAGCTATCAGTAGCCAATTCTTAAATGTGAACAGGACAAACCCTACTCGGGTGGAAAGAGCATAATTACTGTCCTTTACCCCTCTCACAGAGAGTGAGGTATCTAAAATCCTAAAAAGACCACCCCTCCCCCAATAACCAGCCGCTCTGTCTGACTATGTCTGTCCGATGCTCAGTGTCAACTCAATCTGCCGGACCAGACAACATTCCTGGTAAAAAAAACAACTCGCACTTCAATATCTCTTCGAGCACCACAGTTGTTCAAAGTTGCTTCAAAGCCACCACCATCATCCTCAGTGACGATTGTTCCATTGCACCCACACCCATCATCATGAAGTGCTTTAAGTGGTTCATCATGAGGCACATAAAATCAGAGCTGCCCTCCTTACTGGACCCCCTGCGGTCTGCATCCCACCCCAACCGCTCTGGGGATAATGCCATCACCATCACCCTTGACCTGGCCCAGACAAAACAATATGTCAGAATATTGTTTCTAGACTTCAGTTCAGCATTCAACACCAACATTCCTCAGCATTTGAATGGGAATCTGAGATTGTTTGGCCTTAAATTGATGGGGAGACCTCTGTCAGTCAGGATAATATATCCAACATCACCATGCTGAGCACAGGGGCCCCCCAGGGCTGTGTACTGTTTCACTGTGTCCTGTATATACAGTATTTGGTTGAAATGACAATAAATCCTACTTGACTTTACTTGATTCAGATATGCTACAGAAAGCGCACTCTCCCAAATGCTCCAAGTGCTAAACCAGGGTCGGGAGACGCTTCACTAAAGACTTGCAGGGCTTTACTGAGAGTCCAACTCCAAAACTCCTACAATTGCATCCCGGTCAGCTGGAAAAGAGAAACAGAAAAACTGGATAAAGAACAAGCACAGCTCTCGACACTCAAGGGTCAGTGATGCCACAGAATCTCTCTTTTCTTAAGATTGTGTCTGGATAGTCTGTGTCCGCTATTCTCCAAACCAACTCACTCAAGCCTTCCTCACCCATGGCTGTCAGTCTTCTTTTCTTATCCTTCTGGATCAGATGCCTGCAATACAGTTGATAACAACATTCTTCTATTCTCTCAAACATGGGCATCTTAGGCAGAGCAAATCTTACCACTCTGGGCATTCATTCAAGGTATCATGATTGGGTTGAACAGCTCCAGCTCATCCCCCAAGGCTCAGTACTGGGCCCCTACTCATTGCAATTTACACAACCTCCTTGGGCTTGATTATACGTTCTCCTGGCTTCTCCTATCACTTCTATGCTTAGATCTATCAAACATATCCACGTGGATGAAGGATCACCATCTACAGCTAAATCTTGACAAGATGGAACTTCTGGTTATCCCAGCCAAAGCTTCTGTCCATCAAAATATCAATATGAAAATTAAAGATGCGAATTAAAGATGTCTTTTATATAAGGGTAGATTTGGCTAATGAGTTTTCCACAAAAAAATACAAGCAACAACGTTTCTAACTAGGCTACAGACCTGAATTCCAGATGTCTGACTTACCCTTTGAGGGCTTTTTGGTTTGAAACGTTCCTTTTTTAAGAGAGCCCTAACGGCTTCTACACTAAGGGAACCCTTCCTCTGCCTTGGCTTCAGACTCCAAGCACCCACGTGCGCTGTCACACCGGCAATGCAAACATCCGCAGGTTCGGTCGGTCACCTGCCACATATGTTGTTCCCCACACAAAAACAAATGGTAAAATGTGTTCAATGCAAATGTATAGGCCTCTTTGCGGGAGTCCAGAGAACAATGTCTTTGTCACGCTCCAGGGAACACATTTCTCTATTCCCGCCCGCATCTGCAAGAAACTCTCAAATGTAGACCCGTGCCGCATGCTTTTGTGCCGCCTGTGGGCGTCCCGTCCCGTTGCTGACCTCTACTTCAGCGATCAATTATATGTTATTATGCTCATAAAGGTAATTTAAAGGGGACATATTATGCAAAACTCACTTTAAAAAAAACAAGTTATAATAGGTCTATGGGCGATACAAAACATGTTCATGAAGTTCTTTGAACAAAATCACTCTCACATAAAGAGATATCACCAGGTTTATTCTTCATACTTTCAAAACGAGCCATTTCAGGGCTCTGTCCGTTTCCTGCTGTTGCTGGCCACGCCGCACCCTCCCACGCTCAACCCACCCTTACGCAGCTTGTAACGAAACAAGACTTAACTGCGATAGAAACACAAAAGTCATTATTTGAAAGTACTTGCATCTCCTTCATCTGCTGACTTCTCACAGACAGCAGGTACAGATTTTTAAAAAAACATTCCTACATGGCCCTCTGTGCATCATACCATCTTAAACTCAGAACGTCACAGCATTATACTTTTTGTGTGGAGGTTTGCAGAAACCAGGTGTATGACTGTGTGTGTGTGCATATTGTTCCACAATCAGTTGACACTCCTCACAGCATCACATCACCACAGGAAACTTTCAAAAACATTAATACTGGAATGATCCAACTCAGGTTAAACATGAACATGGTTCATAAATGATGCGAATTACAGGATGTGAGTGATTTCTTTTCAACCAAAACCTAAAAACCAAAAGTGAAAGTGAATCCAGTGATTAAAGATGGAGCAGTGCCTATGAAGACTAATCAACAGAGATGTTCACAAGTCGTTTTTACCAAGTCCAAGTCTAGTCTCAAGTTTTTGTGCTCGAGTCCAAACCAAGTCTCAAGTCTTTAAGTGGCAATGTTTACAAATGGCGACTCTAAATGTGGGATTTTTGAGCTGTTTAGATTGGCCACGCCCCGCGATTACAATTGGCTTACTTAGCAGAGGGCAGGACTGCATGCTGTGATATTCCCTCACCAACATTTGCCTTAAATGATCTTAAATCTAAATGTTAAATATGAAAAATGTGAAAACTAGTTAGATAGGTGTCACTTCCGGGACTCCTGAGCCCCGCCTTTCTAGAGAAGCACCGCCGGAGTTCTGAGCCTGGGGGGAATCCCCTTGTAACCACGTGAGTTTGTTTCGCCTGGCAACTCACCAGCGCCAGACGTCTCAGCTGCCTTAGATATATGTTGATTGTTTTTTTTATGTTACGTTAACAGGTTTTACGTTTTCATTGGTTCTCTTTTGTTAGTTCCTCCTACACCTCTGTAGATTTAAGCCAGCCGGTCCAGAACATAGACGCTTGGTCTCCAACATACACATTCAGCAAATCTCCACAGCCATGAAGCCTTACTGAAATACACAAAGAACTCCTGTGTGAGGAATTCGAAAGGACATCTAAGGAAGCGCGAGCGAACCACGCTGATTTGAAAAGTCTACGGAGGCATTGTATGACTCTTCTTTCTTAAAAAGTCTGAACTGTTCAATCTCTCTCTGCCTTTCCCCCTCCAGAAGTAACAGGAGTGACTGAAACCTCATCGCTTCAGGATAAAGCCCAAGAATCACAGGGGAGCATCTAGAGCACTTGGTATATCACGGGTGGACTAAGAAAAGGAAAAAAACTTATCGGAACGTCTAGTCAAAGAGGAGTCTGCTCCTATAGACGGGTCCTTATTCGCAGCGGGCCACGGGTCGAGCTTGGAAGACTATGTGGGGATTGTTAATGCTGAAAGGACATTCTGAGTTGCTATTTTGTTATTAAATTTCCTGTGTTTACAAAGTTCTCCTGCTTCTGCGTCTCCTTCCCTATGACAAATTGATTTGTATAGGAAAGTCTGCTGTTGTCACTGCACAAATATATGAACCGGGTACTTACTATTTTATAAAATGATACCATAGTGTTCTTGCGTTATTATTCAGACAACTTGCTGCTCGGTTTTCTGTAGGACACCCTGGTACATAAGTGCTGTTAAGTTAAGCGTCTAAAACAGCTAAATTCTAAAACATTATTGTAACGAGGAATTACAAAAACTTTGTCTTTTTTCTTTACTAAATAAAGCATACCAGTCACTTTTGACCTGGGAACTCAACAGATGCTATTTTGTGCTACTTTTTAAAGGTTTTACGAGCACACGTATAAGACGCTGAGCACTGCGGCTACAGGCAACGGCAAGTCACACATGAAGTGTGGGTCAGACTCGAGGTTGAACATAAAGGGCTGGAAAGCGCCTCTGTTTTCTGAAATTTTCACGGGTGGTAAACGCAGCGTAAGCATTGGATGGATGGGGCATGGCCAGCAACAGTTAATTTGCATAAAAGTGACAGAGCCCTTAAAGGGCTCATTTTGAAAGGGACTGAAACTGTCAAGAATAGAGCTGGTGAGATCTCTTTATGTGAGAGTGATTTTGTGCAAAGAACTTCACGAAAATGTTTTGTAGCCCTATTATAACTTGTTTTAAAAAGAGGTACAATATGTCACCTTTACGGAACAATATTATTTGGAAATTAGGAGAAATATTGCCAGCAGGCAAAGATGTTCAGTTCAATACTTATAAAAGATAAAACCTGAGAAACTACATTTTTGCAAGGGTGTCTTATCTGCTATGTATAAGACGCAGTTTGAATTTGAAGACAGTTGAAACAATGAATCAGTTAGTGTAGCATAGAGAGTAACACTGACAACTGCAGAGCAAGGCGTGCAATAGTCCATGAGGTCTCAAAAGAACTCGGGGCAACGTCTAAGCAACTAAGCAAATCAGGAAAACACTGAACAACAATGGTGTGTGTGGCAGGCTTGCAAGGAGAAAGCTGCTGCTCTCTCAAAAGAACATAGATAATGTGTACAAGGCAGAAGGCTTATGGAAAACTTTCTGAGGACAGATTTTTTTGGTTTATAGGACAAGTGTTATGTTTTGAGGAACAGAACCTTATCTCAACTGTGAAACACTGTGGTGGTTGATGGTACTATCAGGGTTTGGTCCTGGTGCAGAATGTCTTACTATCATTGATGGAACAATGAAGCCTGAATGCCAGCAAATTCTAAAGGAAAACATCAGAACATCTGTCCATGAGCTAAATCTCAAGAGGAAGTGGGTAATGGAGTAAGACAACGACCCTGAGCAGAAAAACTACCAAAGATTGGTTAAAGAATTAAGTTAATGATGTGGAATGGCCAAGTCAAAGCAGTGACCTTAACCCGAGGCAAGGAGTTCATGTGACACATCCCACCATCATCGCACTGCTGAAGCAAGAATTGGGCTAAAATTCCTCCATGCGCAGGACTGATCAACACTGGAAATGTTTAGTCGCAGTTACTGCAGCTAAATGTTTGCACCAGTTACAGACAGCAAAGGTTCACATACTTTTGCCCCACACTTACATACAACAATATAATATTGGATCATTTTGGATCAACAAATAAAAGATGAAGTATAATAGTGTTGTTTCATTTGTTTAAGTTGTTTATGTACTTTTCATTAGCTTTTAGGTCATATGTATGCAGAACTCCAGAAACTCCTACAGTCTCTCTCTATATATATATGTATTAAATATGATACTCCCATCTCCCTTGTAGCATGAATCAGTTTCTGCAAATTGCTCTTGGCATTTGCAGAAATCCTCCTGAGGCAAAACAGATCGCATTACATCATGTTCCGTACCCTCAACTTATGTTAAAATGTACTGTTTTTAGACTGCACATGCACACACACCTTTCTTATAGATTTTCAGCTCAGGTTCATCCTAATTTTTTAAGTATTCAGATGAAAAAAGGGGCGGGCCACAGAAGCGCTGAGATCAGACCTGCTCTGACTGAATTTTGATTGGGGCAGAAACAAGACTCCGTACCGTACCCTATTTTAAAACGTCATTATTATTTTTCTTTTGAAGGTTTTCCTTTCCTGAGTGGTGGTACTAAGAGATCCAGTATGAAGTTACTCAAATTAGGTGCATATTTGCACTTTGAAGACTGAAAACTGCTGCGCATTTGCGTACCACATACACCAATTCTTGCTTGTGTACCACTTATGTCAATCCCTGTCTATAATGTTTATGATCATTTCACCTTGGAAATCTCGGTATAAATGACAGGAAAGGCAGTGGTTACTGGATTTACCCTGGAGTTTACTCGAAAACAGAAAACATGTTGAAATGACCATGTCAAAATGTTTAATTTAGACATTAGTTTGTTTATTCTGACCATTAACCTCAGAATTTACAGCTAACAGTAAATATGTATGGATAAAACAAAGTGATTTTGTGTATTTTACATGTCATACACAGTCATCAACAGTATGCGGTCTTTAAAAACTCCCTCCTGTAAAACCAGTGCCATACAGTGCTTTAGAAAGATTCTCTTCGTTTCCGTTCCTATGCCCTTCCTATTAGTACCTGCGGATACCTGCTAACTACTGCATACTGGGACCACCCCTGTCGTTCTGGCTCTGCACTAGCACAGTTTAACTCTCGCCAAGATCATTTCTTTCTGTCCAGGTATCCTGAAATGTTCACACAATCTGCTGGTCTTTCAGACCATATATATACAGTGCATCCAGAAAGTATTCACAGCACATGACTTTTTCCACATTTTGTTATGTTACAGCCTTATTCCAAAATGGATTAAATTCATTTATTTCCTCAGAATTCTACACACAACACCCCATAATGACATTGTGAAAAACGTTTACTTGAGGGTTTTGCTAATTTATCAAAAATTAAAAAAAACGGAGAAATCACATGTACATAAGTATTCACAGCCTTGTAATGCCCAGTAATGCGCTGTGAATACTTTCCGGATGCACTGTATATATGTGGGTGTGGGTGTGTGTTTGTGTGTATACATATATGAATATAGCTCTATTCTGGCAAAATAAAATTAGAATTTGGGAAACAATTACAAAATAAGTGCTATGAAAACTCTTTTCTTTCAGGTTTTAAGGCACTACAGCTAATTTACACATGGTTAAAATTCCACACAAAACTGGAAACCTAAGTAAATGAAACAGAATATGAGATCAAATACCCTTTAATAGGCTCCACCTACACTTTGCGCAGTCCACTGTATTTGTAAGAAAGTAGGAAACAAGTTTTGTGCTACTCATGTATAAGGCAGATATTTAAATGAGCGATGCACCAGATGCACAAACTACACTTTTAGGCTTAAAAAAACACATGATTTTACTGGCAGAAGGAGTCCTATTCATATCTGAAGCCTCCTGCAAATGGCCTTGCACATCTGGCCCTGGGCGTGTTCGATTAGGCCTGGAGCTCCACTCCAGGGTCATAGATCTCCAGGAGCAGCCTCAGCACTAGCGTTCTAGATAATACATCTGAAAGAGCTGCACATTCCCTCTTTCCAGACTCATTCACTCGTTCAGAGAGACAGATTAAGCCTGGTGGAAATCATGGCTATTGTAAAAGTTCTCACGAGTGCTGAACCAGGCTCAATCTGGGTTTGGAAACACGGTGTAGAATGCATCACTGGGTCACGGTGTTGTGTGTTTTATCAGGCGTATCCTCCCAAGGACGCTGGAATGAGGGGGGAGGGCCTGTGCGAGCCCCAGAGTGTGAATCCATTTCAGAAAAAAATAGCCACTTCCTACAACCACATCCAGTTTTCTGTCTTGTGTGTTGAAGCATTTACACTTACAACATTTAACAGACGAATGTATCCAAAGCGACTTCCATTCCCTAACTACAGGGGGCAGTCTCCCTGGAGCAGCTTGGGGTTAAGGGTCTTGCTCAG
>JBBPCY010000082.1:11293193-11313390 GCA_037974405.1 Brachyalestes nurse
AGATCAGTTGCAGGTTCACTCATCTCTCTGTTCTGTCTGACTACAAGAAGTGAAACATTTTGCGCGGACATTTCTCTGCTGATCTTGCGGTGATTTTGGCGAATTTGTATGCAAAATGGAAGGATGTGTCAGGATAAGTATCACAGATCAGCAGCAAGGCTGTGTTTCAGCTGGCTCCCTATTCTATTATATATACTAATTAAAATACAGGCTCCTGCACACAAACAGTATATGTCTAACAAATAGCCATTAGTGATGGCAGAATTCTATAATGGATAAATCATATGGGTGTAGAACCTTAATTATTGTTACCCAACTACAACAACTTTAACAACTAACGCTAACTTTTTTTAAAAAGGCAGTATTGGAGGGGTTGCAGCATCAGTATTGGGATAAGACATGAAAAAGTGGTATCGTGCCACCCCTAGTTTGTACAGCAAGTGTGGCTGCTAGCTAGAGTAACAACCAATTCAGAAAACAAATAGAGAAACTTTTATATAATGTGATCTGTAATCTATTCAGCTAGGTTAGCGGACAGTCAATCGGATAGTAAGACTTTATATGAAATATTAGTCTTTTGAAGCCTTGTGGAGCACTGCAGCATTGATCAAACACGTCTGTAGCAAAACTAACTTTAATATAGTATAAGCACCAATTTCATTTTGAAATCCATGGATTATGAACAGATTACATCTACTAATCTTATGATGTTAGTGCTCATGACTTCTTTTCTTCCAAATGAAGAAGGATTGTGTGCAGTCACAGCCACTGTAAGGTCTGGGATCTGGTTTTAATGACATTCTGAAAGGGAGCTGGTTTGACTTCTGACCTTAGCATAGGCTTGAGCACGGTCTCCAGGGAGATCTTGATGTCCAGCTCGTAGGCGCAGGAGAACTCCACGTTGATGGTCTTATCACGTGTCACCACGTTCCCCGTGTTGTTCACGCTCTCGATCCACACTGTGTTCTTGTACATGATGTGCGTTCCATTCGACTGAACATTCACACAAATACACAAACACACAAACATACCATTTAAGAGGTTTAGAACGGAAGTATTTTTTTTTTTAGAGTTGATGACATGGCAGAGTGCATAATGACAGCATTATGGGAAACAGTCATTGAGGAAAGGCTGAAGAATAAATGACTTTTCAAATCCATAAGAAATTTACTGAGGAGACTTTATTTGCAAGACCCTTATTTTAAAATCTCTGCTTATCCTTTAGAGGGACTGAGTGCAAGATCTCAGCTGGTTCTGGTCCTAACATACTGTATATCATATTTTTCCTTCAGACTGACTCCAGTTCTATATCTGGCACTTTGGTATTCTGTATTTCTCTGGTTGATGAACTTCAGAGATCCCCGATTGACTGTGTTAGGTAAGAGTTAAGGGGCAGCCTGTAAGATGCAGGTTGGAGCTAAACACTGCTGGATAGAGGATCTCCAGAAGGAGTCCTAGTGGTAGGCTTGCAGGATTACCTGTACATTTGCGGAAAACAGCCACAATGTTTTCTTTGCAATGAAGTTCTAACAGATAATTAGTGTGACTACAGTAGTTTTAGCTAGAATTTTGCACCACTTTTGCTCCTACAGACCACACAATAGACTCATAAGACATCAAGTTGATCAAGCCTATAAAAAAGATGCGTGTCGATGTATGTTGTGGTTAAATTAAAAATAATCAGCTTGTGAAAGGCGGAGTGGTGGTGGTCTAGTGGATAGGTTACTTGCCTCTGGACCAAGAGGTCATGGGTTTGAATCCTACCTTCAGTATACCACCACGGTTCCTGAGCAAGACCCTTAACCCCAAGTTACTCCAGGGAGACTGCCCCCTGTAGTTAGGGAATGGAAGTCGCTTTGGATAAAAGCATCTCCTAAATGCTGGAAATGTAAAGGGGCGCACATTTAGCCATCCTAAACCATAAATGGCTTGGTAGGAGCCAACAAGAGAGTTGGTGAACCCTTGATGATTCAGAGGGTAGGGAATTAGAAGGTTGCAGTCAGTTTTTAAAAACCAATGCATGGGAGTCTCCAAACTCTGGGAGTCTGCATGGTTGCTATATGCGAAACGTATAGCAACCATGCAATGACACTTTCGCATTTTCTCATGGAAACGCATCCAGTTCAGCACGACCAGCCCATCGGCACTAGAGCACCTAACACTCAGGAAGTCTTTTTCAGTCAAAAACGGTCAGAATTCAGGACAAACTCAAGTAAAGCATTATCCTGTGTCACTATTTGTGGCACTCTATTGTTGAAGATCTCGCTGCAGCCATAGTTTTGGCTGAAACTATAATTGACAAATAAGCAACTGTCAAAAAACAGCTGAGGAAATCTTTCAGGTGATCAACAGCTTTTTTAAAGACAGTCTGGAGTGGAAATCCTGCAGTCACATTTATACAGATGGTGTGTCAGCAATGACAGTGAGGAGTGCATTGGCCACTGCATTGTTTGTGCTGGAAAATCACCAATCTGTGCTGTCCCTCCAGGACCAGAGTGGGAGACCCCTGCTCTAGAGACTCTAAAGAGGGAGCCTCACCTGCACTATGGAGCCGCAGTGTCCTTTTGTGTTGTTTATGTGGAAGGAGATGAAGTCTTCACCCTCGATACCAGGACAACGCTGGTCATTAATGCGCACGTCCTCCCTCTCAAAGCCCAGCTGGAAGAGACGACACTTAGAGATGGACACCTCCATCTGAGCGTGCTTGCATGTTACCTCGGCCTGGATGATGTCGTCCTCGCCTTGATGATGAAAAAGAAAAGGAAAAGGACACTTGAACAGCAACCTGATATATATAGTATCCTTCACTGGCTCTGTATGTATTCATAGTAACAGAGGGTGGACATGTTTGAATCCTGACTCATTCATCCAGCATAATGACTAAAGCTTCATATGCCTTCTTGACTAATTTCAGTGCCTCTCAACAAACGAATATAGCCACACTGCCAAAATATGATTTATGAACAGGCAATCAATTAATTAATTGCTTCTAATAAAACAGCATCTCCACACTTATTTTATGATGCATATGTGTTAGCAGTGTTGGGAGTAATGCATTACAAAAGTAATGAATTACTGTAATGCATTGCTTTTTGATGTAACGTGGTAATGTAAGGCATTACAGAAAAAATTTGGTAATATTTTACTCGGTACAAATGTCAGTAATGCGTGTTAGAATGCATTTTTAACCCAGAATGAAGTGATGTTTTTTCTGCATACAAATTCGCCAAAATCACCGCGAGATTAGCAGAGGAGAAACATCCACTCAAAATGTTTCACTTCTTATAGTCAGATAGAACAGAGAGATGAGTGAACCTGCATCTGATCTAATGTTGGATAGTACTGTTTTTAACCATAAGACTAGCTCAGTCAGATACAACATCACCTTCCACTGGCTGTATAATGAGCTAACTGAGCGTCATGAGCTACATTTAGATGCCCAAATCCATATTTCCAGTTATTTTGGTGAGAGTAACTTAAAAGTAATGCAATAGAAGTGTAATGCCTTACATTAAATACAGTAATATTGTAATGTAACAAATGACAGTAACAGGTAATAAATAACGCATTACAGTTTTGAAGTAACTTGCCCAACACTGTGTGTTATTGACTATTTCTCATTTCTTTCACTTGTTTAGGTTTCAAATCAGTGTAGAGTAGCTTCTGCTTGGGATATGGACAGATGCACCTTCTCCTTCTACCATCTTACCAATTTCAGTGCTGGGCAGCTCTGGACAGCCGCACAGGTCTCCTCCATTCTCTTGTTCACACGTGTTATTCGTGCAGATCTCTCCAGCACAGGGGTCATAGATCCATTCTGCTAAAGACAGGTCCAGGCACAAAGTTAGCACACACACACACACACAACAAATTGTTCAGACAGCAGACATAAACAAACATTGACAAGCTTGGAATCACTTAATATTAATATTAATAGTTATGTTTCTGAATAGTAACGCCCACAATGTAAATTCCGATCTGGGGATTATATGAGAATACACCACCAGTCAAAAGTTGATGGACACCACAGGTTTTTAACCTCTTATCCACGTATTTCATGAAGGTATTTAATTCTTGAGTGAACAACTACACACGTAAACATGTAAAGTTTCCTTTCTAATGTAAAAAAGAATAAGTAAAAGTACATGTCTGACATCCTAACTGGCTATGTGATGATGCAAAGTCACATTCTAGACTGTCCTTTAACTTGACATGCCCTTGTTATCCGGTTCTTCATATTGTTGGTAACATAATCGCTCGTTAAATATGTAACAGTTGTAATTATTATTATATTAAGTGGCTATTTATAAGTCAGTAGTGATGGATCAAAAATTTGACATTTTCTGGCTAAGAAAGTACTCAAAATGTTTTTGCTAGCAGAAATACTGAGTGTATTTTTTAGTAAATATTAAGTGAGTAACATTCAAACAGAAAATCTTACGTTTTTACTGGCGGAGTATTTTTCGTACTGTTTGGATGTTTAATAATAGATAAATGATAATGATAATGATAAATAATAGATTCTAATTATCTGTGCCAGGGTCAGTTTATTATTAAAAACAGTGGTTCCAGACATTTGAAAGGTAGTGAATATAGTATATTCCATCAATCAAAGTATCCTTTCAAATTTTCCCTTGCTCCTGTCCCCCTCCCTGTGGGTCCCCTCCTGTCCTGTAGGTGGCAGCATGCCCTTACAGCAGTTTTCCTGGGCAATCCACTTGGTGGTAAGCGTCCCAAAGGAGCGACAGGCCTCTGCGTAGGCGGCCATGGAACCGCACACTTGGGCTTTGCGGTGGTTGTAACAGCCATCCAGGTAGCAGGACTGGTAGAAGGGCCCAGGGTCCAGCAGGCCATGGCATGGTTGGAAGAAGCCCTTCAGCTGGGTGAGTTTCAAACAGCTGTCCTCCCCCTGCAGGTCCAGGACAGCCGTGTTGTCACAGGACTGAGCCAGGGCCACATACTGAGTCTCATCACAACTTCAAAGATGTGGAGGAGACAGTGAGAGAGAGAGAAAATTTGAGAAATAGAAAGACAGACATATGCCATTGTCCTTGTGAGATAACCTTGTATGCCGTTCCAAAGCTAATATAATTTCTTCTCTTAATCTGCTTTCCAAAATTTCTTCCAATTGTTATGAAACGGTCACACAGTGTAAAGGGTTTTGTTAAGAGAGACATAGTCATGGGTTAAGGTTGAAGTGGAACAAATCAGATTTTTCACCCAAGTGTGAAGTATCGGATCAGTAAAAATCGTATCTTTATAAATAAGATTTGAACCACTTTTGTATACGCATACATATCTCACTTGTGGCCATGTGCGTATTTGTGAGAACATATCATGCATTTCTTTTTACCCATTACTCCCGCTTTATAAGTTACACTATATGGGCAAAGGTATTGGGACGCCTGACCATTACACCAACAGGGACTTGCATTCAGATACATAGACTTTAATATGGAGTTGGTCCCCCTTTTGCAGCTGTAACTTCTACTCATCTTGGAAGGTTTCCCACAAGATTTTGGAGTTTCTGTGGGAATTTTCCATTCATTCTGTAGAACATTCATGAGTTCAGACACTGATGTTTGATGAGAAGGCCTGGCTCACAATCTCTGTTCCAGTTCATCCCAAAGGTGCTGGATGGGGTTGAGGTCTCTGTGAGGGCCAGTCAAGTTCTTCCACACCAAACTCATCCAACCATATCTTTATGAAGCAAAGTTAGAAGCATGGTGTTGTCCAAAATGTCTTAGTATGATGAGGCATTAAGATTGACCTTCACTGGAAGTAAGGGGTCTAGACCAAACCCTTAAAAATAGGTGTGTCCCAATACTTTTGTCCATATATTGTGTGGAGAATTGAAGTGATTGTGGCCATCCTACCAAACCAAAGAGAACAAGGCCAGCTATAACGATGGTCTGTGGTACTGAACTCGCAATCTCTGGTCATAGAGCCAGCGCTTAGACAGCACCACAGACTTTGTGAACATAGCCCAAGAGAGTAATAAAGAGAAAGCAGAGGGAAACTGAGAAAGAAAGAAAGACTGAGAGAGGGGGGGAAGAGAGAAGATTAGAGACATCAAAACTGAGAGTGGGAGACACACCTGTTCTGCATGCCATTGGTTTTCCAGCTCTGGGCAAGCTCCAGAGCACTAACGGCAGGTTTGCCACGGGAGGTGATGTAATCATCTGTGGGGTCACCATTAAAATTCCCACAGAGACCACACACTTTGTTCTGCAGCCGTGGTCCCATGGTGATGCTGAGCGTGTTGAAGCGGTTGTACCGAACCTGGATGTCCTGGGGCGTGTCAATAACCAGAAAACCTTCAGATGTGGAGACTCTGGTCATCAGACCTGTTACAAAAGGCACAGAAACCGGCGTTCCATTTACCTGTGGAGAGAAAAAGACAGAAAGGTTTGGAGATAGGGAGATAACGTATGACAGTGGGCATAAACAGTAGAGTCAGCATATCAATTTACACATCTGACCTCAAAGTGTTAATAGCAGCAATAACACTCATTGCCTTCTAGGCCTTCCTAATGATTTCTGGGAATAAAAAAATGCATGACTGTTTGTTTTTATTATTATCATTATGCTGTTTGTGTAAACTCTGCATTTATTATACAACCTCTTTATTATAGAAGTAACTCTTTTTGATTGTGAAAATTTGGGTTGAACCTTGGGTTAAGATCTTGAAATGCTTAACTGGTAGAGTATCTTTTTTTTGCCTGAGAAGATTCAGCCAATCATGTTCCAATCATAAATCTAAATACCTTCTAATAACCAAAGGTGTCCCACAAGGCTCAATTTTTGGTTTTATTTTTAATTTATTTTAATGACATTGTCTTAACTGTAACAAATTCCCCTTTATCTGAAATGATTACTTCTGATCTCATTCTATAATTGAGTGTCTATCACTCTAAATCCAGTTGCTTAGTGACCAGATTGAAGCAACAACCTTTCATCTGTATAGTTGTACATCCTATCCTCATCATAAATGAGTATTGATCCCCTCCCCCAGTTAGGGTCTCTCTTAGCCAATGAGAGGTCACCATAAATGGTCTACCATCACAATTCCAGTGTTTTTTTAATGCCAAAGTGTGGATTTGCAGAGTTCGCAGACCTTGACGGTGTTGCCGGAAATAAGGATGTTCTCTTCATTGATGTAGAGGTAAGCGTGGGAAATGGTGGTGAGGTTGGGAGTGCTCCACTTGTCGAAGTTGGCGATGAGCTGGAAGGAGAGCTCAGGCAGCTTGTGGCAGATGGTGGACAGGACAAAAGAGCAGGAGGCAGGCAGGCGGAGGGAGGCTCCATCAAAGGTGCGGAAGACCCCACCACCAGAGGCAACGCAGTGCTGGTTGCGGCGCGCGAAGCAGCCCCGGACACCATGGCGCAGTGCACACTCTTCCTCTGCCTTGCAGCGACGTGGGTCACACTGGATCAGGTTCCGGCCAATGCACTGGCAGCGCTTGGTGCAGTCGCTGTTCCAGAACAACTGCTTGGGCTGTGTTTAAGGTGAAGGGAGAGAGAGAGATGATACTGTGAACCACAGGATGTCTGGAACATGCAGTCTGGTGTAGGAACATGATTGTTAGGTTCAGGGGAACCTATTGTGATCTGTGCAATGAAGAGTGTTTATTAAATGCTCCAAGTTCCTTACTGGAACTCCCCGGACCTTTAACCATGTGTCTAGCCAAAAAATTCCAGCAATGACTTGAAGGCAAACCTCCCCACCTCCATCCTCGCTACTTTCTAAAGGGGGCCAAGAGACCTAGTTCTGACAAGCTAGTTTCGAAACTGCTCAGTCTCAGACTTCAGGACCTTACTGTGAAATGTGAGGAACTGCAGAGAAGATCTTTGGGACCTCTCTACCCACCATTGACACATCCTACATCCTATAGTCCTGCATCCACAAGACTACTAGGAAGGACACCTCCCACCCCACACATGGACTTTTCATTCTCTTCCTGTATATCAAAAGATACTGGAGAATCTAGATTCTGTAACCTGCGTTACCCCAAACACTTTCTAGCACAAATCATAGAGATCACTCACCTCCTAACACCATTGCACATCTGCGCCTAAATTCTTTTAATGCTGCTATGCAACTCTTTTACCCAATATTTCACTCTTTACAGTTAGCAGTTGCACTAGTTCCTAAGGCTGGCCTGAATGGTATTTCCTAGACTTCGAATACTAGTTGGTGTTTTCAAACCACCTCTGTTTATGCTTTGTATTTAACCACACTCACATTTTTGCACATTTTATAGTTCGTTAGCATCAAAATATCCCAGTTTTTTGATATTTTGCACATGTATACATCCCTTTTTACAAGAAGGCAGAGAGAAATATTCAAGTATAGAAACGCGTCAATCTGACTATTCTTACTAATCTAGATTAGTGGGGGTAAAGTAGTAAACAGCAGACATAAATATCTTGATATTTGCTCAGTGACACATTTAAGCAGTGGGCAGCCAGAGACGCACACCTTGCTCAAAGGAAACCCCAGTGGTGCCCTGGGCAGTCCTGGGATTCAAACCCACAACCTTCCAATCACAGGGGCATCCCCCTATCCATCAGACGACCACAGTTTTGTATTTTATCTGATGTCCTTTTTGTAATTCTGTACTCTGTTCACTCTGTCCTGTATCTGCACTTCATCCTAATGGACGTCATACTGAGGAATGACTAAAGACCACATGACTTGACCTGAATTTGCCATTGCTCTTCTTACACTGAAAGGAACCCCAAGTGTAGTTGATATGGAGCCTTGGAATCTTAAATGTACCAAGTAACATTGCTATCTTCCTGCCTAAATTATCACACTTGACTCCAACCACCATAACTCAAAACAGTATATACATTTCTGACTATTGCCCATAATTTTGTCCATTTTTATAGATATCATACATTGCCAGAAATGACCTGTTTGGAGTGTTTAAGTATCAGCGTCCATTGTTTATCTGCCTTAACCTGATTTGACATTTTGTAAATTTGAGAACCGCTACTTTAGCAGTAACCATGTAAAATGATGTCACTCGGTACAACCTCAGTCCTAAGCCCTCTCTCACCTCATAGTACTTGCCATCAGTGTAGCAGCCACAGTTCTGGTTGAGGATGCAGCTCTTGCCATTGAGCACATAGCCCTGGTCACACTGGCAGCCCTCCACACAGTGCTGGTTACAGTCCCGCTGGCCCCGCGCTGGCGCACACTGGGGCTGGCATGCTACCATACAGCTCGAGTAGTGACTGTTTGCAGGGCACGAGGGCACTAGACACATGTGCACAGAAGGAGCAGTTAGTGCATATTCAGTATTTCGCCTGAAATATGAAGGAATATGAATGGGATGCAGCAGATCAAGGAAACTGTATCATTCATGTTTAATGCATGCAGATGTTAAAATTTGCCTTCTTAAAGCTAATACTGGATGTCACTGTAAATTTAGAGTACACTATTACACCTTGTTGGTGTATGTTTTTTGTGTTGTTTTATTTTATTTATTTGCTCTCTGACCAGTTTCAGAGGTCAGTTCTTCACCACAGTGTGGCTCTTGGCTGGATATTTTTCGGGTCCAATCTCAACCAAGCAGTGATACTAAAGTGAGTTTTTTTTTTTTTAAATATACACCTTCTTTTGACAATGGACCACCATCTAAACAGTATCTCAGTAGTGGTTGGAAACTTACCGATGGTGAATAGTAGGGGTGTTGAAATTAATCACATAATCGATGCATCGCGATGCATTATATCATGATGACATTGCTTGATTTTAAAAATGTAGTTATAAAGAAGCACTGCAGAATATTTTGTTTTTGAAGACTGACCATATTCATTAAAGATGTAAGCTAGGCCTGTACTACTTGTTTTGGTTATACTCTTTATTCCTGTTCACAATTTAGTGTAATGGTCACAATTTTTGTTTACATTTTTCGGTTTTGTTGAATAAAAACGGGAGCTTACGTCTCACTGCTTGTATTTGAAAACATAACAATGTGAAGTAATGTAGAAAATTGATGGCATGCATCGTGATGCATCGAATCGAATCGTTGACATGATAATCGTAATCGAATAGAATCGTGAGGCCTGTGAAGGTTCACACCTCTAGTGAATAGGCTAGAGAGTGGCTCGCAGTTTGTAGTTATAAAGTAGGTGTAGGTCATAAAGTGGCCAGTGAATGGAAGGTGTTGGTAGTAAAGCAGATGTACACAGCCTGTGTATTATGTGATGTGAGCATAAGTTGAGCGTGCTCCTCACCACAGGGAGTGGAAGTCCTCCAGCCAATCACAGGCACTCCCTGTGTCTGACATGTACTGGCGTAGATCTGTAGCCAATTACAGATCGTGTCTCTCGCCCCCTGGTCCACACACGTGTCCTGGAGGCAGCTCTGGTAGAAGTACGCTGGTGCCACTTTACTGTGGCATCGGGCGAATACACCCCCGCGATCAATTATAAGTCCACACAGCCTCACTGCCTCCGGTTCCACATACACATACAAGCCCTCAGCCAGGTGGAAACGGTTGCCTGGGTTTCCATCGTCGATGTCCGTTCCGGCCACGGCATCCATCGTCTGAGCAGCGGCGGGGACATCAGCTGCCAGGCCTCTTTCAACCAATCCGCAGCGAGGACAGGAGTCACCACACCCCACCTGGCAAAAAGTGTCACGGTCTGCCCAAGCCATGCCCCATTCGCTGACACTGAGGGCAGGGCCGGAGACTGGCATTCCCTGGCACAGTCCACAGGTGGCGTTAAAGAGGCTCCGGGGCAGAGAAAGCAGCAGTAGAGTATTCCAGTCAAAGGCCACCTAAGGAACAGAGAGGATTAAAAATGGACTAGCACTAGCAGACCGTGTTTATTTTACATGAGGACATAAAGTTAAAGATCCACCATTTGGGCAAATGTTGGTGCTTTGTAAATGTTGGTTTGTGATGCTACTCCACCTTCAGTCCAAAGTCAGTCTCCACCAGTAACTGTAGGCCCAGGGTGTATATGTTGACTTTCCCAGGGCCCAACTTCAGAGGCAGGTATAAACGCTCCTTATTTACCTTGTAGAAAAAGAGACAGACAGACAGACTGACTGACTTAAAATATGCCATTTTTTCTCAATTCTCATTTTACTATTTTGCTCCACTTGTCCACTTGTACTACATTGATCCATATTGCTCCACTTGTTCTGCTTTCTAGAAGGGCAGTAGTTCCCAAACTTCATCTCTCCATTTCTGCAATATTTCTCTCTCCCCACCATCCCTTTCTCCCTCTTCTGATCTTGCATTACAGAGAGAGTCTTTGAAAACAAACGTCTCCATCTTTCCTCCCGTCTCCCTATCTTTATTTGATCTAAAGTTTTTCAGATCTTTAGATGCTGTTGTGAACCTCTTCCAGCCATCACTCAAATGTGTGCTTTCTCTGTTTGTATTCCAGCTTGTTAACAGACAGAGACTGAAATCAGATATTCCTCATGTTCTCAACATGGAATGTGTTCTTTTGTCCCCGGCCCCCGTCTTCTT
The DNA here is from genome assembly GCA_037974405.1 of Brachyalestes nurse. Taxonomy (NCBI): domain Eukaryota; kingdom Metazoa; phylum Chordata; class Actinopteri; order Characiformes; family Alestidae; genus Brachyalestes; species Brachyalestes nurse. The sequence continues at coordinate 11,304,692 of JBBPCY010000082.1, forward strand.
GATTAAAAATAACTTTTTGTCATAAGCATGAAGTGTTTGACCTTCAAAAAATGTGAATTATATATTGGAATTACAGATAAATTCTTGATTATGAAATATCTAGCCCTCAACAGAATCTGTACCACAGACATGTTATGTGGTGGCTTGAATGAGTCCTGTGGCACTTTTCTTTGCTGACACTACAGATGAATGGCATATTATGTGTTTAAATATATGTGATATTGCCTAAAATGTTCAACGGTTCAAGATATTAGCAGTCCAGAGACCTGCTTCTCCTCACCGTGACTGTATGTTTGAAGCTTCTCGACACCTCAATTTCGTAACCGTAGACCTCCAGTACAAAGCCTCGCACCCAGATGGCCTGGCCTGTGTCCCTCTCCTCATTCCGAACTGAGAGCTGGAACCGAGGCAGCCCCCCTGGACCCATCTCTGCACTGAAGCCCATATCCAACCCTGCGTCTCCGTCTCCATCATCCTCAAGGCCCCCACAATCTGTAGTGACCAAGCGAAGTGTGCAGCTGCTCTGAAGGTCAAATGGGACACCTCCAAAGGGCAAGAAGTGCCCATATCCAGCGACCGCACACATAGCCTCAGTCCGAGGCTGGCAGAAAAACAGCCCCTCGTTCTCTTGGCAGTATTCCTCTGGCTGGCATGGGGAGAAGGTGCAGTACACGCTGTTGTCGGTCCCATTGCAGAAGCAGCGCTCTTGGCATTCCCAGTCAGTCCAGAAGGTCTCATTGGTGGCCAGTTGTCGGCCGAGGTAAAAGCAGCCACAGTCACTGCGGGCCACACAAAGTCCATCGCGGAGGGCAAAGCCTTCCTCACACTGGCAGCCTTCAGAGCAAGGGAACGGGCAAGGTTCCTCTGGCTCATCCAGGTTCTCACAGGTCAGTGGGCAGGCAGTAGTGCATTCATCAAAGTGGCTGTTTTCAGGGCATGGCAGAGCTAGAAAGAAGAGACAAAACAGAAATATCAAAATCACTGAAACAATAAGAACCCACTGAGATAAGACTGGCTTTTGAGTTCTTACGGCAGTTGGTGGCACTTCTCCAGGGCCCCAGGTTGATCTGGGCATCTTGACACGCAGAAGAGTAGGCCTGCAGGGAAGAGCACAAGGCCGACCGGTTGCCCTCCCTTACACACATATTATACAGGCAGTTCCTGAAGAAAGGTGAGGGGTTGACAGCTAAGTGACAAGCAAGGAAAGAGCTGTTCCCTGGATCGTTGATGTTGCCGCAAAGCCAGGGGCTCTGGTATAACCGCAGGTCCGTACACATGCGGTACAGGTCGTCACAGTCACCGTTGCAGGTCAGGTCATCAGCGATAGCCCTCCAGCCCTCAATGAACTGGTCAGCAGTGTCAGCCTGCCTGCCACTTGGCAGACGGAAGTCGTCAGCGGGGTCTCCATTGAAGAAGCCACAGAGGCCGCAGGTGGAATTGTAGAATAGGGTGGAGAGGGTGAGGTTGAGGAGGCCTTGACGGGAGTAACGAGCACGAATTAGACCAGTCCACTCCACTACAGTAGCATTACTGGAAGCACGGTACACCATAAGAGGTTCTAGTGGGTGGACGTATGGAAGGACCACTGGTTCACCGTTTAACTAAAGAGAGAGTGGAGAAATGTCATTATTATGTAATCGCGGGCTCAGCTAAATTCACTTGTGCAGTATGAGGTCAAATTGACCGCTTATGAGCCACAAAATACATGTGTGAAGATTATAGAAGACAACAAGATTAGCAACAAAAAGTGGACAATAGCCCCACAATGTCACTTATTGCTAATAACACCGAAAAACCAGTTATAAGCAATTACAAGAATCTGAGAATCTTTGAGGTGGAAGAAACAAGAATGTTTCCAAAGAAATGCAACCTATACAAACCTTTACAACATCAAAATCAGAGCCACCTATCTGTGTTTCCAGGTGTGCAACCCTGATGACTATAGGCCTCTTCCAGGTGGGACCCTTATTCACCAACTTCCGGCCAATCTTCACCTCCACTGCTGACACGTTGGCTGGCAGACGCCCCAAAGTCTTGACCAGGTAGAAAGAGCTTTCGTCCGGGAATGGCATGGAAGAACCGTCGAACGTAGCCAAGACGTGTGTCTGAGACAGCGAACACATGGCTTCTCTACGAGGGTAACACCCCAGCAACCCTACTTCTGCAGTGCATACTTCACCCTCTTGGCAAGAGTCATTAAAGCAGGCGACCTCTCCTGCGGGGCCACAAACGCAGCGCTGGAAACACTCGCTGCCCACCTCTCCCCCCTCACCGGCCCAGAAGGTTTCATTGAGGGCGTAGTAAAGGCCATCACGTTCACAGCCGCATTCAGAGCGTCGTACACATTGGCTACCACTCAGGACAAATCCTTGGTCACACTGGCAACCCTCTGTACATGGATGTGCGCAGTACAGGTGAGCGGTCAAGTCCGAGCAAGAGGCTGGGCAGGCACTTGTGCAGACTTGGTAGTGGCTGTTCTCTGGGCATGTCAAAGCTGAAAACAAATAAGGGAACAGAGATACACAGAGATGTCACAGATTCCAATATAGTGAGAAGTAAGAACAATGTTTAAGTTTGTTCAGTGTGTAATCGACATTTACCACAGAAAGTACGCGATCTCCAGGGTCTGATGGTGACTCCCAGTGCCTGACAAGCCAGAGCATATGCTTGTATAGCCTGGCAGAGTGTCGTAATGTTGTCCCGATTACTGCACATGTCATAGACGCAGCTGTACACAAATGCAGTGGGGTCCACCACAGCCCGACAGTCTCTGAAAGGCCCATCAGTCTTGTTAATAAGACCGCAGTAATCAGGCCGAAAGTAGAAGGCTTCAGCTGCTGGTTCACATAAGCTGCAGTTCTGGGCACAACCATCTGTACAACGGAAATCTGTGTCCTCTGCTCGCCAGCTGCCACCTAATTCAACAACACTCTCCGCAAGTGAACCATCCGGCAACACAGGGTCATCAGCAGGATCGTCATTGTAGTTACCACACAAACCGCAAGTGTTGTTGAAGTAGGAGCTGGGGAGGGAGATGGAAGCGTAGTGCTGCCCGTCATATGTTACTAAGAGTCCAAAGTCAGTTTCCAAAGCAACGGCAACGCCAGACTGGTACACCTTGACGGCACCCAGCTGGAGTTGTACAGGCAGAGTCTTCAAGAGACTGTCCACCTAAAACCATCAAGGTGAATAAAAGTCATGAGCATAAAAGATCACACCATGATTTGGGAGAATAAAGAAACAATGCCCTACTGTTTTAATTAAACACTTACTGCCGGGAGATTGTGACCTCATTTTATAGAAACAGGAGGGTAACTCACTTGTACAGTGCCCTGAGTTCCTTTGGGCAGCATGACTCGATGGCCATACACCTCCACAGTAACATCTCTTAGCCAGGACACTGAAGCCATGCCTCGGTTTTCGTTTTTGGCCTCAACACTGAAAAATGGGAGACCAGGCACCTCCCAGCATGGACGAGCCAATAGGTAAGAACAGGTGCCCTGTAGGGTGAAATTGAAAACAAATTAGGGCATTATTAGATGAATATTTTGCCATATACATGTTATAATTATGTACAATCTTATATGTGAAAATCAAGATCAGCCAAGACTGGGACATGACATATGTGTGTTTGAACTCTTAAAAATCAAAACGGGTTTTTATCTTACTTGGAAGTGGTAAAGGAAGCCATCAAAAGTATGGTAGTGTGGGTCTCCAAACACTACACAGGTGCTGGTTCGGGTGGGTTGGCAGTAGTAGGCACCCTCTTGCTGCTCACATGTCTCCAGCTGGCCACACGGAGCTTCCTGACAGATGACCTCATTGTTGATATCCAAACACCTGCAGCGCTGAGTACACTGGTCTGACAACCAGAACACTTCCCCACGTCGATAATACCGCCCTGAAGAAGAGACGAGAGTCTTACAGATGTTTTATTTGTCTTTATTTCAGTCTTTTCCCTGCTTCAACACAGCTTTGTCAACTCATTAAGGGTTTACTAATGAGCCGATTAGCTGGATCAAGGTGTTGGGGTCACTGATTCAAGACATTTTGAGACACTCTTAAAAAATACAATCTCTAAATGTCAAAATGTCCAACGAAAGTTTAGACTAGAAAAACAAAAGAAAAGACTTGTATAGGAAAATGAAAGTGTCATAGAAATCCACACCAGTGCTCAAATATTTTTAAGACATTTAAGGATCAGGAGATGAAATGAAACAGAACAGTTGGACTGGTTTGTTCTACCATTATAGCTGCAGCCATTGGCTGGGTCTATCTGGTCTGTGTCGACACGGAAGAACCAGCGGCCAGGGATGTTGACATTTGTCGTCTGCTCAATGTTGACTACCTCATTTGAGCGGGAGCCAGGTAGGTTGAAAAAGTGGCTGACATCTCCACCATTGAAACCTGACTACAGAGGTCAATAATGGGCAAGATGTTAGACATAGGGAATCTTATGTTTCCAGTTTTAAGCGAATAATCCTCTATTATGATGAATAAGAATATATCTGAATTCTGTGGGACTCTGGGCTACCTGTGCAGTCGTTCCTCCCAAGCCAGTGAGAGGGTCTCCCCCACTGGCTGTTCCTGTACTCCATGTGATTTCGCCATAGTTGAACATGGCAAAGTAGGACACACCGTCTGAGATTAACACTGATTGGAATGTGTTCACCTGGAACAAGATCAAACCTTTTATTTGGTGTTGGTGTTTGATCATAAGCATGAAAACAGTAAATGTGAGAGTTGTTATACTGATACATGCCAGGTTTCTGTAAAAGAAAGGGCATCAGGAATCAAGTTTAAATGATTAAATGTCAGTGACTATTAAGAACGATTCTTCTTTATTAACTACAGTAGCGCTACTATATTCAGCGCCGCCGGTGGTGGGCCACTATCAGTACTATCATGAAACACCATGCTGTATTTGTGGTTATCTGTTTTTATGGAGCCAGATCTATCTGTATCGCTGCCAAACCAAAGATTATGCAAAGACCCGAAAAAGAGTTTCTCTTTTCTTCACCGGTGTTGTCTGGCTGCCTCCGTAGAAGGTGACCTGACTCCAGGTGGAGATGAAGGCCCAGGTGGCGGTGAAGGATGCCATGTTCTTGAAATATTTTCTGACATCCTGAGTGGCTCTCTCCAGGGTCTCCGGCTCCGTCACCTCACGGTAGTACACGTCCCCGCGGATACCATTGTGCACGTCAGCCCATAGGGGAGCAATAAAAGACCGGCTATCGCTGAGAGGGAACGCCTCAGGAGTGAACTGGCTCACCTGAACGTTGAAGGAGATCACTCCGTTGTTGTTTACCTGTGGGGTAAGAGGCACTGTTGGTCTGTGATTTTACATGAAAGTTGGTGTTGTTTAATTGGCTAATTGATTGAAATGCATTTGCATCATGTTAAAGTAAAACTAACACAAGGCGTTTTTTAATCACACTCACATATAGGGAGCGGTAGGGGACATTAAAGAAGACATATGGAATTAGCAGAGGAATTTCGGATGAACTGCCATCATCCATCTTTGGAGTTTCTAAGTCCCTATGGGCCGGTCCATAGGGGTAGAGGGTATCCTGAGAGAAAGCTATGCAGAGAGGACAGTGAACACTTAGCCATAACCTGCTTGATATTGAGTACAAGATCAATTACAGAAGACAAGATACATGGAAAAATCAAAGCTGTTCCTGTCTAAACTGAGACAACGGTTAAAGAACTAAAAAAAAATACAATGCAAAAGTGATATTTCAAAAAGCATATATATATATATATATATATATATATAATATCAACAACATTAAAACCACTGACAGGCAGGTGAAGTGAGTAACAGTGATGATCTCATTACAGTGGCAGCTGTGAAGGGGTGGGATATATCGGACAGCAGGTGTCGGTTCTTGACGTTGATTTGTTGGAAAAATAGCTTTGGCATGGGCCAAATTTTGATGTCTAGACGACTGATTCAGAGCATCTTTAGAATAGCAGGTGTTGTGGAGTGTTAGTGCCTCCCAAAAGTGGCCCACGGAAGGGCAACCAGTGGTCATACATGTGTTCAGGCTAGTCTGCTCTGATTCCACTGGAGAGCTACTGTTGCACAAATTACTGAAAAAATCAATGCTGTCCGGAAAGGACACCATTCAGAGTGTCCATGCTGACCTTTGTCCACCGCCTGAAGCGGCTAAAATCCGGATGTGAGCATCAGAACTGGATTACGGAGCAATGGAAGAAAAGTGACTTCAATCTGTGGGACGACAAAGTTGTCCGATCCATGAAGGCCCCAGTTTACAGGACATTAAGGATCGGCTGGTAATGTCTTAACACCACAGCGCACATTCAGAGGTCTTGACAGGTCCGATATTAAGCGGTGGTTTTAAGGTTATGGATGGTTGGTGTTTTATATATACATACTAAATAATGACCTTATTATAAGGTTGTTGTAAGAACCGTTGACTAACGTATTTCTAGTTTTACTTGTTTTATGTTGTTATGTAGTTTATCTGGAGAACCAGGTCTTTCATATTTCTAGACATCATGCTTGTTTCTGAGAACCATATCTGCCAGTGGAATAAGACCGTATTCACTATATTCACACCTGGAAACAAACCATGCTTGGAACATCATGGATATTGGTCCTAGCTGCATTTATCCAAAAACACAGTTGTCTTGCGCAAACTCAGCATTATTATTGACAATCCATGCTGTAATTCTGATAGAATATTACCAACAGGGAGTAGGAAAACAGAAGACAGTCTCATGACTCACCTCCTCCAGGAGCAAGAGTGCTGAGAAGCTGGAGTAGAGAGACTAAAGTGCTTGTTTTGACCATCCTAAAGACCTAAAGCATACATACATTTGGAATTTAGAGTAGCATGAACATAGAAATCAACAGAAAACCAAGCATTTTTACATTGCTTCAGTGACAGTGGCCTACCAAAGGTCAGGCGTTTGAATGATGGACATAAGTCATTTTCTTAAACAGCATGTGCTATACATGTGAACTGACCCATCAAGTGCTTCTAAAGGCCATTTAAAAAAGCAAATAGACCAAGTACAGTCCCCCTCTAATCTTCCCTGGTTTTAAGAGCAGTCTCCCAGGTCTCCCATGGGGTTTTCTCCCCCTCTCTCCCCCGCCATGGTGGGCCTGTTGGCCCATTGCTGAAAAGGTCCCATTATGCGGCAGGGAACAATGTGTAAGGATCACATTCACCAGCACTACTGTGTGAGTGGTCTATGGAGGAGCCGTTCTAGGCCTCTACATTGCCAGTGAGCTTGTGGCTGGGACTCCAACCGGCCGCTCTACATCATCTGGAAGGGTCCATTACCGTGTGTTTGTGTGCCATGTCTCGTTGGCTTCAGAGAAGGGGCGTAAGCAGTTCAGCTAATGGGTCTAATTGAGAAGGCTTGAGTTGCCATGGTCTTTTCCACAACCCTGAGGGGCTCAAGTTTGAGTTTCACTCCCGTTGTGTTTGAAAATGACTACAATTTTCCACATTTCCTTCAGTCTTTTGAAGCAATTACGTTTGCGAGACCAAACATTTTGAGACTTTTGAGAAATCAATGATCCACGAGTTTTCATCGTTTCCGCTGCCACCTCAGAAAGTAAATATTTTTGCCTTAGAAGAAATCTGATCATATACTGGCTGAAATAGCTTATTAGTATTTGCAAATATTGCACCTAAATAACCACATTTACTTCAAACCTTTTTTCCTCTAGAGAAGAGGCGCATCCTCAAAGTATTTCCAGTGCTGGAAAATACAATGGACTTATTTTGGTAGATCTGTACTTCACTCGAGTATTATTGATACTGAATACTCTTACGTATGAAAAGTTTACACTTTCTAAACTATTAAGAGTTTATGGAGAAAGGCAAAGAGACGCCCGACAACTCATGTCAAGGACTGATGGTACTTTAATGCGGAAAACATTTCTTTCTATGAATGTAGGTGTTTTTGTTTATACACTATAGAACAAAGTAGCATTTTAGTCTTAAAGTGTTAATATTAGAAAGTTAGTTAACTCAAAATAGTACGCCTGCCCAGAAACGAACCAATTTTTCCAATCAATCAAAAACCCCACATTTTTATAGTGCATTCATGTATTTCAAGCATCTCCTTTTAAGATTAAGAGCTGGATTGTCCTTGATGATGAGGCATTATAAACCAGTCATCAGTGCAATATAACCTCAAAGTGACGTTCATCGGTTTGAGAGAAGAAAACTTAAAACATACTTAAGTTACACTCAAGTGAACATATTGAGTGTGTTTAACAATTCCTTCATTCTGGGTTTATTAAACTGGCCTATGACACTTTTCTCAGTTTCACTTGAGTTTTAAATCTGACATCACTAGAAAGCCAGCAGAAAACCAGAGTTTCCGAACATTTGTAGCAGTTTCTTGGTTGACTTTTATTTTATTCGTCAGTTACATTCAAACAAAGTTAATTTTGGGGTCCGTTACCTTCTAATGCTGAAGGTAAGGTTTCTACTAGTATTTATTATTATTAACTATGTTGGTGTTTGGTGTTGGAATTTATCAGCCTGTATCACCAATATAAAGATAATTAACTGTGATGTTTGATCAGCTTCTCATGAGACAAGACCAGAAAACCAGAGCGACCAACAGTTTAGAGCCAAATATCCTTCAATAATTGTTCTGAAGTGTGTTTTATAATATTCACATTGCTTAGCAGTGTGTTTGCAGCATAT
>JBBPCY010000082.1:11313490-11323716 GCA_037974405.1 Brachyalestes nurse
TGGGGGATGGATGATGGGAGTTGCATCAATTGAAAATATGTGTTGCCATTTTCAGTTGTTTAGGTATAAAGCAATTAAAATGCGCCAGTAACTCTAAACCTATATGTTCCACAAACGTCGACTTTTAATTTTAATTTTATGAATGTCTATGACCCCAGAAAACTTCATTCCTTACCTCAACTGAAACTTTGATTTGGACTGGATTTCTTTAGGCTATTACCAAAAATCACATTGTGAGACTCACATTGCAATACCAATAAAGCAAGACAACAACTTGAATCCAGACACTGTCGACATATTACTGAAAAATATGTATGTTTGTGCCGCTATTATTCTCTAAATATATGATAAACTTTAGTACTGCAGCACACTATTAGCATCATATAGGCGTTGATTGATTAAAGTATGATACCTCATAAGTTTAAAAAGTGAGGTGCTAGTCATTATTAGGTCTGCTGTATTTTATTGTCACTGTTCAAAAGATAAAAAGTGCTCTTTTGTACTCCATCCCACCGGATTGGAATTGAAACCATGCCTGCCTACAAGAAAAATTCCACCAATTTTTAAAAATTGGCACAAAAATTTGTCGGTTATTGGAGTCAGATTGGTTAACTATCCTTAACTATCCAGGAACCTGTGAACTTGCACATATCCTCTGAGATGTTCTAAGTAACTTTGATAATGGTAAATTAAAAAAAAAACTATTTTGCTTTGCCACGCATCTCTGTGACATTAATGATTTAAAAAAAATAATAAAAATATATTTAAAAAAACATAATATCTCTGACATCAGGCAGTGAATTCACAACAAATTTGTGAGTTTTGAGAGTTTTTTTGGTGAGAGATCCCAGATCCATCTCTCTTCACACCACTTTACATGGGTTGACAGGTTAAGTTGGTTAAGTTGACCAAACTGATCTCTAAAAATGAATGTCATCTGACGTGACATTAATGCCATAAGACAGGTGTTATGGCAGATAATGACGGTAATGAGGTCAAAATTCATTTTTAATAATAATAAAATCATGGTAAATCTGAGAAAATCTATTTTCTTTGAGGCATGAAATCAGACACTTTGCTCCTGTCACCCCAATTGGGAATAATTCTGCCTTCATAAGTTTGTCTAGCACAACTTAATTTATACATTTCACAATACAGCACTCAGATTTACTCTGTTTACAAAGTCTTAACGTTTACTGGTTTACTGGTATTCCCATTTAAAGTGCAGATAGGCAGTTCATGGGATGGTTTTCTATACTATAATGGGATATAATGAGAATCACAGTCCTTCCTACATAGTTCTCTCATTTCCAGGGGCAAATAACATCATTTAAATAAAACTGACAGCATTTGCAATGGATGATGTTAGTTTATATCCTCCATTTTTATTCAAATACCAAACTGCATGCTCAGTGGGCAGATTAGTTTAACTTTTTTGTCCGTAAAGCATTATTTTGAGAACTCCTGTACGTTTAGGGTCATGGTCCTGCCCAAAGGTGAAGTGCTAGCAAAGGATTTTTGAGGTTTTTATACTTTAGTTAAAAGGTATAGTTAAAAATCCAGCAGAATTCTTGCTTCTATCATCAGCCCTCACATCATCATTAAAAACAAGACAAACGTCCCTCAAAGCTGCACATGCCTGTGCCTCATTGTTGCACAGCTGTTTTTTGAATGAACGTATCATGGCCTGTTTAACTGGCACTGATACTTCTGGCACTCCTGTTCGAGGTCACCTTAAATGGGACTGTGGTTAAAAAGACAGTAATTTGCCCAAAATACACGAAAACACACATTAAAGCAGACATTCTGAATTTTAGCCTCACAGTAATTGCTATTTTGCGTCTGGAGTACAGAGCATAAACAATGGACAAACATGGACAGTGACAATAATGCACAGTTTGTGGCCTGTAGTGTATTTGGTATTCTTTAATACTGTTGATGAGGTTTTAATTAGCCAATAGGTTTTGTTAGCCAATTCGCAGCTTGAAAACATGTCAGAAATGCTTTTGAAATGCTAAAACATTTCTCAAACAACACCTGGACTGCTGCCATGAGATCATTGGGGATCTACCTAGCGTTAAGGCAGCAGGCCTTAAGTCATCGTTCCTTAAACCTTAAAAGAATGATAGGATTCAGGGCTCTTTGATTTCCGTCGGTGTTCTTCAAGAGGCACCCCTTACAAACGAGTACAAAAAATCCCCACCTTCCAACATAACTGAAACCTAGTCTTCCAGAGAGAGTGTGGTGCTTGGACCACATGCTCATGTCTGATGTCCTCTGTGATGAAACAGAGTGCATTGGAAATTGGTGTTTGATAGCAATCCCAGGTGCACCGCAAGATATTGTTAGAGATGCCAGAGGGGTAAATCCATCTCTTTTCACATCACTTTACATGGGATGGCAGGGTTCAGTTGGCTAACCCCATGAGAAACCGATCTCTAACAAGTTGTCTTCTTGACGACCCATCAAGGCTGACATTAATGCCAAAGATAGATGTTATCGAAAACACTAGGCTACTTATTGGCAGATAAAACTGAATGATTTACATATTCACGCATTACGTGTGATTCCGAACGGATGAGAGAAGGGGGGGAGAAAGGGAGTGAGAACCTCACATCTACTAAAGAAGAAAAGAACAGGCAATGCTTGCTACGGGTCTTCTCATTAAAGCCTACAGGTCTGTTGCTCACAAATCAACTGGTTGGGATTTCGCACGAAGGTAAGCATCTACTCACCTGCCTTCAATGGATGGAAGCTCAGCACCTCACCTGTGGCATCAGCCTTCCAGTCCCATCCAACTGGGTACCATCCACAGGAGCAGAGCGCCTCTGTGCTGGGACAGGGGGAAAGGGAAGGGGAGGGGGAGCGTGCTCCAAGAAAGCCCTCCTAAATCCCCCTCACACAAGAGCGCTCTGCTGGTCCAAGTGCGCAGGATTATGGAGGGGAGCAGGAGTGGTAAACCCAGCCCAATCCGTGCCTGTGGCGCCTGTTTGAGTTTCAAGGAGCCGAGAGTCTGGAGAAAGGGATCCCAGGATGAGAGAGGAGAGGGAAGTGAGCGTTTGTGTGAGTTCCTTTACTGCTGTGCTGGACGGAGAAGCCACGGAGGCAGGTGCTACCTTCTGCACCACAGATAGTGTTAATCTGTGATTCGTTTTTCTGGGGGGGGAAAGGGTGGGGGGGTGGATGGGAGAGGGAGAGGGAGGGGTGCTGGAGATGGAGAAAGGGGGTGAGCCTTTGTTTTGGAAGAGGGAGGGAGGGAGAGAGAGTGGTGGAGAAGGTGAAGAAGGGAGGAAAAAGAAGGGGAGAAAGTTGACCAGTGATGGTTTTGCGGCAGGTAAGTGAGGCAAAAAGAGCGGGAAAATATTGTTTCAGGTCCGGCCTGAACAAAGAGGATTTCTGAGGAAAATGTCAGACCTCTGGAGCAGACCCCAGTTTCTTAGACGGCAGCTCTCTCCATAGGCACTCTACTGTCTACGACATTCCTTCAAGCAAGCATAAAGCTCCTCTGCCCACCCTTGGGGCATTTATTTACAAAAGAAAACAAGGCCACAAAATAGTCTCTTTGTTTGTAAATATAAAGAAGGCCTGGCTAGAGTTACAGCATTAACATGAGTCAATCAGGACACTTAATATGTATGCGTGTGAGTCAACGACTGTTTGTGTGCGATGCGTGTGAGTGCTCCCCCTCCTGTTCTGCTTGGCTCCCTACACTAATTAAGGCCAGTCTCATTTGCAACGCCACACATAAGGCCAGGTCAGTCTCAGTGGGACTTGATTTCCATAGATCTGGTGCTGAGATAGAAGCGAAAGGCGGGGAAATTGCTGGTGAATCCGTGGCGATAGGGTCTGGGAAGGAGATGGGAGAGAGATGGGAGTCAGACACAGCTTTGTTCACAGAGGGACAGTGGAGGTAACCAGAGACCAGAGAGAGGCTGGACGTGTGAAAACCTGCTGTACAGAACGCCAAACCTGGATTCCCTATGACCAACGTGGGATTCCCAGAGGAGGATTCTTTTACACCTTGTCGCCTTGTTGTGTAAATGCACCCATATTCTTAAATCAATCTGCTGTGCAGGAGGGCAGAAAAGATGATAAAGAGGACAATACAATTCCAGCTCGTAGGGGTAGCTCTTGAGACCCGGTGTGAACTGATGAAATACAGATGGGGGGGAAGACGCAGAAGGAGCAGGAGAAAGACCGCAAGACAGTCATTCCTATCTTCTCACCATCTTGTCTTCTTCACGATGTAATGAGTTTGCTAATAAGACATATCGTCCCATGCCTCCTCTTTGCATCTTTGCCTCTGGCCGGAGCGGCAGCCTGGTGCTTGTGCAAAAGGTCAGCTAGACTGAAACGGCTCTGCGTCGTCTGAACCAGTTTCTGTTCCACAAAGAACAGGCTGAGACGTACTTAGCCGATAAGCACTAACTCCACTGTTTGGGTGTAGGAGTCAAGTGTCCGATTAAACGCAGCCACAAATCATCAGCCCCATCAACCACCTGCCAACCAAACTTGGCAGATCAGAATCAGGCTGACTGAGTTACCATAATGTCAGCAGGCACAACGAAGAACTGTGGAGGCAAGGAACCGTTTCCGTGGGAAAGGGGTCAAATGTATTCTGGAGCACCAGCGCTGTCACGGCGTTCTGGTAGGTCTACCAGGCCTGACCCTGGAAGGGGGAGAAGGTCCTGGCCAGGAACCCAGCTGGGTCATCCAATATCTCCATTTCCATCCTACCCCTCCATCTATTGCTTAACAGTTGCTCCTACTTTTCTTTCCTTTTCGTCCACAATGTCAACCCATCAGGTAACCCAAACCTCCCCCAAAAATTACTCCCTCTCCTGGCCACACAATGAGTCTCCTTCAGCCCTCCTTGCCCTAACCTCAGCTTTGTGGAGCTCTGGGTGGATCAGGCTACCAGCAGCCCAGCCAGAATAGGTTTGCTTTTGGTACAAGGAAAGACATAAAAAGCTTTCTTAAAGCCCCAACCATTCCAAAATGCACCAACTCCCAGAGCCACCCCTTTCTGTGACCTTTCTTTTGTGGTCTGCCACTGCTTTCATGGCCTGGTAACCCCCTGTCCGACTCCCACTCCTGCTGTCCCTCCAGATCACCATGGGCCTTGGTCTTGCCAAGTTGATGGTGAACTCTGACTCCTGCTTTACTCAGGAAGGCTTTTGCTGCCTGATGCCATTAAAGAGGTAGGATTTTTCAACTGGGATGATGCGTGGTGTAGGTGTGCTGGTGTGAGCGTTTGTTGGGTTGCCAGATTTGGCACGTGTGGCTTTCACCTGTAGGCGTGACAAAGCAAGTCCAGCCCCTCTTAGCACCTTGGGCCTTGGTGACACAAATTAAGCCTGATTATTTTTTCAGCCAAGTTGTTGCACTGATCCAGGAGGCAGGCATGCAGGTACCTAGAGGACTGGATTGACTCCAGTTGGATGCTAGTGTTTGCCTGGAGTAAGGTCTTCACTAGGGCTAGTCCCTAGTGTCTAAGGACTAAAAGTGCTAGAGCAGCTTAAACCATCGCCTTTAAAAAGCTGTGACAGTACTGGTCTAATGGGTGCAAAGAGTGCTTCGATTTCTAAGGTATACCAGTACCAATTTAGAAGCAAGAGCACACACGTATGAAACCTCAGGAGTCTTGCCCAAGCAGGTTATACTTCCCTCAGTAGGGAATTGATTCTCAATCTGGGTGGCAATGTTACCTGATACACTATATTTACATTTAAATCATTAATGAGACACTTTTATCCAAAGCGACTTCCATTCCCTAACTACAGTGCACAGTTGGGGTTAAGGGTCTTGGTCAAGATCCCAGTGGTGGTATGCTGAAAGTGGGATTCGAACCCATGACCTCTTGGGCTCGAGTACACTACACCAACTGCCCAACCAGATTAACTTCTCTCCTTCAATGGAGTGCGTATTTCACTTTCGCAGTCCACAAATGTAAAACGTCTGCCCAGATGAGGCGAGAGGAGCAGAATGAATTCATGAACTACAGAGGAAAGTTAAGGATCGTAGTATATAGTAGGAACAAAAATTAAAAAATGATACATATTCACATGTAGCTTAGCTCTTGATTAAGAAATGGTTACATCCAGTTAAAAACATTTACCGGACAGACACTGGGAAGTGGTTTATTTATTTATTTATTTATTTATTTAATTTTTTTTTAAAGCATCTCTTAATCAGACATTTACAGGAAATCAAGCAAGTGTACAACAGCATTCATTTAACTACTGATCTCACACTTAACAGCAAAAACAACGTGAACATCAAGATATTCAGAGTGAGGGCAGCACGGTGGCTCAGAGAAGGTCTTGGATTGGATTCTTGGCTGCCAAGGGTCCTTTCTGTATGGCGTTTGCATGTTCTCTCCATGTTTGCATGGGTTTCCACCTGGTACTCCGGTTTCCTCCCTCAGACATGCACATCAGGTGAACTGAAGAGGCTAAATGGCCCCTTTCTGCTTTTTGCTGTACAACCTCAGGATAGACTCCAGCACCCTTCCCCCCAACCTCCCACCCCTGCAAACCTGGTTAAGGATAATGGATGGATGAATGGATGGATGGATGAATGGATGGATGAATGGATGGATGAATGGATGGATGAATGGATGAATGGATGGATGAATGGATGGATGGATGAATGGATGGATGAATGGATGGATGAATGGATGGATGAATGGATGGATGAATGGATGGATGGATATTCAGATACATGGCAATTGCCCCTTGCCCCACTGTTGTGACAGCCCTGGGATCCACAGAAACACAGCCATGCTAGAAAGACTCAGCAGATGCAGAGCACACAGTAGTGCCTGCTCCCTTTCACCAGCTAATCAACACTTTGGTTTCAGAGCATGGGAGAAAGGCCCTCTGAGAGGCGTCCTGAAAAGGCTTAGTATCAACACCATATCTAGAGCGAAACACAAACAACGAACCACTGTAAAAGAAGTACCGAAGCAAAAGGGAGGCAACTCGGAGATGGAAAGCGGAAAGCTCTTGAGAGAGTGAATATACAACACCGATCACACTGAGGCAGAGAAGATACATGCAGCTGTGGTGACACACCAGCTAAAGACCAATCAGGTAGGTATTAGTGGGCTTCTCAGAGTAACATGAGACAGAAAGGAGACAGATCGAAGCCGATAGCATGAAAAGTGACAAAGGTGAATTAGTCAAAGTACGGCATAATCAAAGGATTAGGAGCGAAAATGGCAGTGATGAGAAATGAATGAGTGGTTGATAAGACAACAGTGAGGTGGAACAATGTTTGGGCCATTTGTTGGTAACGAGCAACAGCAGATGAAAAGATTAAGGACCAAACTGGGGCAGAATATGGGAGGGTAATACCTCAGTAATGGCTCACCTGTGAGACAAATGAAGCAACATGAAAACAAAGGGTGTAACAAACTCCGTGCATGCGCTTCCAACCATCAATAGGGATAACATATACTCTTAATGGGTTAACACTCTTGTCTAGTGTAGGGTTGCATAGGGTTGCCTGTAACCAGAGAGGGGGCAGAACCCCCAGCCCAGGATTAGAACCACTCTGCTGGGAAATGACAGATGAGTAGAGATGTCAAGGCCTGGTAATCTGAAACGTAAAACGTATAGACTAGGATGCAAAGATTGTGTTAAAAAGACACTCCGCGGGTATCTGAACAGTCAGGATTACCCAAGCCATGCTGTCCGGGAAGGGAATCCAACAGCAAACCTTTGTTTTTGGTAACTGTCATTCAAATGAAGGTCAAATCTCTCATGCTCATACATGGTATAAAGTCTCCCTTACATACCAAGGAAAATCCCCTTACGTAACAAAAAACAAGATGGCAAATGACTTGCCTCCTTGAACACAGACCACTTTTATCATGTTTTCAATGCTTTCAGATCTGTTTCTTTCCAAGTCTGAAGGAAGCAAATGAGGTTACTAACAAATCATTGCTGAAAATACTTACAATCTTTACATTTGCAAACAATATCCCTTTTATAAACATAAAACTATAGCAACCCCTTAAGAAGCGCTTCATAAAATGAGCTTCGGATAAATTCTTCTCTTTTCAACATATAGCCCAATCTCACACACAAACATACACACTTAATGAGCCCATAACCTAAATATACATTGCATATTGTGATTAAATCAGAGCTGTATATGTGAAAAGCTGCATCTACTTGGAGAAGCATGTTAAGGATGGCCCCCAGGCAATGGCACAGCAATTTTGGCCAATTTCATTCACAACAGCCCTGTTTTTATCGAAGACCAGCAGTGGTCAGAACTGCTCCAAAGGCATCTCTGCACAAATGGAAAGGGGCTCAATGGCTGAATGTAAGATAACATGATTCTTCCTGATGTGAAGTTTCACTCCACTGAATCACTCAGTGGTCTTCAAGGGGAACCTCGCCCTTTTTCAAAATGCATAATTCAATAGTTACAAACAAAGTCATTCAGGGTGGTTTAATGTTATTATTATTTTTTTGTAAGGTTGATCATGTCAAAATCAAGTTTCTTTGGGGCCTGTTTTACCTCACATTGCCCTGAATGCATTTGAAGAATATATTTTATGTCAAAAGCTGAGAAATAATGTCTCTGGAATGAGGCAGTATGTTCGTAACAAACTTTCTGTTTAGGTTTTAACAGCCTTTCAGACACTAAAGTCTCAATCTGTTTCTCTAGAATGGAGCATGTGAGAGCCAACCACTCTGAATGAGGTTGTCCTAAACACTCAATTATGCAGAAATTTGGAGGAAAAAAAAATCTGTGGAATTCCCCTTTTAATATATAAGCCTTGGGACGAATCAAAAGACATATTAGCCCAGAAGAGAGGAAGCCGACCCTGCCCTGCTGTCTGTTTTTCTTAGGAAAAGCTGCGGCAGTCTCCCTTCCTCTACTGGCCTTTTGTCCAGTATTCTACATGATTGGAAGTACGGGAAGACTGCAGTGCAGATATACAGGCTTGTGCTAGCTGCGGTGTTTTCCTAACAGAACATTAGAGTTCTCTGGTGCCTTACTATTTATTCTCAGCTGGAGCTTATCACTGGATTTAAAAAAAAAAAACTTTGGGTGTTTAAAACATGATTCCCCCAAAATGTGGATTCTGTAGAATGAGACTTCTGAGTTTCGTATAGTGCTTGCACCTTAATGGTCAGTTGTCTGGAAAGTACTATGTACTTCAAACCATAACCAGTAAAAAAAACCTCTTTGGAACTGAGAACGTAAGTGGAATTGTTTGCTATTCCTGAGAAGCAGTCCCACACACTTACACATATGCAAAATCTGTGCCACTACCAAGCAATTCAAACATCTTAAAAACGCCCCAGTGTCTAAACATCACTTCTCTTCACAAGAGAGTGTCAGAAGAATTGAGGAAAGGTTGTGCTCCAGTCCAGAGCGTCCTATAGGGGACTACTATTTCTCATGAAGATGTTTAGGACTCCCAGAGTCAGGACAGTAGCTATCCCTCTCACCAGTTCCACTAAATTATGCATTCTCTCAAAACTCATGGATCACACTTGTTTTAATGGGAGACCTTATTCCTTTTAAGATCAGCCAAATCAACTCCCTTTCCCCAAATAGCACCCACATCATAGCACCCCATGAATCACTGAGACTTGGGCACCACCAGGATCTCATCTCCATCTCGAATGCTGAAAGAATGGAGAGCACGGCCTCCATACTTGAGCTCCTGAGGTGCTAGTGCGTAGCCTAGCTGCCGATCAATGTAGTAAACGCGCATCTTGTTGGCTGGCAGCTGTACCACGGGCCTGAGCTGCTTCTTTAATTCAGCCACGGTCTGTTCCAGCCGAAGCTCCAGCTGCTCAATCTGGTCCCCAAATCGTAGATCAACCTGGGCAGAGCTCAGCGGACGCAGGTCCACATCCGCCAGCGGTGCCAGACGCCCATAACGCGCCACCAGAGTGTGGAACCTGCAAATGGACAAAACAGTAGTTTAGTTTTTAAACATTCAAAGCTCAAAGTCCAAAGTTTATCTGCCAAGACATATTTGCTTCTTCAGTTTTGCAGGTTCTAATAACACAGGTAAAAAAAAAAATGTTTTTGTAATCATCAGAAACCACAACACACTTTTCTGAACCAGTTTTTCATGCTGATTTCAGATCTGCTTTCAGTTTTTTTAAGTCACAACAACTTTTTGAATTATGAGTAATATTAGATTTGCAATAGACTTGCATGCGGTTTTTATTAAACCACAGGCACCAATC
>JBBPCY010000082.1:11333559-11346076 GCA_037974405.1 Brachyalestes nurse
ACACACACACACACACACACACACACACACACACACACACACACACACACACACACACACACACACACATACACATTACTGCACTCACAACACATATGGAGGAGGTTTCTTATTTTTTTACACAGCTCACGCTGCAATAGTTCAGAAACGAATAGCAGCCTGTGCATTTTACACACACACACACACACACACACACACACACACACACACTCACACACAGACACATACACACACACACACAAACACTGACGCAAACTGTACAAACAGTGAACATAAAAAAGGGAAAAGTGGTCTCATGTTTTTTCCATGGCTCTATATTAAATGTATATTTACAGCATTTAGCCGACGCTTTTATCCAAAGCGACTTCCATTCCCTGGAGCAACTTGTTAAGTTAAGGGTCTTGCTCAGGAACCCAGTGATGGTATACTGAAGGTAGGATTTAAACCCATGACCTCTTGGTCCAAAGGCAAGTATCCTACCCACTAGACCACCACCACCCCGTAGAAAATTCAATATGTAAAATATAATATTTCAAAGCTATTCCAGAAGACTCATCTTTTAAGAGAACATCTCCTCTCTTGATGCATTTTCTATCTCCTTGCACTTCCTACATAAAGATTTTAGCACTTAGAACTCTCCTCTGGTTCTCACACTGTCCTGAAACTTGAGCGTTTCTTCAAATTGTAAGTCGCTTTGGATAAAAGCATCTGCCAAATGAATGTAATGTGCTATAATATACAATGTATAATAAAATTCAGTTCACGAAAAGACATCTCTTCTACTAATGAGCTTCACTGTGGTCTTGAATCTCCATGTTTGAGAGAACTTCCCCATTCCTGACAACTAGCTATGAGTGAAATAATTAATAACAAATGACCTTAAAATCAAAAAGATAATCATATAGAACCAGCACTCTGTAAGTCAGGATAACATGAGTGATGGTCAGTGGCAGTAATAGCACTGAGCCACATGGTAGAGCGGAGCCTTCTGCTTGGCTATAGACAGCCTTGTCCACTTACTGTAAGTGGGCTGATGCACAATTACTGTACACAGAGCTTCCGCCAGCTCTTAGGGGAACTCCATTAATGATTCCACCCTCACTTTCCCTCTGTGTACAGGAATCGATGCATCATTACTGCTTAACACAACTTCTTCAATTCATAAAGTATGTGAGGCACTTACGGAAATGAGTGAGTGGGAGTGGGAGGGAGAGGGAGAGGGGGCGAGAGATATTCACCATCCCATCATGCTCAAAAAAACAAACAAACAAAAAAAATCCACCTGCCACCTCAGTCCTCGTAAAGCAAAAAGAAAAGACAGGGTATAAGAAAGCGGTTGAGAGGGGGATATAAAGAAGAAGAAGGGGGGAAAAAAAGAAGAATTGAGCTGCCACCTTGTATATCGGTTTCCTGGCCGGAGTATTCCAGCACAAAGGCGTCTTTGAGGAGCCAGAGACTGGCCGCATTGTCTCCGAAAGGTTAGGCTTCTCCAGCCAAAAAAAGAACTCCCCCCGTACTCTCCCAGGTTAAAACACGGTGGGCCGAAGAACGCGGGTGATCCCTCTTCCTCCGGCCGCCGGAAAATACCCCCCAACCAACAAAGAGATGGACAGAGGGAGGCAGAGAGAGTACGCAGTAGGAGAGAGAGAGGGGAAGGCACGAGGGATGAGTGCGGGACATCGCCCAGAGAACTGAACGAGCACAATGGAGAATGTGAAGATGTTAATTAAGAAAACTCAGTGGAACGTGCTGGATGACGGCCATAGCAAACATTTTTTCATCCACAGCCATAGAAAGAGGGGGAATCACGCAGTCAGGGTGGTGTGTGTGTGTGTGTTACTGATCTCGGGCCTGTTTTGAATGGATCAGTGCACACAGAGAGCCGTGCTGACAATAGCTCTTAAAGCTTTCCCGTTTGAAGAGATGTGGACAACTGATAGGGACTGATCCGCCCACAGTCCAGCTCTTCAAGAGTGAAGCTTTAAAGTACACGTTTCTGAATAGTTATTGACTTGGTAAGAAACTCGGCAGGAAAACATAATCATTCGTATGGAAACTTTCTGACCACATGGATCTTTAAACCTCGTTTTTTTTCACTCTCTAAAATCTCATTCACAAAATGTTATTCTTCAAAGAACCATACACTAAAAGAGTCTAGAAGGGAAGCTTCCAGAGGAGGAAGCTTCCAGAGTGGTGCCACTGGCAGTCCTGGGATTCGAATTCATGACCTTCTGATCACTGGTGCGACTCCCTAACCACCAGGCCACCAGTTTATAATGATTCAATAAAACATTTTCACTCAATTCTAAGTTGCAGATACACAAGCAGGAGTTTGAAAAAACAATTCAGTTCAATTCAATTTTATTTATATAGCGCTTTTTACAACCAATGTTGTCACAAAGCAGCTTTACAGAATCCAGGTCCGAGTCCCTAGTGAGCCCAGGGCGACAGAGGTGAGGAAAAACTTCCTGAACTGGGTTCCCTTTGAGTCTTGATTCCTCTCAAGGTTTCTTCCTCCAGCTCAGGAAGTTTACCCTCACCTCTGTTGCCCTTGGCTCACTAGGGGCTCAGAAAGTTGTGGGTTCGGATCCCAGGACTGTCAATGGCACCAGTGAAGTACCCTGAGTAAGATACCGACCCCACACACTGCTCCCCGGGCGCTCTGTTCCTGGCTACTTCACTTGGTGAATGGTTTAAATACAGAGAATTCACACTTACATAATATGCATTTCCGAGCATATTGTGGATATCGTTAGTACTTACAGTATTTAGAGTGCTTTGTGGGTGCAGCAAGGCACCAGCCAGAAAATTTGAAATGAAATAGACTTGCTTATGTGGTTTCCCTGATATGTGGCAACCTTTTAGAGGCTATTTTTGGTGGTGAGACATATTTGGCCATACTTCTGCAGTTGTGGTTTGTGGTTAGTGTGAGGATTAAGGCATGGAGTTTGCAGTGATGCTGACTGATGAGGATGTGTGGTAGCTACATTAGCCCTAGCTCAAAATTAAGAAGCAAGCTTTGGACACTTAAAGTGTCTCATCTGAAAACCATTTGATTTGATTTTTCACTGAACATTAATGGTAATACTAATGAGGCTCTAAAGAGCATTTCAGGGAACGGGCAAGTATGGCTGTGTGTGTCTGTGAGTACATGGGTATCATGATAACGTACCTCTGTGGTAACTCATCCTCGGGCCAGTCAAGGTGGTAGCGAATGTAGAAGCGCTCTGCGTCCTCTCTCTCTCCGTCTGTCACCACACTCCCATTCAGAACAGTCACAGCAGACAAGCTGCAGCCACACGGGACACGCAACCATTTACTAAACAACTTACTCAAAATGTGTAATGCTGGCAAAATGACAAAGCTGGCATTCTGTCCCTGTAAGGATCTTTATCTGTATTGCAGACTCCTTGCAACTGTGTGAATGCAATACAGTGTATCTACAACTGGCTGGGCAAAAGTACCCTTTTACATTAGGACTGTTTGTGTAAAACATAGGAAACAAGATAAACAGAACAATATTAATTATCCATGTAATGCACTACTGTATTTTGCGGTGTGAATGAAAATGGATCTTGACATATTAACTTAATGTGCTTCCACCAACAGATTAAGCTAATTTGGGGAGCTAACGCTAGTTAAATCAATTGGTGACTAACAGGGTCTAAACCTCCAGCTTACTCTATCAGCTGCAATGTTTGATTGTCACTCGTTACAGATTTGACACTTTATTTTTATTTTTCTTGAAACAAACCATAATACTGATTTGTGTGTTGATTTTCTAGACAAGCTGGCTAGACAGGGACAGGAGAATACACTATATGGACAAAAGTATTTGGACACACCTGTTTTTCAGGTTTTAGACTAGGCCCCTTAGTTCCAGAGAAGGGCAAACTTGATGCTTCAGTCTACCAAGACATTCTGGACAACGCCATGCTTCCAACTTTGTGGACACAGTTTGGGGAAGAACCTTTTCTATGCCAGCATGACTGTGCAAGGTTGGATGAGTTGGATGCAACCTTCGACTCCATTTTAAAGTCTATGTATTTGAATGCAGTGCCATTAAAGTCCCTGTTGGTGTAATGGTCAGGCGTCCCAAAACCTTTGTCCGTATAGTGTATAAATATATATGTGTGTGTGTGTGTGTGTGTGTGTGTGTGAGTGTGTACTCACTGTGCTATTGTAAGGTAGCGCCTTTCCTGGTCAGTGTAGGGTTGCAGTAAAGGGATGCCCATCAGACGAACTTCCTGAAGCTTTGGGAAAGAATTCAGCTTTTCGATGTCCTCCCATTCGCTCAGACCTTCAACACATCAAAGACAAACCCAGTCATCACCAGGCATTTTCCAGATCGTACATATGGAAAGTGATAAATGACGATCAAGAAAATGTATTCAAAGGTTACTCAGAGTGCATGTCATTTTAACCAATGTGTGTTCACAGTTAAAAGCCACACAAGACTGTATAAGGAAGAAACAAAAAAGTGGACAAGCAGGTATGTTTGTGTGCACCTCTGTGTGTTTGTGTACAAAACTTTATGAAATTAGAACTTGCAACCCCCTGAAAGAATGAATATAATCCAAAATATGTGGACACCGGACTCCTTACTCCTATATGAGCTCGTTAGATGTCTCATCCTTGCCCCAACCTTTCTGGCTATGACAACCTCCACTGTTCTGGGAAGGCTTACCACAGGATTTTGGGAAACTTGTGCCCTTTCAGCCAAAAGAGCATTTGCAAGGTCAAGTGCTAATGTTGGAGAGACTGGCACACGAGTGATATTCCAGTTTACCCATGTGTGTAGAGAATTAAACTGGAGTTTTCCTCATCGAACTCATCAAATCATGTCTTTACAGACCTCGCTTTATAGTGTTGCGCGGATCAGCTTTTTTAAACACCCGCCCCAACCCGACCAGTCAGGAGATCCAAACCGCTCCGCCCAACCCGCAAAAATACGCATGGATAATGACCCGGAACCCGACCCGACCTGAGGGAAAAAAAATCTCGAACCCCGTTTACAACACGTTTTGTAACTTTTTGACCCGCCCGCACCCACGATAATTTAATTTAATGTGAATGAGTCTTCCTCAACCTTAGAAGCACATAATTATCTAAAATATCTTTGTATGCTGCTGAATTAACTTTATCCTTCACTGGACCTAAGCGGTTTTGCGAAAGCTCTAAAAATCAGCCTTCCACCATTATCACTCCTCCACCAAACTTTACTGCTAGTATCAAGTATTAACCAAACCCAGATCTGTCCAGACTGACAGATAGTGAAGTGTGATGAATCTCTTCAGAGAACATGTTTCCACCACTCCAGAGTCGAGCAGTAGAGCACTTTACACCACTTCAGCTGATACTTGACACTATACATACTAAACTTAGGCTTGTGTGCAGCTTTTCAGCCATATAAACCCATGTGCCACTACAATATCGTATCTATTCCTGGATGACCTGTTGTCGCTCCAAGACACTTCCAGTTCACAGTAATAGCAGCTGATTGTGGCAGATTTAGCAAGTCAGAAATGTGTGATGCACTGTACTGCCAGGGTTTGTCTATGGAGGTTGCAAGGCTATACATTTGATTTTATACACATGACATAAACACCCGAAGACAATAATTAGTAGGGGCGTCCACAAGCATTTGGCCATACGGTGTAATTAAAAATCTTAAACTCAGGAATTGAGCATATAAATGGTGTACTGATCAGGCGTCCCAATACTTTTGTTTATACAGTGTATGTATAATTTATACAGGGGGTCCTTGGGTTACAGC
This sequence comes from Brachyalestes nurse, assembly GCA_037974405.1. Classification (NCBI taxonomy): domain Eukaryota; kingdom Metazoa; phylum Chordata; class Actinopteri; order Characiformes; family Alestidae; genus Brachyalestes; species Brachyalestes nurse. Next base: position 11,339,336 of record JBBPCY010000082.1, read on the forward strand.
AGTCTCAACGCATGAAGTTTCGAGTTGACAAGATTACTCCCACTCTAACTCCCACTCAGCTTCAGTGTTGCTAAGTATCGCCGACAGAAAGTAGCTGTAGTTTACCCAGAAAGTCGGTAGATGGCGCTTGATGATGACACGCGTTAATTTGCATATAAATGACATCATCGCGTCACGCCGCGTTGCCGTTCTCAGAATCAGAATTTAAAAAATAACGAAAGGAGAGGAAGGAGAGGTTTGCCTTCTAAAAGAAAGATCTTTGTATTATACTAGAGAGGGACTTTTTTTTTCTTTTTTACTTTCCTTAAAAGACTAACAAATTCTTTTGCTAGTAATACAACTTGTTTTGTGAGTTGGTGAGATCAACCAAGAAAAGTTTATGATTGGTCAGTCAATGTGACCGTCATACTGCAGGCACACACGCCCAGCTCATTCCCTCTCCGAGCGTCGGCACGGACGGATCAGAGTAGGCTGGGTCTCAGGCTAATCTGCACGGAATATTGACAAAGTTGTACAGAAAGTGGCTAAGATTTGTCAAAAAATGTCATTAGATTTGTCTCTAGCCATTTTTAAAAAAAAAAAGTCGTTAAAGGGGCCTGGAAAGTTGTTTGAACTGTGACAAAGTGGCTAAGTTGGCAACACTGCTCTGCTTACACCATTAGCCTCGTACTTATGGGGTACGTGGGAGACGTAGTATATAGTATATGAGTGAGGGAGTTTTCCTTTTCCTTTTTCTGTGGCTTAGTTGTGTTTTTATGATTTTAAAGCTGGGTTTGGATAAATAAGTGACTTAGGCTAGGGTGTGTTTCGGGTTACATCACTGTGAAAGGAACAGATCTGTGTCAAAACTCAAGGACCCCCTGTATGTACAATTGGTCTTAACTGATTATTAGATCTGGCTGAAAAAGGGTCCCGGTGTTCTGAGTGAAACTTGTCCTCAGTCAGGGTTCAGTATAGAGACGCAAGCAGACCTGAGTTGTGCAGGTTGATGCTGTGCAGGTTGGGGAAGAGGCGCTGCAGCGAGTCCTCGGGCTCGTGGATGGAAGAGAGCGAGTTGTTGGCTAAGATGAGCGAGGACAGGCCGGGGTACATGAGGCCCAGCTTGCGAACCTCGCCCCAGTGCTGCAGCTGATTATCGGTGATGTGCAGGAGGCGCAGGGACGGGCACGTCACCGGAGACAAGCTCACGCACTCGTAGTCGTTCAGACAGAGGAAGAGCTCCTCCAGCCTGCGGCAGAGATAAAGGCGTGGTAAACGCTAACAGGAAAGACACGCTGTCCAGGGCTCACACACACTTAAGCATTCACACGTGTCCGTGTTCTCCATGTGCTCATGTCTGGAAATAGAGATATATACAGAACACAAAGACTCTCTCACGCATTATCGAACAGCAACAGACACTCAAAATGCCTGTAATGAAATGTGTAATGAATATGAACACACTCATTAACACACACACAGATTCACACCGCCATGTGAATGGAGCTAGTATATTACATTACATGACATTCTTTAGGCAGATGTTTCATCCAGACCGACTTACACTAGTAGTGCATTAGAAGGGCGTCCCACTTAAACCCTTATTTTTCACTCAGTGGACTTATTATACATCACATAATTATTTACATGTGGTTCGTGACAGTTACATAATTTCATTTCTACATAGTTTCATTTATAATACTCCGCATGGACAGGTCTTCTAACATTTTTAGGTTGTTCTAATGTCAAAAATGCCAAAACACGGGAAAACCGGAAAATACTGTACACTAGCCTATTACATTCAAATCATATCAAAAAAATGACCTCTTTTACTTATTCCCACAAATTTGGTGGCAATTGAAAGATTAGCATTTGTACTTTCAATGGAAGTCCTCTGCTTGTTGCTGTGAGCTATGAATAAGAATGTATTCAATGTATCAAGGTAGATGCTGTTAGGGCTAAAGTAGAATTACACAAATGTAAAAAAAAGAGTCAGCATAATCAGGTTGTTGTTATTCAGAGCACACTGGTAGTGACAGAAACCAAGGGTCAGAATTTCTGAAATTAAGGCACTCATACCTACTACTACTAAGATCTTTCACATTTCTTTTCTTGTAACATAGTACATGGTAAAAAGAAACAGTGGTACATCCTAAAAATGTTGTTTTGCCTTAAAGTGCCCTGCATGCCCCTCTACACCTAAAAGAGACATGTTTTAGGTTGAAACTACTTATTAAAACTACTATAAAATGATGTCTTCGGTATCAGGCAATATATTCGTAACCATTTCATGTAATGACTTTCTGTGAGGCAGCCTTCAGGTGCACATAAAGCTCTTGACTTCTAGCTCCCTGCACCACGTCTGTAAACAATTCTGAATGGGTACATTTCTCTTATACACTTCTGTATAATCCTAAAGACTCAGTTCTGTAGAAAAGTCTTCAACACCATCACAGCAGAGTGTTGGTTACAGCATTCAAATGAATACAAATAACATAAATACAATTAAACACTTAAACTCTTGTTTAAAAAAAAGTAATCAGGGTGTTGGTAATAATTAATATTCTTTTGTACTAGTTGTAAAGTGTACGTCTAGTTTATCTTGTGTTGTATAATAATTCATTTATTAATCTATCGATCTTTCAATCTTTCTGCCGTAACAATGTAAATTTTCCACTTGTGGGACTAATAAAGGTTTATGTTACCTTATCTGATCTTAAGAGCACAGTTAGAAGTACACAGGTTTGCTGTGCTGCTTTTAGATGCACTGCCATCGTAAGAATCTGTTAAATGCCCTCAGCAGCCCCTGATTCCTTTAATGGAGGAAAGATTTGCTGAAGCAGGTAATGGTAAATACTGGTTCAGATAACACACTGACTGGGACACAACAAACCACAATATATTGCTTATTTGTTTTACATATAATTTTCTCACGTGGCCTCAGACTTTTGCACCGAACTGGACACACACTTACTCAGGGATCTCCTGCGTGAGCGTGTTCACCATGTCCCAGGAGACCTGTGTGTTGTTGAGGACGAGGCGGCGGAGGCCTGAGAAGGCTTCGGCAGCCCCAGGATCCATCCTGGACCCTTTCAGAGGATTCATACTGAGATTTAGAAAGTCCAGGTGAGGGATGTTAGACAGGATCTTGCTTATCTACAGAGAAATACACACATTGCAAACAAATCATTAAGACACATGTAATTTCAAAAGAACCTTGAAATGCTGTGAAGAGTGGCACAAAGGTTAAGGCTTGAATAAAGCTTTAATGAAGCCAGATAACGAACTTTTTTGGATTTTTACAGGATCCACATAATACATGTGCCTTAGTGTGACTAAAGTATGTTCGAAAGTTGACTCGTTTTGTTAACTGAAAATGAATTGTTTAAGTGAGAGAAAAGGACAGAATCGGGTTTGTATTTTCGAGATATATAGTATCAGTATTGAACACTGAATGGGATTATGGGATTATGTCACAGTGAAAGGTTCACAATGTATCACACTCCCCGGTTCAATACATTTTCAAATGTGTGAGCGCTGCAGTTCAGAATGCGTTTTTAAAAAACGATCAGAAAACAGCTCATTTACATATATCAGTTTTAAGGGCACAGCAACCAAAACAGCCTGCAGCTGTTAAAGACAGGTGGGAAATGGTCATGTAAAAATAAAACCACATAAATGTGACAAGTGGAAAAATTAGGATACAGACTTTTTGAAAGAACTGAATTTCTATCATGTCATATGTATTCATCACGGTATGAGTGTTACGATTCGATAAATGAAGTTGTTTGGAAAATTCCAAATTCCACAAACATTGGATAGGGCTGAGTTTTACTCCAAACCTTAAGCTGTAAGATTAACAACATGCCATGCTAAGCATAGCTCAAGCTGACTAACGTCTGACTGAAAATATTTCAGTTTCTTATTTTTTATAATGAAGTTACCACAATTGCCAGTTGGCAAAATGCTACATGACTGTTTATTCTGTATTTTCTGCCTCCCTGCTAGCAAGGATGTTTTCCTTTTCTTTGGTTCTAATGTTTAAATGGAACAAACTGAAACACTGCTCCTAAGGCCTCGTCCACATGGACGTTTGAATCTTATTGGACACGCTCTGAACGCCATTCGTGTTTTTGTTGCATTTTGTAGCCGCGATTGATTGACTTCAGTGAGGCGTTACGTTAGCATTCGTTTGATGCCAGCCTGCAGCCATATTTGTAGTTTCGTGTATTTACCTGTGGGGGCAGTAGTTACTCTGTCCAAAGTGTTTACATGTGGGTCGTCTTTGTGGATATCTCTGCACTGAAACATGGATCCAGCTGTAGTCTACATTATTGTCAACATTATAAAGCATGATAGAAGGGCTCAGGTGCTGCTGGATTAACAGCATTAACAGCATTAGCCAATGGTTCAGAGGAGATGGTGGAAGAGCAGCAGGAGAAGAAAGGTTAGTGCCAGGCTAAAATGACTGGGAAGGTGGGGGAGGGTAGAATGTGGATCTGGTGGGTGGAGAGGGTGTAAGAAAGGTTGGTGACTGCAAATGTGATGTTGAGTATTCATGAGACATATTCGTGGGACATATTTGCTCCTCCAGAATATCAACTGAATACCATGTAAATGCTATAGGCCAAGAAAACACTGCGTGCAGCGTTTATTTAACGCCATCCGAACACGCAGCCGACCGAACGCAGGTGCTGAACGCCCGCGTGGACGCTTTGATTTGATCTGATGAGCAGAAAACCGGTCGGTCCGCGCTCACCTGACGCCACGAACGCTAGAAAAATGATTCAGACGTTGTGTGGATGAAGCCTACCTTTTATTTTTCGTTGTTGTGTTTCGTTGTTCTGTACTGGGACAGCTGGCGGCCTAGTGGATAGGGAGTTGCCCTAGTGATCAGAAGGTGGTGGGTTTGAATCCCAGGACTGCTAGTGGCGCTACTGAGGTACCCTTGAGCAAGATACCATACCCACAATCCTGGCTGCATTCCAGGCTGCCCATTGCTTCACTTGGAGAAAGGGTTAAATACAGAGAACGAATTCCACACTGTGTGCTGTGGTGTGGTGTGTTTACGTGTGCTTTCCTTTTTATTACATAAATTAAACTTCTATTAAAACCTAATGCCTTTTTAATTTTTTTTATCAGTCCTATATAAATCTGAGAGTATATGTTCAGATAAATAAAAAGAAACGTAGTCCTATGCATTTGGGACTTTTTGTACTAAACCGTGATGTCCTGTCCTGTGAATCGAATGGTGATTTCTGTTACACCTCAATTTCCAAAAATAACTTCTATCTGTATATATACGGTGTGAGGATATCAAGAAATTAACTATTTGTAGCAATGGGGAAAATAAGAGAAGTTAAAGAAATGAGCCGTGAGTACAAATCTGTTCAGAAGATGAGGGTTGAAACCCCAAAAAAAAACTCGATTTCACATCTCGTCAGAAGAAGGGCACCTTTTTTCGGTGCAGCGCTCTGTTCCCGGACTGGGACAACAGAACACCAAAAGAGTGAGCACCCCCCTGTGGCACCACACACACCTTATCCAGTAACAACCCAAAGCTTTACACAGGACTGCGCATCACAGCACGTAAAGTCCTCAAAATCTTACCATCATCATGCATTCACACACACACACACACACCTACCCACACACACATACTTGATGCAGCAATAGGCCTATTAGATCACACCAACACACAAGATAAAATGTTTACAGTAATATAGATAAGACAGGTGACATGAAAGTACTAAATGTCCCAGGTACCCAAGAATAAACTCATAAGATGGAATTAGGAACACATCAGGAACATTTTGAAAGAGTTTAATAACCAGATAGTGAGCAGATAGTGATATGAGACCTCTGCACGCACACACACACACACACACACACACACAAACTCTGGCCTCACCTCTCCCCAGTCACTGAACTGGTTGTGAGACAGGTCCAACTCCACCACATGGGAGCAGAATGTGGCCACCTCCTCGTCGTCTCCAGCATGACTTATTCCACAGCCGTCCAGAACCAGCACGCTAGGAAGATTCAGGCGATCTAACGCATACCAAGTACCATCATTAAGCAAAGAACAGGCCTCTAAATGATGTTCCTACATCTTACATCTTGAATTATAGTTAGCTGGCAGTGTTTTTGCAGTAAAGTAGCCTCTGGAGCTAGTAATGTCAGAAAACCAGACATTTGTCAGATTAATCCTTAACATGACCTAGCCTGAAAATCAGCTAAATCATTTAAAACACTGTGGTGGCTGGATTCCTGGGACTTGGAGGAAACATGTTACCCTTCATCCTCCCAGCCCTGGAGGAAACTCGTGTGATGGGGAGACCTAGCTAGCAGGTGGAACTGGGCATGACTAAACTGGGGGGAAAATGCAACCACAACTAGACAAAAAGACTAAAGTCGAGATGACTGCTACTACTATTTTTTATGTACACTACCAGTCAAAAGTTTGGACACACCTTCTCATTCAATGTTTTTTCTTTGTTTTTATTCTTTTCTACATTATAGATTAATATTGAAAACAAAGAAAATGATGAAGGAACACATGGAATTGTGCAGTAAACAAAAAAAGAGTTAAACCAGAATATGTTTTGTAATAAGGTGATGATGGACTGTTGTTTTTTACTTAGTTAAGTTCTTGCCATAATGTGGAGTAGAACTGTAGTGGAACAGGATCACTAACTGTGTACCAAACCCACCATCACAACTGATGATCCCAAACACATTAAGAAGGCAAGAAATTCCACT
>JBBPCY010000082.1:11346176-11356550 GCA_037974405.1 Brachyalestes nurse
TACTGAAGGAAGATACAGGTGAACAAAATGTCCATTATAAAGGACATAAATGAATAGGCCGGGTCTCAGGAGGATAATACTGTAAGCACAGCAAAACGCATGCAAACGTTGCTATGAGACGGTTGTTGGTGTGTGGTGAGCTCTGTGCGCGCAGCTGCAAGAAAGCAGGGCTGCCAACTGTCACACAATGAGCTTGAGACACACGCATCTCGCATCTAGCCCCCTTCACATCCCCTGCTCAACGCTCGGCTACACGAAGGTTTTTGGAAAAGTTGGCAGCCCTGAGAAAGTATCCCGCATTTGGGGTTGAGAAAGTTGGCAAACCGAAGTCTTTTCATGGCTGCTCCGTTCAATTCTCCCGTTCTGAGAGAGGAAAGCACAGACCTAGCTCCCCGTATCGTCTCATTTTTGAACCTGCCAAGCAAATGATGCCTGGTTAGCAGCCGCTAACACCGAGGTGAGAAGGCAACAAAACTCATGCTTGTATATTTAGTTCCACATTACTATAATCGCGTGTTCTCCGTCGTACCGTGTATTCTCTGTACGACATCATGTACCGAACCGTGACCCATGTACCGTGACGGTTCAGGACAAATACATGTACCATAACAGTCCTAATAAATATATACACACGCACACACACACACACACACACACATATTTATATATAAATACATACATACATAAATACATACATATATATACACATTTATAAATATAATACACACACACACACACACACAACAATACAATGCAATACCATACATTGCAATACCATACACTGCAATACGATATATTGTATTAGAACATCCCTAGTGGAAACAACAAGTAGAGTGTTTGCTGAAACAGCAGCATATGTTTGTGTACCTGTGTTGCTCTGAGCCTGGACGGTCCTGATTGTCCCTGTTTGCTCTCCTGCTCTCTCGGTCAGTTCCTCCTGCACCGCTGTGTCCACGTCTGCGTCTTCATCCATCTCTCTTGTCCTCTCCTCCCCTTTCTCCTCCCTCCGCCTCTCCTTCAGCCTCTCCTTCTCCGAGATCCCAGTGTTACCTCTGGCAGTCACACACTCGTCCTGAATCAGAAGCTCCGCTTCCCCCGCTCCTCCAGCCCCGGCTCCTCTCTCCACGTCCCCTCTTTCGCTCCCTGAGCCCGAGTCACAAGAGAGGAAATCGTCCTCCGAGGGGCTGCGGTCCCCATCGCTGTGGTTACGGTTGTCAAGGCCATGCTCAGGGTCGAGGTCGGTGTCAGCGCTGCTGCTGCAGTCGGCGAAAGGTTCCTTCAGCTCCTCGTGAAGCTGGTCCATCAGACAGCGCAGGAACTCTTGAGTGTCCTGAAGAGCACAGATCATTGCAAAAACTGTCTTTGCAAGGAAAGAAAACTCGCAGAGCAACACAGTCGAATCAAGAGAGACAGGGTGCCAGTGACATTCAGGTTTTCAAAGGCGCCGCTGTGATTTTACCAACAATTCTGTGACTGTGTGACAGTTAACTTGTATTGCGGTTATATAGTTAAACAAGGGATGAATATTTATATTCCAAGGCAGCACAGCCTACTGAAGTCTCAAACTGTTGTCAGGAGATCTTCTGTTTTTGGGGTCATACTCTTTACAAACCTGCTGGGCATAGCCTCGAAACATAGGATTCACCAGTTTGATGCCATGGAACAGACTAGTAGGGACCACATAACTGGGCCTAGACAGAGAGAAAGAGAATCGACGAGGAAAGAGAAATTAATGTGGCAGATCCTTTTATAAAGTCCAGTGTTTGTATTTGTGTGTGTGTGTTCTGATGTACCGTTTTTTGTGCCACAGTTCTGAGACTAGTTTCTGATAGCTTTTGCAGAGAGCAGGTTTCTTATCTGTCCGCACCAGCCCACTGCAGTCCAGGAAAAACTGAGTCAAGGGAGGACTAGAGGGAGAAAGAAGCAGATAGAAATATTTTCTTGATAAGAGATGAACAACAACAGGAAACGTTTGCATTGAAAAAACGGTAGGTTTTGGTGTAATGCGGCAATATTTGAAAAAAAAAAAAAAAAAGCAGTGAGAAATTTGGAAATTGAAAGGAAGCCAATGATCACTCCAGTAATTGAAAGGGTAGAAGGTGAACTAAAGCAATATTAATATCTCATTAGGGCTGCATGATATGGACAACATTGCAATTAGATTGCTATTTCATCCCAATATGAAATACTTTCCAATATAATGACAGCAAAGAATCCCTGGTGTGGCTGGACTACACTATTCTTCATCAAAATTTGTGGGATCACTAAATGACATCTGTGATTGGTCAGGATGCTCATAGCACACAACGAAGCAGTGAATAGTTAAAGGCATTCTGCACAATTCTATGATTTCAGGATAGTGAAAAGAATTAAGGGTTGAGCCTAATCTTGATACAGGGGCGTTTCAGACAATTCCAGGTAGAGTTCCAGGTAGAGTCATTCTTATCAAATCACTAACAGGAGGTGTCTAGTGTTGTTCATCTCACCAGTTGGAGAGGGCCTGCAGTGCCGCGTTCATGTAGCATGAATTGCCAATGTTCTTCATCCCTGTAAGCCCTGAGAGAGAAGTAGAGAGACGGAGGGAAAAAGAGCGAACAGTCTTATTTCTTTTAAACAGAAATATACTCCCTCTCTGTCCCCCTTTCTCATACCTCAGCTACTACAGCGTAACTTAAGAACACACCAAATCTAGATAGTCCGGCACTCTAGTGAAAGAGGCAGCACTGGAGTCTGACCAAAGATCAAGGATAGCATAAAAAGGCCACAAAAAATTAAGGAAAATAAATCAAACCTAGCACAAGAGAAGACAATAAAAAAAGAAGAAGATAAAACAGTATGCCATTTATTACCTTCTGGTTTCTACTTGAAATATTGACTAAAACATTAAAAAATACCTTTAGGTGCACAGTGTCTTACTGTATACTACACAGTAAGGTACATGTAACGTTTATGATTCTCAGCATGCCTGTTTATTTACCTCTAGGCTTGAGCTCGTCTTCCTCAGACTCGGAGCCCTCTTCATCTGCTACGGCAATCGGTACTGCCTTTAAAGGGTGACAAGTACTCTGTGGAGGAGCAGCCTGGGGTAAAAAGTGCAGTGATACCCCTTTAAAATCCTACAGTTATAAAGTACATTTTTCAAACAACATGCAAGGCTTTGACATTTTTGTTTATGCTGGAGAGGTCTGTCAGCATTAACTAGAGTCAACAAATAATGTTGTCAATAATGACTAAAAACAAACATTTGCTGAACCGTCTGACAAGAACATAAACATGTCAATGTGGAAATGAAACTTCAGTTTCTCATTTAAGATGTGTGTGTGTGTGTGTGTGTGTGTCTGTGTGCATTTTGTTGGTTTTTTTTGTTGCCCTGAATTTTAGACCCTTTTATTGTATATTACACAAGGAAATGGTGTGTCCATGACATGTATAACCTGGGGTAGAGTCAGAAGGTTCAGTATACATCTCTACACCACTGGTATGGGGGGGGATGGGGAGACTGTACCTGCTCAAGTGTTTTATAGCGATGGGTTCCAGCCACTGGCAGCACAGGCCTCTGCTCTAGAAACACTTCTCTCTCACATACGTAACACCACACCCTGAACGTGGTCAGATTCACGGTTAGATTGTGCTTCTTCGTCTGGAGAGGGGGACAGACGGGCAGTCGAATAAATAAATAAATAGCATAAACAGACGCTGACAGATTAGTGGAGGTTGGTAGACGAATGCAAATGTACACTAAAACCAACCGTTTGGAAAACTAACTGCAGTTTTATTGCAGCTCTACTAAAATACACATAATTACCCAGGCGATGCTCAGGAAAGCTTGCTGAACTCAATCAGGTGTCTTACATTAGGAGTATGTAAGAAAAGAAATATAAATACATCAAAGCGACTGTTATCAGAAGTGCAGAAAAAGACTCAACAGTATGAGCACACCACTGCAAACCAATGGAATGAAAAAAAATACACTAGATGTTGTTTGACTGTTGGCAAACTGACTTAACTGTAAAAAAAATGTAATTTATAACTGCTTTCCTCGAGTTACCTGTGCATGTGTGGTGCTGTGATCTGAGTAGGTCTCTCCGCAGCCCACATAGGGACAGTCGCACTGAAGAAAAGGAGAAAGTCATTGGAATAAAAGGAATGGAAATTTGCATTAATGCTGGGAGAAAAACACATTTCTCTTTAGTTGCTGTCGAGAAAGTGTATTTTATTTTCACTCCTAAAATCAACAAAACAGAGATTTTAAACTTTCACATTCTCTTTGCAAATCAACTGATCAAAAACTAGATTTCTCTCCTCACCTGTAGACATGCCCAGAGGTTGGGACCGCCCACTCCACATGATTGACAGGTGCCCTGATGGGGGGGGGGAGAATGTTTAATATGCTTAATCAATAGAACACTACATCTTTTACTGTGTATACATTAGAAAATTCCCTACAAGATCTGACTGAGGGACACAACACCTTAAGACACATTCATGTACTCATTTCAAATCACAAATGTGTAAAAAATCTTTTTTTGTTAATATATTTTTATTGCAATTAAACAATTACACTTAAACAAAACACTACAATACACAACATGAAAGAAGTGAAAGTACATGAGCATTTGTGAAAAAGAATAAAAAACTAAATAAATAAATAAAATTATAAAAAAAGAACAATTAAATGAAGAATAAAACTACATTTTAAAAAATGCTTTTATAACTCTTGAGGGTTAGAGTCTTACCTTTGATTTCTGTAGAAGTTCATCCTTGGTTACTTCACCTATGGAGTCCAGGTGAGGACAAACATCTCCACTGTCCGTCATCTTTTGGTCTTTAAGTGACTCACCCTGAAAGAAAGAGGAGAACTAAGAACCACACTGCTACATTTAGCAGAATCATAAAACACAGAGAATTAGTCTTCTGTAAAAGGCCTCATAATACAACTAATTTCAGTATTCAAGATTCAAAGTACTTTCATTTGTACAAAGTACAGTGCACAGCATACAATTAACTTCTCACTTTAATGTATCTCCACAGATTACAGGCGATTCCTGAGTAAAACTAGACACTAGTTTTTTACAATAAAGCGGTTTGGAAAAAACAATTGGATTAATTAAAAAGGTCAATATAGAAAAAAAAATCTAGTAATAATCTGTGATGATACACTCTCTTGTGAGCAACAAATCAAGACTTGATCATGCTTCTATAACGAAATGCTTACACAAACATTAAAACCACTGACAGGGACGGCTGGTGGCCCCTGTAATCAGAAGGCCATTGGTTTGAATCCCAGGACTGCTAGTGGCACCACTGAGGTAGGTACCATCCCCACACACTGCTCTCCAGGTGCCATTCTGAGCCGAATGGGTTAAATGTGGAAGGAAAATGTCACACTATGTACTGTGGTGTGCTCATTTTCACTTTCAGGTGAAGTCAATAACATTTTCTTTTACATCATATGGATGGCTTGGTGCGTCGCTTACCTGGGGAAGAGATGCCACCAAGAAAGACATGCACTATGTGAAAAATGCAAACTGCCAGGGGCAGTGTGATGCTCTGGGCAATATTATGTTGGGAAATTTTGGGTTCTGGTATTCATGTGGATGTTACTTTGACATCTACCACCTACCTTAAAATTGCTGCAGCCCAAGCACACTCTTCAGGACAACATATTTCTTAAAATATTCCCAGCGCACAAAGCAAGCGAGTTCCATAAAGACATGGTTGGATGAGTTTGATGTGGAAGAACTTGACTGGCCCACACAGAGAACTCAACCCCAGCCAACACCTTTGAGATGAACTGGAAGAGAGATTGCGAGCCAGGAGTTCTTGTCTAACATCAGTGTCTGACCTCATAAAAGCTCTACATAGTGAATGGGCACAAATTCCTGCAGAAACACTAAAGAAACTTGTGGAAATATGACTGGAAGGTGGTGGTCAGGCGTCCCAATACTTTTGTCCATGTAGTGTATTAGGGAGATGGTTTTAATGTTATGGCTCATATGTGTATTTTGATAAGCCCTCTCTCTTCTGTACGTGTATTCTTTAGCCAATACAGAATGTCTGCGCGACATTTCACAATACGATAGCAGGTTTAGCAATTATTTTGTGTGAGAAGACTCTGAAAATGACAATAAAACATAAAGTTACACACAGAGAGACAAAACTGCTGCTTCATTCGCCAGGCACTGCTACCTCTTACCAGCAGCCAGGAGCTCATAACAAGAAGAAGCTGCTCTTAAACCCAAAAACAGCCCTTTTAAATGTTTCGGACAACATGTACACACAACAGACTGTGATTTATTTAAATTGTGGGTTAGAGCTAAGAGGAAACATGCTCTTATGAAAATTAAAGCCACTGACAGCTGTGATACAGTTGAGTGCAGCATTAATGAGGTTAAATTAGCTACATTAAAGTTTAAAAAATGCACTTTTGCTCTTTAGTTCGGTAATAAACTGTCAATATTACACAAACTATAGAATCCTGCTCTATAACAGAAAGACTGTTGAGGCCATTTACCTCACCGTTACCCAGCTACAACAAGTTAAAATGAACATACACGGTGACATTCACATTCAACTACATTATATGAAAGCTGTGCTTTTACCTCTTCTGCGGAGATCTTAAGAAGTGTTCATTTCAGGCCAAAATGAAATGTCACGACTGGTTTTTCCCCCAACGAAGCTAGCCAGCAGGCTAACCCAGACTAGCAGTGAAAGCAAAGATGCCCAGCCTCCTCCACCTCTTGTCTGGAAGCTTCAGAGGTTTTCTTTTTTTTAAAACTTAAAAACAAATAAAGTCTAGTTTGGTAGGAGCTAACCTAAAACAACGCCATAGTCGTTTAAACATGCAAAAAATGTTTCATAGACCTATTAAATCAGCACTAGGTTGTGTGCGCCGTCCTGGAATCAGCTAGCATTTCCTTTGCTGTCTTGTCTTCTATGAAGTCCTGAATGCTGTGTGAATGTTGTGGCTGATCCGGGATCAGCCCTCTTCTGTTGTTTTGGGGGAACAAAAATATTGTACGGAACTATATTCCGGTGGTTACTGTTTTTGCAGGAAGGCGGAGCAAGGAAGGACAGTGGATTCTAGAGAGAGCAGTAACCGAAAGGTTGAGTTTGTAAACAAAAAACAAGAAATAACAGATAAACAACAATGCCAGCAGGTAAACAGCTTAGAAGGAGGAAAGAAGAGTCCTCAGATGAAGAGGAGGCAAACGAAGTAACATCAGAAGTCAGGTAAGTTAGGTTGGTGATATTTTAACAGTGAAACCAGTATTACCGTTTAGCGCTACATAACAAATGTTATTTGAATTTTGTATTGAATAAAATTATAAAGAGCGGTTTCCTACGAAAGCCCCTCGGCCTCTGCTGGGTTTATTATTCGATATCTTTTATAGAACCACTCAGTGAAAAAAACTGCAGCATCCAAACCTAAATACACGATGTAACGTTACAACGTTACAAAACTATAGGGACGCCTGAACATTACAACGACAGGGACTTTAAAGACACTGCATTCAAATAAAGTTCCATCCAGTTTCAAGGGGTTGTGTATATTGGATATTTTATATTTTGTAAATAATACATTTAAAAATACGCATTATTTGTGTCAAACGTTATATGTAACATGACGTCCATTAACATAAATGTTAGAGACCATACACCTATAATATTCACGTTTCACTGTGTCAAACAGAAATACGGGCACTCAAGAATGTGTAGATTTTCACTGACGAATTTTGTTTAGCACTGTGTGTAGCACTGGCTATATTTATTGTTTTAAGATATTTATTGTGAGGAATGCAATGATCGATCACTACCAGTAGGTGCACTTAGCTGTGTATCCAGTTTCTCACCCTGAGGATGAACATAGACACCAAACCTACGTCCCACAGGATCCCAAAATATCGTCTTTGATGGGACCACAGCTAAAGAGTCTGGAGTTCTACTAGAGGGTCTCATTTTTAGTGTATTTTTAGTAAAGTCTATGTTTACAGGTGGCAAATCTATTAATGTTCAGTACATAACTGCCTGTTGTGTGTTCATAGGCTTCATTCTGAATGTGCTACCGAAAATTAAGTATGTAAAATTAATGTTTGGCTTGTAATGACATCCACAGAGCTAAACTGAATGAAGTGAAAGAGCTTCAGAATTTGCGGAGGAGACAGCATGGTGTGAGGTGAGTATAGAATAACCTTTACTATCACATGCATTTGCTTGTGGTTATTGCCGGTCATGTTTGTAATGTGTAAAGTTTCGAGCAGGTGCGTTTCTTGACCTTGCTTCGTCTTTCTTCCCAGCTTGTCATCATTGCTTGTTGGAGAGAAGCTGCCACTGGAAGCAGAGATCGAGGTACGCTTACTTTGGGATTTGTATATCGTGGTTCTATGGTGTTTTTAGTTGTAAAATCCAGCCACTGGAGTATTTCTGTGTCTGGCATCCAATATAAAACTTTTGCCAAAACAATATGCATACTAGGGGTGTAATGTAATGGAAATAGTGATGATAATGGTGGCTGGGTTTATTTGAGAAACCAGGAAGTGTATCAGGACTGGATCAATAAACGTTATAATAATGTCATAATATGCAAATTACATAAGTACATTTATACTCCACATAAACTTTGGGTCATGCCCAACATTTACCTAATTTACAGTAAGTCTCTATCTTTAACCCCTTTTAAGCCACAAGCTTTTGAAATATTGATGTCAAAATGTAGGTTTAAAAAACCCTGGCGCTTAAAGGGTTAAACTGCCATCATATGTATCGCAATATGTCGAACCACGATATATCGTTACACCCCTAAGGCGTACAACAATACAGATTTCCATACCAGAGCAGTTGAGGATTGGCGTTGCCACCAGTGCTGTTAGCCGGCTGGGTGTGAGTGGAAATTGGGCTACTGTTGTCCGAAAGAGAAAAAGAGGGGAAAGGCCTGTCTGAAGGCAGGAGATGAGGAGGAACGGCTAATACGAGGTTTATGGATGTGGTGAGAGAGGACACGCGGGTGGTTGGTGAGAAAGAGGAAGATGTAGACGACAGAAAGACATGGAAACAGACAGTCTGCTGTGGCAACCCCTAACAGGAGCAGAATAAAAAGTGTTTTTTAACTGTGAAGGTAACAGTTTTTTGTTTGCTCAGTAGATTAGCCCGAGGCTGTTCTCGGAAACATTGACTAAAGAAGTCGCTACCAGTTATGCTAATTTACTTGTAAGGTCCAACAACTCTTTTTAGGACCCTTTTGTTCCAAAATAAAAGGTTAAAGCTCAAAAGTGAGAGGTGTGAGCAACAGTAAAGAAGTCTAGGTACTGAACCAACAGGGAAGAATTAAATTGAGTCAGTGAAAGAATTAGGAAAACAAAACTGTTTCTTTCCGCACAAATAAAGTGTAATTATTTTTTAAAAAGTAAAGAAAATATATTTTACTAAAGTACAGAACAGAGTAAATCTAATTGGTTACTACCTACCTTAACATCAACACGTTAACATCAAGGTAATTAATTTTGTGTTTTGCCTTCAGGATGATCCGTTCAAGCTCAAGACGGGAGGGGTTGTGGACATGAAAAAGGTGAAAGACAGAAACAGAGATAGGTAAGTCGATAGATCAAGACGACAATAAAGGGCTGTGTTTGGTCCCAAGGTTTTATTGCAGTGGAACAGATATGGACAAGACTTCTTTTTCCCCATTTCAGGACAGAGGATGAAAACGACCTGAACCTGGGAACCTCTTTCTCTGCAGAGACCAACCGAAGAGATGAAGATGCAGATATGTATGTACCCATCAGCTCTCGGGCTCTTTCTTTTGTTTCTTTATCATTGTCATTCACTCGTTTTCCTGCCCTTCAGGATGAAATACATTGAAACAGAGCTGAAGAAAAAGAAGGGATTAGTAGAGGCCGAGGAGCAGAAGGTGAAACCGAAGAATGCAGAGGACCTCCTGTATGAGCTGCCAGAGAACATCCGCGTTAATTCCGCTGAAAAGACCGAAGAGATGTTGTCCAATCAAATGCTTAGTGGCATCCCAGAGGTGGACCTTGGAATTGAGTAAGTGTAGATAAACATTTACCTGTTTTTGATTACGATTCTTTTCAGCACCATCAATTCTCACCACCCACCTTTAGATTATGCTAGTATGATTTTGGAATGATCTTAAAAAGATGGTAAAAGAAAGATGATACACTAGGGGTGTAACGATACAGAAAGGTCACGGTTCGGTTCACACTATAGTTCTGACATCACGGTGCGGTACGGTTCATGATACAGCGAAGTTAAGTAACAAAACGTTCTAAAGAATGAGGCTTTTGTTTTTGTTTATTTTAAATAAACAGCAGTGTATTAACCAGTAAACACACTCTTGCTTATATTTTCATGTATGTG
>JBBPCY010000082.1:11366296-11384325 GCA_037974405.1 Brachyalestes nurse
TCAAGCGCAGAGGGCTCACCTAGCAAACTTACTGAAATCTCACTGGAACAGTTGGTGGGAGGTTCTCTGTCGTGATCTGATGTGAAAAAGGGAGAACTGAGGATTACACAGATATATATTTTATGTATGTCCCAGAAGTATTTATTCAGCGATCAGCGGTAAAAGATCATCTGTACGGAACATAGTTAGTCTACGTTACGTGATTGTATGGATAAAAAAAGCTAATATCTAATTATTTGACATCAAAACGGTATGCTACATGACACTGCTTATTTTCAGCGATCGTTTCAGTCTCTAAATCAAGAGTAATATCAATATTTTAGCACTATAAACACACTTTATAATCTTATTACACAAATACCAAACATCTTAAAAAGTCAGTTAGCACTGAGGCTAACGCAACTTCAACAGTTAGGAGAGCAACCACGCATTAAATTCACTTATTGCATCCTTAATACATGATTTAAACGCAACATATGTAAGTAAACAAAATAAAACGTATGAAAATGGAAGTAAAATGATATTTACATGTCCGTGCATTCTGCTCCGTGTTGTAAACAAAGATTAGCTTTTAGCTTCCCGCTACGACCGGTGACGTCACTTCGAACAGCCTCGGCGCCTTATATAGTTACCCACAATCCCCTACGTCTTCCTTTCCGTCTCAACCAACATGGTGAGTGTGGAGCTAAGCCTTGTCCTGTACTGGAGCACTTTCTAAAAATCCTCGAACATCTCTCTTTTACGGGCGAATAGCAGCCCAGAAATTACACGTTTGGAAAGTAGACTAATCATTTGTCCCTTTGGAGCCGATATTAGAAAGAATTTAATAGAGAAAACTTGTAAAACATTAGACCTAAAATTAGCAATACGCCAGTTGCCCCTCAGTGCTGTTAATTTAGCATTGTACTGAGTCGTGTTCGAGAAACGGTTCCTTTCGTGTTTGGTGGCTGTTTGTACAGTTGTGCTAAGTGTGTTGAGAAAAATGTGAAATGTACTAGAAAATGGTAAAAAGTGTAAATAGCGGTCATGTTAGCTTAGCAGGCCGCATAGGAGTGAGAGCCGGCTAATGGGCTAAGAAGAGAGGCAACGTTGTGTCATTTGAATTGTTTTTAACGTAAATAGGTGTTACAAAGTAAAAATAATCTGACATACCTGTGATGCTTCACTGAAGCATTGAGTTTAACTGACAAACTGGGTCCTACTCTAAAGACGAGGGCTTTTGCAGTGATGTGTTGAATTTCTTCACCTGAAATTCTGTGTGGAGCAAATATAACGAGCTTTTTAACCCTGAGCAAAAGGCCACACGTTGTTTTGTTCTGTTCTGCTCTGCATGAGCTCCATGTCGTGCTGTAGATCTTAAAACGTGTCTTTTGCTTTTTTGTCAGCCTAAAGGAAAAAAGGCCAAGGGGAAGAAGGTGGCACCTGCCCCTTCAGTGGCCAAGAAGCATGAAGTCAAGAAGGCTGTAAACCCCCTGTTTGAGAAGAGGCCCAAGAACTTTGGCATTGGTGAGTAACAGTTCATTATGAGACCATGTGTCCTTAAATGCTCCTCAGTTGTCTCCAGGTTTTGTGTTCAAAGTGGTGCACATGATGTTAAAGAATATTTGCTATCTTATCAGCAATGCTGACAATCTCCCACCAAGATCGCTGATGCACTCAAATCAGATATTTTGTGTCTTGATTTTGATGTTGAGAAAAATGCTCATGACTTCCCCCTTCTCTTACCAGGTCAGGACATCCAGCCGAAGCGGGATCTGACCCGTTTTGTGAAATGGCCACGATATGTTCGTCTGCAGCGCCAGAGGTCTATCTTATACAAACGCCTGAAGGTCCCCCCTGCAATCAACCAGTTCACACAGGCTCTGGACCGCCAGACTGGTAAGAAGCTGGTGACCTGATAGTTTTTTGTGTGGTTGTGGGTCAGTTAGATCCTATGTCCAATTCCAGCTGTGGATAGCAGTATTTAACGGAATGTTAAACCTGTGCATATGATGTGAAAGAATATTTGCTATCTAAAGAATCAATGTTGACACTTCCACCAAGATCACTGATGCACTAAACCGAATAGCACATTTAAATGTGAAAATGCAAGGTGTATTTCAGCTGTGAACTTTATCTACATTTACTATTAGGCCTTCATTTGACTTTTTTAATACACAATGAAAATTAGTTACTGAATGTTCTTGTTTATTCACTAGCCACGCAACTGTTCAAACTGGCTCACAAGTACAGGCCAGAGACCAAGCAGGAGAAGAAGCGCAGGCTGCTGGCTCGTGCTGAACAGAAGGCTGCTGGGAAAGGAGACGCCCCCACAAAGAGGCCCCCTGTTCTCCGTGCAGGTGAGGCATACGTACAAATTTTTTTTCTGTGCACATTGATTTATGCAATTAGTGAGACAAAGTTGCACCCAAAGAGCCTTGGGGTCTTCTGAACTCGCTTGCGTTGCCTAACAATGTAATTGGAATTACCTATAAATTTTTTAACTGGCATAATTACTCCCTAGGAGATAAAAATCCAAAGGCTGAATGTGATTTTCATATCAAGATTTCAGTGTGATTTTTTTTTTTTTTGGTTAGAACATCAGGCTGTTGCTTTTCTAATTCGTATGGGCATGCAGAAGGTGGCACATTAATATGCAGAATTGATTGTCACTACATGTTTGGCCTGTGAGCCTGTTGCTTAGTAAAATCATACCCGGAATTAGTTTCTCCTGGAAATATGGAAATGTACGTAGTGCACCAATTCCTGGAAACTTCATGACATGGTTTAGTTTGTGCACCTTAAATGTTTTTTCCTTTGTCAGAGATGGTGTCCTCTTTACATCTTTGCCTTGACCTCATTTTGCTTCCAGGTGTGAACTCTGTGACCTCACTGGTGGAGAGTAAGAAGGCCCAGCTGGTTGTGATTGCCCACGACGTGGACCCAATTGAGGTAAGTGCAAAAGTTAAGGGCTGGGCAGCATCTGGATTATGAAGCCAGGCTGCCAAGTTTTGGTAATAAATTATGGTGTGGTTGTGTGCAATGATGTCTTGAATTTCTTCACCTGAATTCTCTGTGAAGATCAAAACAACGAGCTTTTTAACCCTGAGCAACAACCGTGATATAATTAAGATAGGATCTGTTTCTGGTTAAAATAGCAGTTGATTAAATGTTTCTTTGGGTTACTATCCACCATAACAGTATCTTTCATTTGTGTAGCTTGTGGTGTTCCTTCCTGCTCTGTGCCGCAAGATGGGTGTCCCATACTGTATCATCAAGGGCAAGGCAAGACTGGGCAGACTGGTGCACAGGAAGACCTGCACCACTGTCTGCTTCACACAGACCAACCCGTGAGTGTCTTAAAGCTTTTCCTCTACAGATTTCCTTACATACAACCTCAGCTGTGATGTCTGAATTTCTTCACCTGAACAACCATGTGGTTTACAATGAGCTTTTTAACCCTGAGCAAGGAGGTTTCCAGCTGGATTTGATGCATTATCAATAAAGTGAATTATTTAATATGGGTTTATCTACCTTCTAGTGAGGACAGAGCTGCTCTCTCCAAGCTTGTGGAGGCTATCAAGACCAACTACAACGACAGATATGAGGAGGTAAGCTGCTGTTCTGTGTTTACTGCTGTGATATTTGTGAACTACTCTTATAGTTAATGTACTTTGAATAAGTTCTTAATTTATCATAGTTCAACCTGAGATTTTAACTGACTTCTTTTTCCTCCAGATCCGTCGTCACTGGGGTGGTAACATCATGGGTCCTAAGTCTACGGCTCGCGTTGCTAAACTCGAGAAGGCGAAGGCCAAGGAGCTGGCCACCAAGCTGGGCTAAACTCCTGTACATCTCTCTGTTTATAAATAAAACATCAGGAAAACATCAATGTGTCTTGCTGCTTTATTGGATGGACTGGGAGTGCCATTCCAGTCCCATTGTAATGGGCATTGCCCAAGGGGTAAGCATCATTAGTTTGTATAAAGGGAAGCATCATGTGCTTCCCTCACCCCATCTACATCTATAATTACCGTGTACATTGAAGTTTGTTGGTCTGTTTCAGCCTTTAAAGTGAACTCTGATGTCAGCATTTTTAATGTAGATGGGAACACACCAAATGAACTCGGACCCCTCTGAAATGAACCAGAGGTGGTCTCCATTGGGTTCACTTTAAGTCCACAGCACAGTTCACTTAACTCAAGTGTTATGAATACAAAGCGCTTTGACTTTCACCCTCATGCCATGCCTTAAATCATGTGGTACAGCCCCAGGAAATGACAATCTAAAATAAATGATAAAAATAACCCAATAAAGGGACCTAGAGATTCTTGTCAAGATCAAGTTTCTCTACCAAGCTGCACAGCCTCAAACTATCATTGCTATGATCATTCAACAATAATAGTTTAATAATAGATCATAGATATTTGTGGAAAATCTAGAAGTTTGCTAGAGCTTTTAACCATCTATTGTCAAGTTTACTCCATGTATGTGCAACAGAGGGATGGTGTTCTAAAACTACACAGTGGTTTTGGAACTATACATTTATTTGCATAAACATTTACATGTGAAAGCTGCTCAGTACTCTGTAATAAACCTGCTAGCTGACCAGGTTTCTCCATGAAAAGGCACATAACTGTTCTATAGGGGTGTCCAATCTTAAACCAACTGATCAAAAAAGGGGGATCTGTGTGCTTCTGCTGGAATAAAAACCAAAAACCACACTGGCTCTGCTGAAAATAAATACACCAGGTCTAGATCATGGCCTTATTCAATTGGTTGTAGCTAAATATAGCTTCCTATTTTGTACACTGATTCATTTCACACAGCAATGCGCTTGATGAACTTGGCGTACCACATATATGAAGTAGCTGCACAGAGTCCATACCTAGAGTGAAGAGAAAAAGAAAATAAGAAACCGATACCCATACAGTGTCCGGCTAAAGTACTCAACTTTAAAAGTCACTGGATTTGTAAGTACTACACAATTATTTCAGCCAGAATCTTTACTGTAAACCAGTATACTCTTTTCAAAGTTCATATACATTATTAGATGGCTGATTTCAAAATCGTGATATTTGTGTTAGAAGTATTCAACGTGTTCAGACTAGGCTGAGCCAGTTACTGCAGCAAAAAGGTACACTACATGGACAAAAGTATTGGGACACCTGTTATTCTGGCTTTGGGCCAGGCACCTTACTTCCAGTGAAGGACAATCTTAATGCTTCAGCACACCAAGAGATTCTGGACAACGCCATACTTCCAACTTTGTGGACACAGTTTGGGAGATACCCTTTTCTATTCCAGCATTACTGTGTCCCAGTACACAAAGCAAGGTCCATGGCTGGAGGAGTTTGGTGTGGGAGAACTTGACTGGGCCTTGATGTAACACCTTTGGGATGAATGGGAACATAGACTGCAAGCCAGGCTCTCATCTAACATCAGTGCCTGACCTCATAAACGCTCTCCAGAATGAATGAGCACAAATGGTCACAGAAACACAATCTTGTGCAAAGACCAAGAAGAGTGGAAGCTGTTACAGCCACAAAGTTGGACCAACTCCATATTAAGTATATATATTTGAATGCAATGTCCCTGATGGTGTAATGGTCAGGCTTCCCAATACTTCTGTCCATAGTGTGTAGTAATAGCTGCAATGACAGCTTCAAGTCTGGTATCAGCTTTGCTTCAGGTTGTTTGGATGACCAGTTTTCAAAAAGAGGCTCAGATTCTCAAGTGGACTAAAATTGGAACTTTAACTTGGCTACTGTAAAACATCTTTATTGTACAACCACTCCTGTGCTGCTTTGGCCAATGAGGACAATATCTCTCATCTGTGTAAACTTCCACAACCCAAGGGTTGAACACTTATGCAGACAGCATTTTTCAGAATGTACATGGAACATAAAACCACACTTCGATTCATTTAAGGATTTAGGGGTGGGCAGTACGACAATACATCACTGAACTACTGAATCCAAAGCAATGACAGAAGTTAGCTCACCATGTAATGACGTACTGCATGTGTTCATTGCGCAGGGTTACTCTGGTCTGGCCTCCTATTGGTCCTCCTGGTATTGTGCTATCTGCATGGAAAGTTGGGATATTTACCACTTTCTGCTTTACCAACATCACAGCACTTTCAGTTCTGTAACATTACAACATATCTGTGCATATTAGGGGTTACTTGACTATTACTCTGCAACCTACGGTTGTTTTTTGCTCTGTTTGCATAGTAAACAATTGGTCATAGAAATAATAATAAAAAAAAAAAAAAAAACATTGAAAATCCGATGTATACA
The DNA here is from genome assembly GCA_037974405.1 of Brachyalestes nurse. NCBI lineage: Eukaryota > Metazoa > Chordata > Actinopteri > Characiformes > Alestidae > Brachyalestes > Brachyalestes nurse. The sequence continues at coordinate 11,372,578 of JBBPCY010000082.1, forward strand.
AGTACAAGGGGGTCCTCGAGTTACGACACAGATCCGTTCCTACGACAGTGATGTAACCTGAATTTTGGTGTTAGTCGAAACACACCCCAGCCTGAGTCACTTACCGATCCTAACACAATTGTAAAATCATAATCTAGAACATAAAAACACAACTAAGCCACAGAAAAAGGACATAAATATACTGTACTGTAAAAACTGAATGTAAAAACTGTCGTCTCAATAAGTAAATAATAGTTAAGTAAATATCTAGATACATACTGTACGCTACAAAAAATTAAACAATGCAGTTTCATTTCAAGAAGACATTTTCTTGATATAAATAGTAAATATTTGTAAATTAAATATTGCTTGTGCCACAAGTAGATCTTTGTACCTTTAAATGAGCATTTATTAGTCAATTTTCTAGATTTTCTGTATGTATTTCTATTGTTTTGTAAGTTGCAGAGACATTCTTTGCAGTGTCCAGCCAAAATAATCTTCACTGCCATGTAGGGAGGCTAACGTTCTTCCTCGACCAATTAGGATGTTCCTGCTAGACAGCTGGAACTCAAACCCCCACGTCTGCTGTACTGAGCAGCGTTCTACTTCAGCAACTTGTTCTTACTGTTTGGAGTGACTATTTTAACTAGACGCATTTCCTCAAGAAAATGTAAAGTGTGATTGCGTGTTTGCTATGAAACCAGTGTTAGGAGACACTCAGACATTGAGTTTGTGGGCAAACAAACAATTTGCGCTCTCCCACCAGCCCCACCCACTAGATTAGTTGTCTGCTGGCTTTACAAGCATAATACGCCGAGTGCTGCGGCTACAGGTGAAGGCAAGTCACATGAAGTGTGTGTTCATCCCGCTCTGGGTCCGACTCGGAGTCCAACATATAGGGCTGGATAGCCCCTCTGTTTTCTGAAATCTTCACGTGTGGTAAATGCAGCGTAAGCATGGGATGGAGGGGCGTGGCCAGCAACAGCTTATTTGCATAAAAGTGACAGAGCCCTTAAACGGCTCATTTTGAAAGGGACTGAAACTGTGAAGAATAGAGCTGGTGAGTCTCTTTATGTGAGAATGATTTTGTGCAAAGAACCTAATGAACATGTTTTGTAGCCCATAGACCTGTTATAACTTGTTTAAAAAGAGGTATGTCCCCTTTAAGAACAAAAGAGTGATTGCTGATATAACCACACTAATAAGAAAGCAGTAGTTACCTAGCACAGCATCGATGAAGATTTCCTCAGCACCAGTCGCCTTCGCCATGGCCTCTAAGTCCCTGTAGTGCCACCGGTTTGCCTCCACGTTGTTCTGAGGGACAAACGGTTTCCGCTGCTCCGTTAAACGCACCACGCCCACCAGGTCCACTTCCTCTGTTACCTTGTAGAAGAAACATGCAGTGATTACATTTGGCTAAACAGACAACTCCAGTTTACACCATTTCAAGCACAATGTATGATAAATGAGATTTAGGGCTATGAAACATCTAACTGAATTCACATAAAGGCTTTCATTGTTAAAGAACCTCTCAAATCAGCTCCAAACAGGGTGGGCTATATTTATAACCATCATCTTCAATCATGTCACAATATGTTTTTCTGAGCATATCATGGATGTAGTCAGAATAATAGCATTTAAACAGAATTAAATGTAGCCAAATGTTTTTTCTCTGTTCCAACTATGAAAACCTAAGAAAAAAACCAATGAGAAAATGTCTTGGAGTTTTGTTCTATTCTGACATCGCACTCATCATTGACAGTACTGAATATGAAAATCTCTCATTCTACTTCAGTAAACTACTCCTTTAGTGTTTTTGAAAAAGAAGGAAGAATAATTTACCTGACCCTTCAGCCGGGTTTCTGGTTTAATTTTATTTTTGGGGACGTAACCTCTGTTCACCAAGATTGTGATCCTACAAAGTGGGAAATAGAAATGAAAAATCATTCCCTTTTTTCCTTACCTTTAGGACCAAAAGACTTGTTTTTTAACCTCATCTCTATCTGCGACATTTGCGTTGCTTCTCAACTTTATGAATCTGGTTCTGAGGCTGGAGCTTGCCGTCTCTTACCAAGTCATTTATGGTTAAGGACAGCTGAACGTGTAGCTGCATTTACGGGCTACTTATTTTTAATTAAATCACAACACTGACGCGTTTATAACTGACCTGAGCTTTAGTGTCTTGAAGTCTGTTCTGCTGTGTTGCTTCTTTGAGTCTGCTGTGTTGTTTCGTTGTTTCTTTCCACTCACTCTGACTCTCTCTCAGACACATTTTGAAGGGGACTCAACCCCCTCTCCCTCTCTCTCCATATACTACAGAGCCGATTCGACCACGAAAATAGTTTTTTTTTTTAAATGATCAATATTCCGCCCCTGAACAACCAATCAAAAACGTATATACACGCGAGCGCAGAGGATATTCATGTTGACACTAGAACCATGCCCCTATGTAAAAAACTGTTGAAGGAGAAGAGGCACCAAATTCAGCTATGAAAAGAATAATAACACCAACAATGATAAAAATAAAACTTAAGAGGAACAGTAATGCGTCAAGACTCTTCTCAGTCTTGGCCCCCCTGTGACTAACTAGGACTATTGCTTTCTATTTTCTTTTTTCCTATATTTCCTAAATACTTTTGCCTTAATCTCTGACTTTTCTTTGACAGGGTTTGTTAAGGTGTGCAACTTGGTTGAATAGCGGATGTCGATTCAAGTTTAGTTTTACAGGTTGAAGGACAGATGTGGAGCACTGATGTACGTCGCTCTGGATGAGAGCGTCTGCTAAAGGCCGTAAATGTAAAGGTAAATAAGAATGTGTAAGCATGAGAGGCTGAAAAGACACTACAGGTGTAAAGTGTTTCTGTCTTTGTTTTGTACACACCCCAGATCTGTGCAGTAGAAGGGTGTGATGACATTGGCGCCGCTCTCTCCGCTGGAGGACAGTCTTCCTGCCTCGCGCGCCTCCCTCTCAGGATCCACTGGAGAGCGGGGAAGGATGTAGAGCTCCTGAGAGTGATCAAACCGTCCCCGTACCTTCACACGCCGATACTGCAAATCCTTCAGCTCCACAGGACTGTCACATGATCACACACAAACACAAACTATCAATACAATCAGGTTCAGAATACAGGATGGTGGTTTTATTCATTTAAACCAATGGGAATTCTCACTCCTTTAAGGATGTAAGGATCACACAGTTGAGTAGAGATGGTTGATCTGGTATTTTATAAGTACTGCAGTAAATTCCATCACAATGGTAGTGTTCCTTAGAAATCTCTAGAACATATGCTGCATTTCTTGGCTGTATTCAAAGGATGCTTCTGACTGGAACAGCTTTTGATGACATAGTGGTCTTCAAATGCAACCCACCTAGAGAACAGCATAGCAACTACAGCGTACTCTCGCCAATTTTAAAGGTGCAGTGCAGCATTTATTATTATTGTTCCCAGTGACTACACCAGTATTCATTAGTCCTTGTTCTGATGCACCTTATCCATCTCATGACAGGCTCTAAAAACCAGTTGATGAGTTAGATCAGGTATCACGAAGCAAGATATACACTATATGGATGAGTATTGGGACGCCTGACCATTACACCAACGGGCTTTAATGGCACTGCATTCAATACATAGACTTTTATATAGAGTTGGTCCCCCTTTGCAGCTATAACAGCTTCCACTCTTCTTGGAAGGCTTTCTACAAGACTTTGGAGTTTCTGTGGAAATTTGTGCGCATTCATTCTGTAGAGCATTTATGAGGTCAGTCGCTGATGTTGGACGAGAAGCCCTGGCTCACAATCTCCACTCCAGTTCATCCCAAAGGTGTTGGATGGGGTTGAGGTCAGGGCTCTGTGTGGCCAGTCAAGTTCTTCCACACTGAACTCCTCCAGCCGTGTCTATGGAGCTGCTTTGTGTACTGGGACACAATCATGCTGGAATAGAAAAGGTTCTTTGTGTCCACAAAGTTGGAAGTATGGCGTTGTGCAAAATGTGTTGGTATATTGTAGCATTAAGATTATCCTTCACTGGAAGTAAGGGGTCTAGCCCAAACCCTTCTGTTCCAATACTTCTGTCCATATAGTGTACTACAAACTACGCAGCATGGTGGGTTGCCTTGAGCAGGATTAAGAAACACTGGCAAAGGGCAGACTCACTCTGTGGGCAGTGGAACTGGATTTGCAGTTGTTAAACTCTGTAATTCTTCGATCAACTTGAGCTTCCATTGCCTGCGTTTCACCTGAAAACATATGAATGCTGTTAACAAAAAGTTCAGTTTGGCAATTTGAGATGCATTATGGCAAAAATGGTGAATAAGGATACCTGCCACGTTCCAAGGCCAAAGGTAGTGACGGGAATCAGCAGCAGGAGCCATTTCAGGAAGGAATCTTCACCCTTTTCTGCTTGCGCAGCAGTAGAACTGGACTGTCGACTCGTATTAAGAAGCTTAACTGTAAAACACAACAGAGGCTGAACAGGTGGCTAGCACTGTAGCACTGTTTTGTACTTGTGTGTGACAAACACTAACACCACTAAAACCACTGCATTGATTATTTCACTACTTGTCCAAAGGTTTGTAGACACCAGCTCATTCAATGTTTCCTCTAATATCAGGATTATTAACAGGGAGTTCCTCATTTAGTGCAGTAACAGCCTTTACTCCTCTGGGAAGTCTTTAGACTAGCTGCAAGAACAGTGTGGCGAGGATTTGATTGCATTCAGTCACAGTACCATTAGTGAGGTCAGGTACTGATTTTGGATGATTACAGCAGCTTATCTCAAAGGATTTATACATTTCCAAGCCAGTCATCAATGTCATTCAATTAGAGACCCTGTGCAAATCATACAGCACAATTTCTGTATTTGCTAAATTTACAGTTGCAAACAGGACTGTACTTATGTTCATTTTTATACTCACAATATGTTTAATTAGTAAATAAACAGTCATTTTGCGCAATATGTGTGTGCTTATTTACAATACGTAAGAAGAAGTATCCAGACTTTAGTAATCATCCGTATGTTAGTTTTTTAAAGGTCAAACAGGTGTCCAACACGAATAGGCAGACCAGGATAACCCAGTTGTCTTTGCTTTAATGTAAGGATAATTCTAATGTTAGTCTGGAGAAGTAGGATATAGACCACAGGCAATACAGCATACAGGTATGCGTACCTTCCTCACGTTTCAACAAGATGTGTCTCGACTTGTCACACAAATTTCTCTTGGGAATCACTGCCAGTGCCTAGAAAAAACAAAGCAAATGTATTGAATTAAATTATAATGACATGCATGAACAACATGCATTCGCTCACTCACTCTCTATTAAAACAATATCATGACAAATTATATTAGATAAAATGTCTGACTAAATAAATCTTCAGTGGAATCACCATTACAATAAATGACTAAATCTGACACACACTCCGTCTCTCTCTGTCTCTCTCTGTATTAAAGCAATATGACAGCACGTTATATAAATAAAACTAAATAAAACTTCAGTTGGAGTAACAACTACAATGACATAAATAGCATATTTGAAAGATACCCTATCAGTAACAACAGCAACAATAAAATCATTATTTAAGTCGCATGTTAAGTGTAATATGGTTTCATGGCCTTAAAAAATAACAACACAATTATAAAGAATAAAGAAATAACAAGTAAGGAAGAAAAGCAGGTTGTTTTTTAATGTGAAAAGATTTTTAGAACAAAAAACTGTAAACAATCTAAGTTACCTGTTAAACTGGTTTGGAGGTCAAAAACTAAGCATAATTAAAGTGAAAATAAACTTACATTCATCCGAATGATCCTGCGACTGTGACTGCATAATGTGAGCATAATTTTGAAACTACTCATGGTTATAAAATGTTTAATTTGGTCTGAATTTTAGGCGTGTATTTGTAAACAAGTCAACTTGCTAACGCTAATACAGGGAGGGAACAATTTGACTGCTACTCTATCCGGAGAGAAGCATGCGCATGCGCGGTGCGAAACACATGGTCAAGACTTGGTGGAACTGTTTTTGTAGTTTGCAGGTTTAAAGTCTTTAAAGGTTTATGATCGATATCGTTTCGAGTATCTGCGTGAAAGGAAAAGCTATGTGAAGCACCAGTTTGCACTAGTTCTTTAGCGTCCATTCACTGTGGGACCTTGTAGAAGAGACTGAATTGAGGTAAATAAACCAAGAAATGTGCTTTTACACTGTGCAGTTCGTGCATTTTCAAATGGTCTGATCATTTTCTAATCTAATCTTTTGTCCAAGACATGCTCATGTGGGATGATTTCTGTTGTTAGTGTATGTTTGTTAGATTTGTGAATGCCCACGTGGGTCAGACTGCCTGCTTAACACCACCTTGGGTGCTTTTAGGTCATCGGTCCTGCTTTGGAAGCCAAGATGTCCAGCCTCGCAGCCAAGTACGACTACTTGGAGAAGCTGACCAGTAAAGTGTGCCACTCCCAGACTGAAGAACCCAAGAAAAGAGCCTATGGTAGAGTCCAGTTTAAAACACCCGGATTGTTTAGCATGTCAATGTTGAACTTGTGGCCAATATGAAATATCAGGCTTCATTTGTATAATTTATTTATTTTTTTGTCAGGGCAGCATCCTAAGCGACCTCCTATATTCAGGCCTCCCACCTACCACAATAATGTATGAAAGAATACAGCAAGAATTAGTTAATTTATTGAGATCAGGGAAATACTGGTTGTCAATCATATTTCATTGAAACTGATACCGATACTTATCAGTACTCTTGATGCTACTTTCCATAAAATGAGCTAAAGGATGGGAAAGACTTAACAGTTTTGTTTTGACAAAGAAGCTAAATTGTTTCCTGAGTTCTGTGTATACATAATGAGGGAAGAGCATTTTTAAAGATGTCTGATCAACAGATGTGTGATGGTGATGTGGGTTGCTTCTCTGTGATCTACCATCAACCATTTGAAAATGCCAGCTATGTTCAAATGCGTAGATGTTGCATAAACACCGATAGCAGCACTGTTTGTCCAGGAGCTTATGGATATTTCTCTATTGACCTGTCAGGAACTATTTGAATGTTGTGCAAGTTGTCGGAAAGAAAACACGTGTGCGTTAATTACAGTACAGTCTTTACAGGGGTGACATCAGTATTTTAGCACTGCAGGAGTTCAGTGTAAACTGTACAGTACACATAAGGGTTTAGCTTTACATTTTGTTTAAGGGTAATGTATTAAACTGAGTTTAAAATGAAATTAAAGTGTTTTGGGAGAATATTTGGCTATAAAAATAGCCATTTTTAGGCATTTACCAAGTTACAAAGTCGCGTTTTCACTATTGTAATGTAACCCCTGCAGAGGTTTACTGTAAATATATACTATATATGTATTACATTATACTCTTGTGTTGTATAGCTTTCATTCTATTGGTTATTTTCATTTGCTGCTTTCTTCTTTTGTTCTGTCCACTCTGCTGCTGTCACAATGTAATTTTCCACCTGTGGGACTAATAAAGAGTTAACTTATCTTCTCTTATCTTACACCATGGTTTGCATGGCATTTATAGACAGAAGGGTTATACTATGGGATAACTGATGGACCACGAGTACCATTTTACATTGGAAACTGATCCCATTAGGGCAGTGAACTGAACCCAGACACTGAAATCTACACTGACGTCTAACTGACCGTTTCTTTATTTTCCTTTTCAGTTCCATACCGAGGTGGTGGTGGTGATGATGGAGGTCCATCCAAAAAGAAGCAAAAGAAAAAACAGAAACCTAACAAAGCAAAGGGTTTGAATACAGACAGCAAGAAACCCCCAGAGCCCATCCAGAAAACAGCACAGAAACAGACGGGTACAGTCTCTCAGAAGACTCTCCAGACCAGAGTTCAGAATGGGAAGCAGGTGCACATGCAGCAGAAGACTGAAGGTGAAGCACATTTCAGTTCATCTGAATTGATCTGTAAAGTATCCTGAATGCCAGTAGATGTGTAGATGTGTCCATTCATTCACATATTTCATTTAAACCCAAGGTGCAAAGACAAAGGAGTTCAATGCTGTTGATATCTTAAGGCAAAGACTTCACCAGAGGATTGAGGAGTCTCGTGGACAGGTGGGCAAACCTGGAACAAAGGTCTTTTCTAAATCATTAGAAGCAGTACATTATAAACTTTTATGCGTTTTCTTAGCTAAGCATTTTAGAATAAGGCTGGGTGATGCATTATATTTGTCTTTTTTGGGGTACATTGCATCATCATGCTTTTCTTAGCATATTTTGGACATTGTCAGTTCTTAATACTCAGTTCTCATTACAAAGATGGCATAATTGAGCATGTTTAACTGGATTGAAAAGAGGACGGTATGTGAAATGATTCTCTTTATTACGTTCTTATGATGGTGTTTTTAAATGCAGTACTAGAGGTTTTATGTTTTACCACATGAACTGTGCATATATATATTCAAGACAATCAGTTACTTCTAATTATAACAGTAACTGAGTAATTTTCCAGTTATATAATCCAGACGGATGATTAATGTTTGTAAATGTATGTAAATAATGTGCCTGTATGTATGTATGTATGTATGTATGTATATATGTTTATAACTATATATATTTTTTTGGTTTTACTTTAGGGTCCTCCCAAAGATCCGTCCTCGGAGGAGGTGCAGATCAGGCGAGCGAAACGGAAGCAGGAGAGAGAGCGCAAAAAGAGGAAAAGAAAAGAGTTCCGTATGAAGAAGTTGGCGCAGAGTGCTTCCGCTGAGGCCGAGGAAGAAAGCAAAGCGGCGGAAGCCCCCCAGCCTCTGGACAGTTCCCCCGCAGCCACACCTGGCAAAAAGGACACGAGCTCAATCGTCTTCAACAGGGTGGAGGTTGGGGAGGTGTACGTGGACAAAGGGACCAAGCTGAAGGAGAAGAAGAAAAGGAAGGTGAAGGGAGCCCTCACCCCTCTTACAGGCAGGAACTACAAACAGCTTTTGTCTCGAGTGGAGGCCAGGAAGGCTCGTCTTGAGGAACTGAGGGAGAAGGACGAAACCAAAGCCAAGAAGGTGGAGGAGAAGATGAAGTGGACCAACGTCCTCTACAAGGCCGAGGGCATGAAGATCAAAGACGACGAGAAGCTTCTGCGCGCTTCCTTGAAAAAGAAGGAGAAGAGGAAATCTCAGAGGAAGAAGCAGTGGGTGGAGAGGAGCCAGCAGGTGGTGGAAAAGATGCAGAAGAGACAGGACAAGAGGCGCAGGAACATCCAGAGACGCAAGGACGGCAAGATGGAGAAGCGTAAACAGAGAGCCAAGAAGAAGGGCCGAGTGCTGCCTGAGGATCTAAAGAGGGCCGCTGTGTAGAGACGGGAGGAGGATAGAGGACGAGTGAGTTAAAGAAAACAAACCATAAAGAACAAGGATGGGAAAGATGACTTGGGTGTTAACTGTCCATGAAGGAGCTGATCATGAATGACGTGTTTTATCTACCCTACATATCAAAAAAGCCTGATCTGTGAATATACAGGCTTGGAAAAAAAAATACAGCATAATTTATTTTTCCGGTTATTGCTTTTGTAATGTGTGGGAGTGTGTCTGTGTAAAATGTGCATGTCTTTATTGTTTTATACACTTGATTCAAAATTCCAACTATTAATTAATACATATAATTAATTTATTATACCCTGGAAATGTTAAACTACACACACAACTACATTATTTTACAATTGCAGCAATTAAAATAGTGATGTTAAGAGCAGAGTGTGTGTGTGACTCTGTTTCATCCATCAGAAACTGAATCAGGAGTGAAGCTGCTGGAATACAGCACATAGAAAAGCTGCTCTACACACACTACTGCACTCACAACACATATAGAGGCGTTTCTTATTTTTTACACAGCTCACACTGCAATAGTTCATAGAAGAATAGCAACCTGCACATTTTACACACACACGCAGCTGGATGTTGATACGGGGCTTTTTGATCTGTAGGGTAACTAAAACCTGTGTCATTCAGAGTGAATTGATGTGAAATATAAAGAATACTGCATTGTAAAGAAATGTACTGACTTCTTTACAATAGGAGGCAGAGGAACCAGGAGTCACAATGTCTGGGATGCATTTTATTTATTTTATTTGCTGTTTAAAACAAGTGAAACAGTCCACATGTCCATTTTTTTATAAATAATGCTGATAATGGTAAAATGTTGGTAAAGCAAGGTCTTCATTGTCATTTTGTGTCATGATGTCCCATAATATAGCTTTCAGAGGCATTGAACAGCTTGGATGTCTGGTTGCGATCACCTCTGAGGTACCCTAGAATAGTGCAAACCACTCTGAAAACCTGACATCTTATCATTCAGCCTATCTCATGGAACCTGATTATCTGTTTGTTTTTTAGTTATTTGCAGTGTTTTTAAGGCACTGGACTTATCAGTTGGAGTTATAATGGTTGTGTTGGACATAGGGAAGATTTAAAAAAAAAACTGCAGTTCATGGGGATGGTGGAACCAGGATTGGGAAACATGTTTAAAACCAGAATCTTTACAGTTAAAAAAAAAACACGTCCTGGTTAATACTTCCTTTCAGATGGACAGCCTGTGAGTTCAGAGAAACACTTTTGTGTTGCATCTTTTCTGTATCTTTGTATTGCAGAGCTCATTTATTAAAAAACTTGTTTACTTTTCAGTTTTGTTTTCAAATTGAATGTCAGTGGTCAGTTTTTAAAATCTTCATACTCTGGTATACTCTATAATTAAGGCCTAAGCTTGCACAACAGCTAAAAACTACACGTTAAACTTCTTGTTGTAACATCTATGATTTTAACAATTATTGCAGAAACATTACTTGAACGTTTTTTGAAAATCCTTTGCTATCTAAGCCTGTTCTTCACTTCATCTTCTTCTCTGAGAGGATGCAGTGGTCTACCTAAAGTACATCTGGCATATAATTAGCCTACATTTGGACCTATTTAAGTTTGAAATTAATATTTATAATAAAAATGACCCCTCTCTGCAATACCATGCTACGAGTCTTACATGGTCAGCATGGGCACTCTGACTGGTCTGCAGCTATTAAGCTCAATACACAACACATGTGTTCTGACACCAATCATAGAGAGCATGAACCTTTTCAGCAGTTTAAGCTAGCTCTTCTGTGGGTTTGGACCAGACTAGCCTTCACTCACCACACTCATCTGTGAACCTTGGGCAGCCATGATCCTTATGCCAGTTCCTTGGTTGTCCTTTCTTGGAGCAGTTTTGTGTAAAGTGTCCATCTGGCACTGGGCAGCCAGGAACACAGCGCCTGGCGAGCAATGTGGCCAGCATACTCACCGCACGTCACCCATTGAGCATGTTTGGGATGCTCTGGATCGGCGTATACAACAGCGTGTTCCAGTTCCTGCCAATATTCAGCAACTTCGCACAGCTATTGAAGAGGAGTGGACCAACATTCCACTGCCCACAATCAACAACCTGATCAACTCTATGCAACAGAGATGTGTTTTGTTTTTTTACGCGACGGAAAGTGATGACGTAATCAACAACCGTGTTGCATCTCGGCTCCATCGCAAAACATCCCGATCGCCATGCAGAGTAGGAAGCACAGAAGAGGCAAGACCATTTTTTTTTTAAAAGGCAAGAACGTTTTCCAGTGATTACAGCTGTTATATAGCCTATGCCAGTCTTTGTTTTAATACACTATTTTGTTTTTGGCCTACAGAGAATGTTGTTCTATCTTCCAGCAGTTTTTAAAGCACTTGCTCTGAATGCACTTTGTTCATGCACTTCCTTCACAATATTAAAATGCATTTGAATT
>JBBPCY010000082.1:11413759-11428262 GCA_037974405.1 Brachyalestes nurse
ATTTAAAGGCCTTTGCAGGTGTTTTGAGTTAATTAGCTGATTAGAGTGTGGCACCAGGTGTCTTCAATACTGAACCACTTCACAATATTCTAATTTTCTGAGATACTCAATTGGGGTTTTCATTAGTTGTCAGTTATAATCAGGGGTGCAACTACTTACTTTTTTGGGGGTGTGCAACAACAATTTTGGCGCCCCACAATTTTTGCCCCCCGCCCCTCCCACTGTAAAAAGTTTTACAGTTCACTTACTGAAGTTTATTTTAAAAGATTTCAAATTTTTCATTCACGATGCACGCACAGCATCAGCAAGAAACCGCTATGAAATTTCAGCTTGCCTAACCCAACACTGCAAAAAATAAGAGCAGATTTTTTCCTCTTATAAAGTATATTAAGATTGTTTTCAGATATTTTTTTCCTATTTCAACATCTTTAGACTAGAAACATGTGAAATTATCTGCCAGCGCAGTAAGATATTTACACTTGTTAAGATTTCTTGAAACTAGTATCTTAATATACTATATAAGAGCAAAAAAAATGCTCTTAGGCTAGAAATAAGATTGCAAGTCTTGTTTAGATCAGGAGTTTTTGCAGTGAAGTAAGCTAGCCAGCAGCAGCACTATCTAGCCCAGTCTTCTGAAGTTCATAGCCTAATTCCTGATGCTGGGTACAAGCTTGCACATAAGTGAAATTTGTATCCATCATAGTTCATACCTGTTGTCTTTCCCCCATATCAACATTTTTGGCGCATCCCCTCACACGCCGCCTTCTTTTCTTTTTTTCTCTTTCTGCCTTGAGCACTTGAAAACCTTTTTGCTCTCTCCATCCTGCCGCAAAAAGATGCCCCATTTTTGCACCACTGACTGGCCATAGGGCATACGGGGCGATGGTGAATTTGGCCCAATGGTAACACGGGAACGACAACCTAAAATCCCACTTTATAAATCTTAACCTTAGCTAACCTTTACAGTCAACATCAGAGTATGCAATCTTTGACCGATCCGGGCTATTGTTTGGAATTGACAATCATCATTTTATGCTCTTGCCTTTAGTTGTGTCTGTCTTCCACAAACTAAGGTTGCACCACATTGCCAGACTGAACACTCTTAAATTACAGAGTGGCAACCCACGGAAAAAGACTCTCCTGTTTCTAAGTATTTTAGATCCTGTCCTGTATATATTTAATACGAGCCACTACACTACGAAACACAATGTATTTAAATGTGCTTAACACTGCCTTAATTCACCCCTGAAAATACATCCAACCCATTCATTTGAATTAAGTGGCCGTTAATTTGTGAAACTGATCCCTTAATGTTACCTTAAAATTAGATTTATGAGTGTGATACGTCTTAATCTTAAATTTAAGGCGTTAATTCAGGAGCTTCTGTTATTTAAGGGGCAGAGTTTTGCCCCTTAATCAGCCCCAAACTGTGCACTTTCCCTTAATTGTCCTTCATCTCCTGTATAGGAAATTAAGGTCAAAAATAAGGTAATTTTAGGGGGTAAAATGAAGGCGTTTGGTTTCCTAGTGTTATAGTGATAACACAGTCTGTTTGTGGCCGTGTGAGAGAGAGGAACGAGTGAAATGTTTTCGGAATTTATTAAGCCCATGTGTATACAATGTTTATAAAATGTTTATTGTCATGGAGTGTATTACTTCACTGTTCAAAGAAAGACCATGCTGCCAGTTGTTTTACTATGACATTGATCACGTTATGTGTCACTGATACTGATACCCGCATTAGTTTACACTGCCACTCGCAATATGGCAGACGCGCTGACGTATTGTATCAACTAACACCTTGAATGCGGTGTCTACTTGGATATGTCTATGTTACAGGGTCAGGTCCTTGTTTCTTGAGAATATCACCTCTACCCCTTTAGCCATTTCTTATAGAAACTGTTTATTTAAAACAAATATTGTTTGGAAAAGTGTCTTGTTCTTTTCCTCAATTTCACTGGGTAACATTTTTTTATGAAAGATCTGTTTAATTGCAACTTTTGTAGTTTCTTAGTCAAGTTACGCTGATTCAGAAAATCACATCACTTTTGTCCTACCTTCAATGGTTCTAGAGATGTTTTTTTAATTTAGCATTTATGAGCAATCCACTTTAACCAGCATGCACGGAATTTTGCAAAATATTAACACCACTGGGAGCAACAACGTTTATTTTGCATGCACAAATAAAGTAAGGAGCTGCCAAGTTGAGTTTTTTTCTAACTAAACCCTTTAAGCTACATGAAATAATGAAAAAAATAACATTACTACCGAAATCAGCATGCCGAGATTGCATAAGAAACACTACAAAATGTAATGAAACAAATGTTTTTGCCTGGTATTTTCTTTTTTATAACAATATAAAAGAGGTTTAAACTTATTCATTTAAACTTGTTCATAGGTACTACCCAGCACTTCTTGCACAGATACTGTGGTGAACTGGATATCAGCTGCTCATTTTGTATAGGCCCAGATTGGGGATCCCATTCATTCCAGAAACAAGTTCATAAGAAATAATATTTTGTGTAATTTTCAGCTGTCATTCAGATACATTATTTTAATGTCCCAGTGTTACAAATAAGAATGCCTATAATCTTCATTAACTTACAACTAACTGTTTTCAGCGAAATCCTACATTCATAAGTGTAAATTCTCAAATAATACCTTAAAAAATTGTAAAGATTTTTTTAAATAAATGTATATATCCTTCCTTCTCTTGTACTATTTTTTATATTGTTCTATTTTTTTTTTATTTTTCTTTTCTTTTGTTACGTTATAACTATTGTCATTTAGATATGTCTCTGAGCAGCGCCAACTGTGCTCGCACACAGGCAGAAAACGGTAAAACCGCCCTATGCTCGATCTGGCCAGCTTCAGTTTTTATTTTGCACATATTAAGGAGATTTTGTTTTCTAATATTTTGACTTTGGACTTTATATTAAAAAACAAATCACCTGTCGTTTTTTTAAATTATTGACTCCAAAACAAACACTGAATGGCCATTGAACACACGGACCCAAATGTGGGAAAGTACAGTACTAATTTTTGTTATTAGGTAACAAAATCAACTCCTGGTAATGTGCAGTGTTTACTCAAAAACAATCTCACCAGAACCATTTACAATTAAACTGCAGAACAGTGCTGAAACCTACTTCTCAACTGAAACTTTACCGTTATAAGCACTTCATCATATCATCATAACTATAATATCATATTAAAACAGTATACTTCTAATGAATAAGCTTATTCTTCTTGTGCGAGTTCTTGGATAAAAGAGAGATGTATAAGTGTCAGAATATGAAACACTAATTATTGAGTTATTAAGTCAGACACATATCAGCCCTAGTTAGACATGCAAAGGTGTCACACATATAGATATTCTTTTAATTGTTTGACCAAAGTAAATATATTTGCTGAACATATTTTAAAATATCCAGGCCTGGAGTAGGGAACAGGTTGGCAGTCTTACATTATCACAGCCTAGGTCACTTCCCTTTAATCCTTGAGAGTCTTGCACATCAGAAACAACAGCAAACAACATTTTTATATAACTGTTTTCAGCTTAGTTGACACCCATTTTGACTTTTTAATGCCCTCCTGGTCCCTACACCACTATTGTTTGAAGACCAACCTACATTTGCTTTCTTGAGACACCAATATCTCTTAACCTAACATAGCGGAAAAAATAAGGACATCAGGTACATAGTATGTCAAAACATGCTCAGTATAGTGTTTCGGACAAGAGAGTTTCAAATCTTCCATATGTGTTGCCCAGGAACTGCTTTCACCAGGGCCACAGGGACGGATTCAAGAGTCACTGAGTTACCGTGTGTAGTCTACTAACAAAGGTGGGATTTGTTATTTGGACCGTCTCTGTAGTTACACAGAGACACTCACACTCACACTCACACATATACTCTCTCTCTCTCTCTCTCTCTCTCTCTCGTCATTACTAATTCACTCACTCACTCTCTCGTACTTATTCACTCACTCACATACTCACTCACACACAGGCTGACGTACCCGACCTCATCACTTCATGCATTATGATTGGTTAACAATTTCCAGCATCTCGCGTTCGGATTGGCTAGGGATCAATGGACCAATCAATTGACTGATTATGAGTCTGAACAGAAAGACCCCGTTAAAACCAGCAAATCATATTTCGCGACGCGGAACCTGAACAACCAATCCCAGCGGAGAAGGCCGGGCACTACTGACCAGTCAAGGCGCAGAAGGCCGGTCAGTAGTAGCCAATCCCAGCGCAGGAGGCGGGGCTTTGTTGGAGTACGGATGGAGGAAAGAAAGAAGAACCAGCAGCGCCGGTGGGAGGAGAGGAGAGCCGGACTCTGAGCTCCTACTCCGTCCTCTCTCTGCCCCAACCCCAGCCCCGGCCTCTCTCCTCCAGCTCAGGCCTCTCTCTGCTCCAGCCCCGTACCTCTCTCCTCCTTTCCGCGGCCCCTCTGCTCCAGCCCAGGGTCTGTCTCTGCTCCTCCCCCGGCCTCTCTCCTCCTCCTGCCCGGACCCTCCGCTCCGGCCCCGTCTCCAGCCTCCCCCCGGCCCCGGCTCCGGGAGGTCCGCGGGGGGAGAGAGGATGTGTTGGGGCCGCGGAGGGCGAGGGGAACCGGGCGATGATGTCAGCGGCACTGTCAACATCCACGGGGCGCTAGGGTAACCGGGCCTCTCCACCCTCCCACATCAGCTCCACCACCCCCCGCTCCACCTCTCCTCGCTTTCGGCGCGCTGTCCCCGGCGGAGGAGGCGATGTGGTGAGGGATGAGGCTGGAGGGAGGCGCGCCAGGCCAGAGCCGCGGCCTGCATCTCCCCCCGCTCGCCGGGGCAGCTCCCGCCGGCGCCGGGCCCCCGGCACCCCCGCGCCTTCGGTAGGGACTCGGTCCTTTTGCGCGTCTCTCTTCCTCCTCCTCTCCGTATCTGTTTCTTCTGTCCGTTCTGTCTCTCCCTCTCTCCCTGTTCATCAGAAATACAGGCCTGTCACGGCCATTCTCTCCATCCGTAGCCATGGCAACCACATCCTGTTAATAACCCCCCTCCTCCTCCTCCTCCACCTCCATCACCACGTCCCTGTCTTGCTCTTGCTCTAGCTGCCTCTCATTTCCCTCTCCCACCCCGCAAATCAGCACTTCTGGACATGTGCGGCCTTATTTTTGCGTTCTCCGTTCACTGAGAACGAGAGATCCTGCTTTCCTCTCCCCCAACATGATGTAATGGCTTTTTCCAGTCTCACTTATAGTATATGTCAGCTGTAAGTTTCTTTTCTCAAAAGCCTGTGCATGTTTGGAGCTTTTTCTTGCATACCTTTGGTTAATAAGAACTGGCCTTATTCTACATTTGCTGATATTAGTTTAATTCTTTGCAATATCGTATTATTCACCAGCAGTTAAGTCTTAGGCTTTCAGCTCTGATAAGATGCGAGAACAGTTATGCCCTTGTCAAGGTTATATAGCAAAAATATAGAGACTGTTATACAGATACAGTACTGAATGTTAGGGAGATTTTTTCCATGCAACATGAAACTTACTCTATATCATCCCACAGCCTATCCTCTGTGTGTGTGTGTGTGTGTGTGTGTGTGTGTGTGTGTGTGTGTGCTGCACTTACCTGCATGATTTAGCTGGTCTAATATTCTCAATATGCAGTATGCATATAAAGCAGTTTAGATTCACCATTAATCATGTGATTCAGTTCAGGCAATATGGGTGCACGGCAATAGCATGTTAGATAATGAGAGCTTCTCTTAGTTCTGGAGTTTCGTCAGTGTGGAACACATAACAGTTCCTTCTACATTCCACTTATAAGCTTTGGAAAAGGATTGACGATGACATACATACACCGGTTGGCCACTTTATTAGATACTTTTGTCCTGTGTCTGCACTTGTCCGTTTTATTTGCTACATTTGCCATCAAGATGCACATTTTAATGTGCAGTGTGATCCATTCTGTGCAGCACAGACTGTAACATGGTATTACTATGTCAGTGTCACTCCAGTGAACGGTGTGCAGTGGTTAGGGAGTTGGCCCTCTGACTTAAAGGTTGTGGGTTTGAATCCCAGGACTGCCGTGCCCCCACACTGCTCTGTGGGTGCTGTGTTCCTGGCTGCCCACTGCTTCACTTGGTGAATGTGTTAAATGGGTTAAATACAGAGGAAGAATTGTTCATATGACAAATGGTCACTTTACACAAACTGACCACTGATGCAACACAAACTTGCAGCCTTACTTAAAATATTATCAATAACTTTACAGATGTGTAATAAATGGGACAGTGAAAACATACAATGTTTAAAAGAGTGCTGGCAAGAGTGCTGTGTATCAGAATCAGAAAACTTTATTGATCCTGGAGGAAGTTGCGTGTCTTTACCACTCTTCACATGTCTTTACCATGTCAGGATCACTGATGAGCTGAGAATAAGATAAGATAAATCTTTATTAGTCCCAAAAAGTTATCAGCATTTGCATTCTTGGAGACGTCTACAGTATGATGCAATTAGGTTTTTGCAGCATTGTGTGTCAATTTTGGTTCATTCCTCTTAGCAATAATTTCAAAATCCTCTATCAAAGTCAGGACAAGACAAGAACCTTTACATTCTTTCTAGAGAACTTTTCAGAAATCAATCTTGGGTCATTTTCTAAAAATATCTTCTCCAAGATTCAGTTTATTGGCTAATGGAATTAGTACACTGTTCCATTGATGTTTCCTTCCAAGTTTTAGTTTAAAGTTTATTGTCTACAGATAACATTGGAAGATCATTACCAGTAATGAAATTCTTGGTGTCAGCGTTAATAGAACATTACTAAAAGTAGTAAAAGTATTCTTGTAGTAAAATAATAATTTGCAAGTATTCATAAAATGTCTGCAGTGCAAGAGAGTTTAGTGTATATATGTACACATATTAGTTCATGTGTGTGTACAGAAGGTAAGTGAAAAGTTATTGTAGTTTTAAAGTGAGGCTAGTTTTAAAGTAACTGTACTTTTAAAGTGAGAAAGTGAGTGTAGAAGGAACAGAGTTCAAAGGGTGTGTGCAAAGTGCAATATTGAGCGTTCAGCAGCGTTAAAAGAAAAAACCCCATCCCTGCTGGTGCAGGTCTGGATGCTCCTGTACCACCTGCCTGATGGTAGGAGCATGAAAAAATTGTCCGGGATGGCTGGGATCATAGAGAAACCAGTGTTTCTTCCTCCTACAGCATTGTCTGTAGAGCTCCTGGATGGCTGGTAGTTCATTCCTGGTGATGCCTTGGGCCGTTCTGACCAGCATTTGTAGAGCTTTGCTGAGTATTACAGCTTCCATGATGCCCTAGTATTGTTTGCAAAGAAGCAGCCCCATATCATGATGCTCCCACCCTTGTACATCACTGTGAGTTCTTGGGGTCATACACACAGTCTTTCTTTAAACATTACACGCTGAATTATTGCCAGAAATCTGCTGTTTCTCCCGTCCTGAGTATGTTGTTTCAAAAGAGCCTAAATGCATGTGTACAATTTTTAAATGCACATTTCTGTGCTTCTTTGGGGCAGCTGATGGCCTAGTGGTTACGGAGTTGCCAATGCAACCAGAACATCATGGGTTTTTATCCAAGAACTGCTCTTAGGTACCCTTGAGCGAGGTACGATCCATACACACTGCTCCCCAGCCACTGTGTTCCTGGCTGTCCGCTGCTTCACTTGGGTGAATGTGTTGAAAGGGTTAAATGCAGAGAAAGAATTTTGTGCTGGTCACACTGTGTGCTGTGGTGTGTTCATATATGACAAACAGTCATTTTTCATTTACTTTAGAGTGACTGTTGGCTTCTGTCTTACCTTCTTTATCCTTCGTATCACAGCATGTTGTGAAATCTTGCAAAGCACATCTGTCCAAGGACAATTTGTTACCACTTTCTGCTTGAAAAAGCAACTCCAACGTAGCAGGTCTTGTAGGGTGTTCCAAGTATGAAGTGGTTAGTACCTACCAAAATGGCCCAAGGCTTATCGATGTTTATGAGGAGCAAAGGCTAGCCCGTCTGGTCCGATCCCACAAAAGAGGTACTGTAGCACAAATTACTGAAAAAGTTCATGCTGGGTGTCAGAACATTGCATAACAGCTTGCTGTGTAAGGGATTGCGTTGCTGCAGAACAAATCTAGAGTGCCCATGCTGACCCTGTCCACTGCAGATGAGATAAAAGTGCTTACAGTGGTCTTGTGAGCATGGGATCTGGATCATGTTGCGATGGAAAAAGGTAGACTGATCGAATCACATTTTCTTTTACATTGTGTGGATGGCTGGGTGCGTGTGTGTATCGATTGTCTGTTGAAAATATAGCACCAGTGGCAGTGTAATGCTCTGGGCAATGTTCTGCTGGGAAACCTTGGGTCCTGGCATTCATGTGAGTGTTATTTGACTTGAACCACTTACCTCAATGTCATTGCAAACCAAGTGTTCCCTAATGGCAGTGGCCTCTGTCAATGAGATGATGCGCCATGCTACACTGCAAAACCTGTTCAGGAATGGGTTCAGTGTGTTGACTTTGCCTCCAGTTTTCACAGATGTCAAGCTAGTCCATGTGCTACGATGTGCTAGTCTAGTCCAATCCATGGAAGCCTCACCCTGCAACTTGTGGAACTTAAAGGATCTGCTGCTAACATGTTGGTGCCATATCCAGTAGCACAAATTCTTGATGAGTTGAGCTGGTGGCTTTTGGTGGCTTGAGGCGAACCTACAGGTGGTTGTAATGTTGTGATTAATTAGTGTCTGAATACTTTTTGTGTTATTTTGAAGTTGATAAAACTAAAGGTCTATTAAATTGCAAGAAATTGTCTAAATAGTTGTTTCCCCTCATTCGTCATTTATAGTTCCAGTGGACCACGTTGATAAGAGACTTATGACATTGCTATGCGTCTAAATAAGTTGTTTTAATACTATCAGCTGACATTTACACCTTGTGCTTATCCATGCTTGCTACAGTTACTTTGTAAGTTGGCAACTTAGTATACACTTACAGTCACAATGGACAAGATTGCAAATAGTCTACATAAGACATTTAAGAAGTTGCCTTGTGCATAAATAAGTCATGTGTTTTGCTTGGTTGGTGTCTTGCAGGTCAGTGAGGAGATCCAGGAGCATGAGCAGGACTCTGTGTGACAGGAGCAGATGTCAGGGTACAAGCGCATGCGGCGGCAGCACCAGAAGCAGCTGATCGCCCTGGAGAACAGGCTGAAGGCCGAGATGGACGAGCATAAGCTCCGGCTGCAGAAGGAAGTGGAAACCCAGGCCAACAACACCTACATTGAACTGGAGCGGCTGGCCAAGAAGCAAACAGTCCAGATGGAGAAGGAGGTAAAGAAAGCTCTAGTTCAGGTAGAGCAGTGCAATAGCAATCATTAGCAGATTATTTCATCCATGAAGTTTGTCTCATATATAGATATTGTCAAGTTAAGGTGTAATACTTTTATGGAAACCCAGGTTAATTGGTCCATGTACCTGAAAATACATAAAAATAGCTATTAAACACAGTTTTATTCTCAGAATTTTGAATTGTAGTTGTATACATTTACATAAAAACATAAGCTTAAACTTATGAAAACTATAATAACAAATGATGACTAACATTTTATGTGATTAATGGCTACAATTTTTAAGGTACATTCTTGCTAAAATAAACAACTTCTACCACTTTAATCTTCATAGTATGATCTTCTGGTTTAAAGAAAAAAAAACCACAGTTTCTTACTGTGGAGGTGGGCTATTCTGAACCATTCCTTCAAAGAAGACAGATATCTTTATTGCTGTCATCTAACTGTAGTAAGTTATCTTTATCAATGGATCTGTACTTGCCAGGTCTGCTTACTTGTAATTTGTTAGTCCTTAGATTTTCTTTCTTTTTCATTTGTTCTTTAGTTTTTTCGGGGATTTAAATTCATATTTAATTCCAACCTCAGAATCCTACTCCTTTGGCCGCTGACCAGTAGTGCATCTGGTTAAAGTCTTACTCTTCAGGCCAGTAGCCAGAGTTCGAGCCAAGAGGCAGCCAGCCCCCTGACCGGATGTTACCGAACCTTTCTCCAAAAACAGAAATGGCTTTTTAGATGATAAAATGGTTGAAGGGGCTATTAGAATTGGGTGGGTGTGGCACGAAAGCACCCACAACACCACTTTTATAAGGACATTCATACAAACTAAGCACAAAAACTCTTATGTTGTTTTTCTCTTTGGTAGCTATGTGACTAGGTGCTACCATTGGTAGTCCTCTCTAGACAATGTTACCCAATAGGTTGTAAATGCTAGAATGTTATACCGGATGTTAGAGCATCTTTCCCACTAAATAGAAATGTTTTTTGAGATGATAACATGGTTGAAGCGGCAGTTGGCTACAGGACTTTCTAGACACTTGCAAAAAATGTTCTGCTCTTAGTTTTATGCTGAATAAAGAGATGTTTGTAAGAGTTAGACTTATCCTGTGTTGTATTTAACAGGTCATAGATCAGTAGCTAGGCTAGCAGATAGGACTGGTTGATACCAAGGGGATTTCCACTGATAAACAAAAATATGAAAGCGCTATGAAATTAAAGGATTTAACACAGTATATTACTGTATTGCAGACCAGACTAGAATCTTCCTTTAATGCAGTGGTTCCCAAACTGGGGGGCGGGCCCCCTAGGGGGTGCGCGGAGGTATTGCAGAGGGGCGCCCAAATGGGATATCCTGTGTAGTTTGAACTGGTGGGGGGGCTCATTAATGTTCTTATATAGAAAAGGGGGGCCCTGCAGAGAAAGTTTGGGAACCACTGCTTTAATGTGCTGCAAAATCTTAACCCAATTAACGTAAACATTACCCCACCACAGATGAAGGGGTTAGCCGGAGAGGAGAAGAGAATTCAGCAACAAATTTTGGTGCAACAGAAGAAGGAACTGACCACCTTCTTGGACACACAGAAGAAGCAGTACAGGTTGTGCAGAGAGAGAATGAAAGAGGTGGGTGAAGTGCATACCAAACACAGTTAACACATGCTTTTATTCCCCAACCCACAAGCAATTACTCACCAGGTTCCGTATCAAATACTTAGGAAAACCAAAGCTGACTGACTTTCTAGACTTTGGTAGGTGTGGCACTACTTGATTGGTACGAAAGCACTCACAACCCCACTTTTGTTTTTGACATTCATACAAACGAAGGACAGAAAAAATATCCTTGTATTGTTTTTCTCTTTGGTAGTTGTCTAGGTGCTACCATTGGTAGGCCTCCGTAGACAGTGCTACCCAATATGCTACAATGTTATGCTTTTGAATAATAATACATTATACTACAAACTGCAAACAAAATAATTACCTGTCAACAGAGGTTAGGCTACTTCTGCAGTACTTATCCACCCTTCAAGCTACTGAAAATCTGATGTTCAGGAAGGACCAGAATTTTTCTGAATCATTGATAGTGTCACGGCGGTGTGCCCATACCGTGACCTCTGGGCGTGCATAAAAGCACCAAGAGCCTTTGTTACCATTCATTCTTCTTTATTTAGTAATACAGAAAACAAAAGGGGTATGAGAACCCCAAAGCAACATAAACTATGGTTTCTTTAACTAAAGATGAGCACAAAGCCAAAGGTGATGGTGGACCGACACCTAAGTCGGTCCAAACGAAACTTAAATACTATAACCCCCCAAACCAAGAACCAATGAACAAAACACAATCACTTAACTTAAACTCAAAACAACTGTTCATAATCACAAAACAAACCCCCACCCTGTCATAACAGAAAACCCCAAAACAAAACACACAGCGACCCCTGGTGGCCGCTCGGGGAGACGTAACAGTTAGACTGTGCATATACACTCCAGGCCAGAAGTTTGGGTCCAATCTCTGATTAAAAAAATAACAAAATAAATGATATACTGCTGTTTCAAAATTTTATTACAAGAAAACATTAGAAAAACGTAAATGTAACTGACTTATTTTCAACATTTTATAGTCTGTAGTAACATTTAGCCACAATGGCTCAAACTATTTAGCCACAAAGGCTCAACTCTTTGAAGAGACACATCAGGTCTGTCTTTAGGGCATCTTTGTTCTTCATGTGTTGTATCATAAAAAAAGAAAAAATATTACACTAACATTAAAACTTAATTCCTTCTGGCTAACGGATCTTTAGACAAAATTTCGTTCTTCTACAGAGTAATGATTTCAAGCATTAAAAATTATGTGAAAACTATATCCAGGCAAAAAGAAAAGTGAAAAGTTTAGAGAATGATGTCTTAGCCTCCCCAGTATATATATCTTTTTTCCATTGAGCTGCAGGGAAGGGCTGGACTGAGAAGTTAAAAATGAACTCCAGCAAATCAGACAGAATTGTTTGCTGCTCGAAAAGGTGCTGGGAGGGTTTGGACGAAAGCTATGTCAAAAAGTTGCTGGAAAGGATCTGTGCAGGTGTGATAAAGCAGGGCTGGTTATTTTAAATTGCTTGTACTGTACTTGTTAAATTACACTTACAGTGAATATTTTTTTATTACTCTTCAAAACCAATCAGTCTTTAAGTATTTCTAATGTTTTTTTTTAAATAAATATTTGAAAGTGTGGTCCCAAACCTCTGGCCTGTAGTGTATGTATTTAATTGTTTGTTTACATTCACCTTAACTGACTCGTTGTTTCAGGACATGAATGAGGACTCCGCTACACCGAAGGAGGAGAAGCAGGAGCGCTTGTCCCGCCACAAGGAGACAGTGCAGCGCTCCCAGGCTGAGGAAGAAGCACAGCTACTGAACCAGCAGAGGCTGGTCTACGAGAGGAGTTGTCGCGCTCTTAAGAGACGAAGCCTCATCAAAAAGCATGAGTTCGAGCAGGAGCAGATGCGGGAGGCAAGTCACAACATAACTGTCTGGAAATCATAAGCAAAAAGACATCTAATGTTCTTCATTAAAATCTCATATCTCAGATTTCTGTTACTTGCTTTCAGTCAGTGGACGAAGAAGGGTTAGTCGTTTGAACCTTTTCTTAGCATCTTCCTGGTGCATTTCAGGACTTTTTCCTGCCACAGTTGAGCCCAGCTTGGGGTTGGACCTGCAATTTCGTGATGCTACTTTGTGACATCTGTTGCAAATCAAATTAAAATTAATTCAGAAAGGCATGTTTAGTTCTAGTAATTTTTTTTTATTTCAGCTGTGTTAAGTGGAGAGTGAAACAATAGAAGAACATGAGAAATGCAATTAATGCAAAGATTTTAAAATCTAATTTGTGATGTGGTATGGAGACTACATTTTCATGTAAAATTAACATTGCATTTACATATCACAGAAGAGATGTAATAGTCTCATTTAGTTCATAAGTTTTGTGTTGTTTGAGCGATCTTTTAATATTTTTGTTTAACTGGGTTTTCCTGGACTTTTAACAGTGGTGTAAAAATCAACATCTGGTTTGTTCCACTATTGAGGGATAGCAATAAAACTTGGAAAATTGAACTGGGAAGCTCTTGCCAGAGAGTTGTTATTTAAGTTTGGTGCCACTGGAGGTGGCCTAATTTTATATTTTACAGAAATCAGTAGTAATGCTAGAACAAATATAAGAAGAGACCACAAGTAATGCAGGATAATACACAATTATCCCACAAGTAATGCAGGATAATTGTGTATTATGCTGCATTACTTGTGGGATATCCTGTGTGGTAATTAAGTTTATTGTAAATGTCTTATAGAGGTCTTGTAGAATAACTGTCTTTCATTTAAAGGGTTCAGAGATGAGGAACATCACATTCGTAGCCTTCTGCCCATATAAATGAAAACACAGCATATGTGACTCATCTTTTTAAAACAGTATATTGAGACTTTCCAACAAATCGTTCATCGATTCTGGCTTCTGTGTCAAAGGAGCTGAACAAGAAGAAAAACCAGAAGGAGATGGAGCATGCCTTGATGATTCGGCAGGATGAGTCCACCCAGGACCTGGAGCGGCGGCAGTTGGAGAGTCTACAGAGGTTACGCATGGAACTGATCCGTCTGCAGCACCAGACTGAACTGGAGAACCAGGAGGAGTACAACAGTCGCCGCCAGAGGGAGCTGCACAGAAAACATGCACTAGAGCGCCGGCAGCAGCCTAGGAATCTTAAGGTAATGCTGCATTTTAGAAGATTTTTAAGATGTTATAAAGATGCCATTATGTATATTAAGGAGGTATTCACTTGCTGAGATGAATTAAGTTCAATTCCTGGAAGGGAAGGATCCATTTTATACAGTAGAAAACCAAAATAATCACCTTTCAGACTGAAGATTAATTCCTAATTGTATATTCAGTTGTCTCCTGTATATGTAAAGTCTATTACAGTTTATTTAATTTATTATTTTTGCAATATATTTGGATGCAACAGTTTGATACAGGTCATTACACACAGCTTTGGAAAAAAAGAAGAGACGACTGCCATTTATTTTGAAATCAGCATTTGTGTGACAACTGTTCCAGTCCAGTGTCTGTTAAATTCCTACACAAGCACCTCATTCTGCTTTATGAGGGACTGATTAGTGATCACCTG
>JBBPCY010000082.1:11646881-11657209 GCA_037974405.1 Brachyalestes nurse
TGTACCGTGGTACCCCCCATATGTATATATATATATATAAACACACACACACACACACACACACACACACACACACACATACACAATGAGTAGATCAGGGGTTTTTCCCCAAAAACCTCTCCGCTGTGTCCCAATACTTTTGTCCAGCAACCTTCCGAGTTGCATATTTCGGCAGGGAATTTTAATTAAAACAGGCGAATAGGGGTTTACCTTTATTTTCTTTAAGGGTAATGCATTAAAATTAGTTTAATATGAAATTAAAGTGTTCTGGGAGCATATCTGCGGGCATATTTAGGGTTTACTCTATAAAAATAAGCATTTTTTTAATCTAAACACAACAACGCGTTTTTCAGATACGCGGGTGCTCTTGGAACTTAATCCCCGGGACATATATATGTATGTATGTATGTATGTATGTATATTTGCTAAAATGATTGAATTTGAAGATGTCAGACAGACAGCATGTGAACTGAACGTGGAACCATTCCCACTTAATATGAATGTTCCATTTAATATGAATTAAAGTCTGACTATATGAACAAAATACCTTAACTTTTATGATCATTTATATTCTTTATATTATGTGGTTATTAATCATATTAAATCAAACCACTGATGGCTTTCAATATGAGTGTTTTAGACTGTGCCTGTACACCCCGCAGCCCTCCTCTCAATATTCATGAATGATTGATGAAATGTAGCAAAGAGAAATCTGAGTGTAATGCTTGTCCTTTAAGAGTGCCCCCTTCTGTGAAGACGATTTACATTTCGTTGTATTTTCTGATTGTTTGCAGAGAGTTGTCACATAAATGGAATCCAAAGCAAATTCTGGGCCACCTTGTACTGAAAGGGTAAGTTTTGAGGAGACCAGAGGTTGTCTAATTGAATCCAGTTTCCAGTCCTGAAATTCAGGATCACAGGTTGCAGTGGCAGTAGTCACCAGTCAGTTAAACCATTTACTATGTATTTAAAAAGTCCATTTTAAGAAACTGCACTGACTGTCTGGATTTGAAGGCTACTTCTAAAAACTAACATACTCTTTACATTTGGCCGGTATTGTCTTTGTCCTGAGTGTTTAGTGGAGACCGATTGGAGCTAGGCCATCAACAAGGATGTGTACTGAAGTGACTTGTAATTTGTTTGTCTAGTTGAACCCTTTTTTCTCTTTAATTTCATTGTGTTCTGTTCTTGGCCACACCCAGATTGCTTCGTAGTGCTCTGATCTTTTGTGTTGAAGTTTTATCGTTTTATTTTTGGCAAAAACTATCACAGAGTGAAGAATGACACTCAAACTTAATGTCCTACACTGTCAGAAAAATGGTACTTCCCTGGTAAATTTACCTTCAAAGCTTCTTCTCAGACCTTTAGGTTTACCTGCACACCTTAAATGATGCATTATATTAACATTTGTACCTTTTCATAATTTATATTGGAATTATAGATTTATAGTGCAGCAGAACATGGTACAAATTAAGTTTTTCTTTTCTGACTGATGGCACTGAAGACATGCCCTTGAAAGTGAAGGTGCCATTGAAAGTTTTGTAGAAATTATACACATGACTCACTGCTTAGTTTGAGCTACTTTTTCCTATTTTTTTTGTGTGTTATTTTGTTGAAGCAACACTCATATCTCTGTCAGCCCTACTCTTGTATTTACTAATTCTTCAATAAACATTACCTTTATACTCATCTATGTCTGGTTCAGCATCAAAACCAAACAACAGAAAATGATTAGATTAAATCTGAAGCATGATATTAAAAACTAAGTACTTGTATTTTCCACCTTTGCCTACATAAACATTCTGTGAATTTTCTGTCATTTGACAAAAATATGATTCTACATTTGGGTCCATCCTACATGTTTTGGTTGTGATGTTCTAAAGACAGGTTACAGTCAGCTGTTGATTTTGTGGAGAGGGAATTTCTAGCTCTTGACATTTTAATAATCTGTCATCCTGTTATCTCTCTGCGATTAACGTTTTGAGCAAGATTTTGTTTTTCTCTTTCCCAGTTTAACGTATGTGGTCGCAATGCCATTTTACTCAGCAAGCCTCATTGAAACTGTCCAGGTCAGTCTTTCATATTTTGATCCAGACACAAAATTACAGTAATTTAGATTCAGCAAATTATAGGAAGGTATCCTGTTAACTTCTTAGTACACAAAGCTTTATCTGCTTCATTATTCAAAATTAACTCGTTTTCCAAACACTACAGGTACTCTGCATCATGCTTACAGTGACTCTTAACTAAAATGAACAACACTTACATGTGAAATGCACTTATAATAAACCTGTTATAAATCTCCAAAAATTAAGTGAAAATTACGTCTTAGTGAAATGGATCACCAGACACAAACTTTTCCAGGTTCAAAATGACATTTTGGGTCTGTGGTTAAAGAGAACTTCTATTAAATTAAACCACAATATTAACTGACTGTTTTACTCCTCAGTGGTGACTCAGTTTTGAGAATATAGGCGTATGGAAAAACTTGACCACCACCAGTCAGATAACATTTTGTTGATTTGAATTGGAAAACTAGGGCACATTCTTAACAGGTGACTTAAATTTCTGCACATTTCAGTCATTTATTTGTATTTCAACATGGAAAAGATTGCATCACCTAAAATTTCATAACATTAGTCCCAGTTTTTTAATAATGGTTCAGTAATGGCCGCAGTTTTTTAATAATCAGTGTGTTGTCTGTAGACAGTGTGTACTTGTTTCTGCAGTGAGATTCCCTGACTTGCTTTTGTCCGTGCCCTCTCCAGAGCGAGATCATTCGGGACAACCCTGGCATCCTGGACTGTGTGAAAGAGGGCATCGGGCGCGTGATGGGCTTGGGTGTTCCCCACAGCAAGCGCCTGCTGCCCCTGTGGGGTCTGGTGTTTCCTACCGTTCTCCACGGCGTGCTGCATTACATCATAAGCTCCAGCGTGCAGAAGCTGGTGCTGTACTTCCTGCACCTCCGCAGCAGGAGCGACGCCTCCCCCAAGCGCTTCGGGCCCGAGTCCGGTCCAGAGACGGTCCAGAACATGCTGGATGCTTACTTTCCTGAGCTGATTGCCAGCTTCGCGGCCAGCCTGTGTGCCGACGTGCTTCTGTTTCCTCTCGAGACAGTCCTGCATCGGCTACATGTTCAAGGAACGCGCACCATCATCGATAACACTGACCTAGGCTTTGAGGTACTGCCAATAAACACTCAGTATGAAGGAATGAGGGACTGTATCAACAGTATACGCCAGCAGGAGGGCACCCTGGGCTTCTACAAGGGCTTTGGCACCATCTTGATCCAGTACTCGCTACACGCAGCCGTGCTGCAGATCACAAAGATGATCTACGCGACTCTGTTGCAAAACGCCTGAGGGACTCGATGTTTGACTGACAGGTCCCTCTTTTTTGTTTGATTTTCTATTGTGCTTGGCCCCGCAAATTGAGCTCATTCCAACGAAAACATGACCTCATCACTGTTGGTTGTAATTTAATGAAGCACTTATTGTCGCGACTTGCATGATGCACTGATGCATTATCGGTAAGAATGAAACCGTAAAGGTTATCACAACCTCTTGGTGGCCACATCTCATACGCCCTGCTAGCCCCATACCAGTCTCCTCAGGTGCTGTTGTCTTTTTTTTTTTTTTTTTTAATCCTGTCTGTGTTGTGACAGGGCACATATTGAAACTTTATCTAGATTCATTGTACATAAAGAATATGCAAATTCTCCAAATATTATTAACTTATTTGAACCGTTGTGAATACCTGTATGTTTGAAGGAACGTGTCGATTTGTGAAAATGTTTTCTTTCACTGATAACATGAATTTCACTGAATACAGTACAAAGCACCATATAACAGTAACCATCACTAATGTCAGGTTTTTTTTTTGTCAGCAGTGTCTCTTTTGGAAGCACATGAATTTTAGATGATCTGTATATCCTAAGTTATAATATTGGATACAGAGATTGAAAATAAATGTAATTGTTGTCATCTGGAAATTATTAAAGAAAAAATTATTCAGAACGTTAAAAGGTAACAAAAGTATTTGCATTTTTCTCATTACAGTTCGCTACTAAACAGTAGTAACTGCAGAAATATTAATGTAATTATATTATTACAACTGTGGGAGTCAAATGGTTATTTGTGTGATGCCATGGAAGAACGATTTTAGGATCTGGTTCTTAAAATAACAATCTTTGTAAATCACGTGAAGAACCTTTTATACCTATAAAGAACTTCCACATAATGTATAGGTTCTTGAAAGAACCTGACATGTTTAGAACTTTTGCATTGTGTGAAGGTTCTTTAATTTGCATCAATGAAAATACCATATTATTTGTTAAATTCTCTCCAAACTGAATACAGTTTCAACATGGAGTTCTGTAGTATCTCAAGATTGCCATTCCAATCTATTTTTTTAGAATTTTGGTATGTTTACACTTCCATCGGTGCACTCAGCAAAATTTGGCCAATAACTAAATTCAGAGATCAAAATCTCAACGAAACCAATCTCACTGAAATTTTGAAGGCTCGTTCATTAGGGCATGTAGATGATGTATACCCAATTTCAGTCTCAATTACAAAATAATGTCATTGTCCATTTTCAATTAACCTCTGGTTGCTTCAGTTCATTCATTCTGCTTGGGCCCCTCTCATCGCTGCGTATTCTCTGAGTTTCTGCAGCCGTCATATTGCATCACAGAACATCATTACATCAGAATATAATGTAAAATAAAGTGATTTTCGTCTGCTGTCCTCCGGCAGGTTGATGTTAATGTTAAGAATAAACAATGCCTCTTCTTCATATAGCGCTCAACTAGCTTTGTGCCTGCACTGCACTGGGCATATACTCACTCCATGTACAGGTATGACGGAGTCTATCACTGCTTTTAACCTGATCTGACAAAACAGGATGGCACATTCTCCCTATACTTTATTCTTACGTGAAAAGTGTCATAAATTCAATCCATTGTGAACCCCTTGGAATGATCTAGGGTTTTGTAATGGCTTCTTAAATCTGATCTCATTTTGAACTAAATATTTATAGATAACGGCAGTCTTAAGTGCTAGAAGGTCTTTGATGAAAATACACATACCAAAAGAGTTTGATCGAGTTCTGAGGTCTGAGCTTTAATGCAAAATCATCCACAGCAAATCATTCCCTTTTATTTGTTGCTTTGTACGTGGGGACCCTGGGTCCACTGAAACAGGGGTCTTCCCTAAAGTGTTGAAACAAATGCTGGAAGCTCACCGTTCTTTAGATCTCCTGTTACTGGAACAAAGGTCAAGACAAAACAATTTAAAGCTTGTTCCATTAAACTCCTTCGGACACAACACCACATGTGGGCAGCGTTCTAAAGTCATACGTCCAACCCAAATTCCTCCATCAGAGTGAAGAATGATGGTTCAGTAGACTCCTCTCCAGGCAGCCGGTCGTTTAGAACTACCATCAAACTGTGCTGGACACCGGTCCTCCAGGACCAGAGATGCCCACCCCCAGTCTATGCCAACACCAAACTGAAAGATACTGAACTGTTCTCTGTGGCCCACTGTACTGCTAGTGTTTCTCTAAAAATATTGCATGGTTGTGTGCTTGATATTATTCACCTGATATTACTGGAGGCGCTGAAACAGCTAAAGGAAATAAAAGAAAATGAGTATTGCTCCTTTCAAAAACATTGCAGATTATTATCATTTATATTTATTAAGTTGCAGAACAAATGCTATGGCATTCTGGCCCCACGGTGGTGCTGTTGTCTCACACCTCCAGAGTTGGGGGTTCCACTCCCGGTCGTGTGTGTGTATGAGTTTGCATCTTCTCCTCGTGGTGGCGTGTGTTTCCTCCGGGTTCTCCGGGTTTCTCCCACAGTGCTAAGACAGTCCTAAGGTGAACTGGGGATGCTAAATTGACAGTAGGTGTGGGCATGTGAGCACATTATTGTGTGTGTGTGTGTGTGTGGATGTGTGTGTGGATGTGTACCCTGCGGTTGTCTGGTGCCCCGCCCAGGGTGAGTCCATCGCCTCGTGCCCATGGACCCCGGCATAGACTCCTGGTACCCGTGACCCTAGTAGGGATTAAGCAGCTACACAATATGAACGAATGTTACTGTATTATTCACAGCTCTTCCATTAAAGGGCGTTTTGTCATTTTTAACAGTGTGCAGCTTTAAAGGAAAGTTGTGTTTTAAATTAGATTGAGCAGAAAGTAACACTTTTTTTTTGAAAGATATTGTGTAAAGATCGAAAGTCTCAACTGAAAATGAGAACACAAGTAAAGTCAAACATAGCAATTCAAGTAAACAGCAATTCAAGTAAAGCCAAAGAATATAAACTGTAAAGTGTCCATTTGTCGTATTTGAATACACCACAACACACAGAGTGAAGAAAGGAGTGTGAATCCCAAAGGATTCCAAAATAGTACCAACATTAGATTACAAAGGCTCCAAAGATAAAGCTGTGGACTGTGGATTACTATCAAGAACAGCCGTTGCTGAGCTTTTATGAATTTCAACATTAAGATGATATTCTAGAATAATAGCTGATATTGTTATATCATCAAAATATACAGTAGTGTAACTGTAACAAAACATTCATCACAGTTTTTTGTAGGTGAACAATACCAGTTAGTCACTGTGAGGTGTAAGAAAACAATTTCTTCTTCTTTAATTTATCATTCTAGTAGAAGACTAAACAGGATCCATCACGAAGTTTCTAGTCTAACCTTACACATGTAGAGAGAGATATATATAAAACCTTTTCCATGCCACTCTTTAAAAACAGTGCTTAAGTTTAAAAAACCTAAACATTTTGAGTTCCAGAACATTTTTGTTGTTTGTCACTAAAAACATTAAGGCAGACCAGACATCTAAAACATGTTAAATTGTTTCTCTGTATATCTGTTGTGTTGATCATCTCACCACTAAACTGATAGTTTCGTGATTCTGATTTTGTACAGCAGTAACAGCTTTTTACGTCTTTTTTCACTCATCACCATTCTTTTCTGTAATTGAGAGGTAAAATTCACAGGTGGAAGAAAAAAAAATTCTAGATAATGTTTTTCAAAAGAAACTCTCAAGAGAAGGGGAAACGGTTTCAGTCTCTTTGAAGTGGCTTACCTGTGGTCATCGAGCCTTTTCATGATTTTTGACTCAGCACCTCTGCTTGATTAATATAACCTGTCACTCCAAGCAGACTGACTCTATGAATGTGCTTTAAAATAACTATGGTCAGTTAAGTCTACTGCACAGAACGCAGGGATTTTCTAGTTTTGACTCATCCGTAGTGAGTCTGTTCTGTGTAATCACTAGTGTGGTGCCAAAGAAAGAAAAAGATAAACCAAGCTGATAATGTGTAGAGCTCAATTTGAACTGGGTTTGGTATAAAAGGGAGCTGTAGCATTCTCCTTCACAAATGATTCAGGATGCAGAAGCAAAAGCTGACTGGTAAGTGAAGCCTGCTTTGAAGCAAAGATATTGGAACTGGAATCAGTTTTAAACTTGAATATTAAATTAATGTTTTTTTGCCCACAGATGTGTTATTCCTGGTCTTCCTATTCCTCACCCTCACGTCAGGGGCAATAAACCGGGAAACATGTCTTCGGGATGTTCAGGAGCATTCCATTTATGTAATCAATCAACACGTAAATGTAAGTGTCTGTGCAGAGCTGTTCTAGACAGATTCCTTTTAAACCCATTTAATCCCAGGCTGAATAATTAGTAACTGCATGGAGCCACTGGCACATTCTGGTTAACAGCTCTCTGACCATTTCTGTTCTGTTGCATTTTGGCACATATTGCCCACATTTTTTGGTATTTATGCAATGTAGCTGCTTTCTTGGAAATATTTTTTTTTGCATTATTACACATAATCACATACTTGCATATATGTCAATTAGCACTCTCACTGTTTCCTGCAGAAATTACCACAAAAATGCAATCAGTCCTCAACAGATCAGGTAGGTCATTTTCACCATCGGCTCGCTGACAATTGATTTCTGAATGACTACTGATTTCTGAATGACTACTGATTTCTGAAGGACTACTGATTTCTGAAGGACTACTGATTTCTGAAGGCTGTTTCGCATCCTGTTGCATTTCTAAATAAATACTGTTATAAGAAATATATGCCTGATTTTCTAAACACAGCTCAAGAGCGTAAACATGCTCAGAATTGTTGAACCTGTGCGGTTTTTTTCAGAGCATCAAGGCTGAGTGCATTTTAACCTTCGCTAAGTGTAGAAGTAGTTCTGAGCGTAGCAGTTGTGAGGGGACTGAGCTGGATTACATAACTGATCTCCTAAACACTGCCGTGGTAAGGAACAGTCATGCGCCATCGTTCTGTGCTGGACTTCTATCGATTGTCTGAGGGTTTTAACTAAACGTGAATCTTTACGGTGTGTATAATTGCAGGAGAGAACACAGAGCTGCAGGAGTGTGAAACATGGCAGAAAGAGATGCAGGCCTAAATACAGGAATAAATGCACGTCTGTGTCTGAGTTCCTGAAGTGCTGGTGTCATTTTATCTCTCTCAAGATTTAATGTATACTGTCACTGAGATGCTCACCTTTTTTTTATTGTGTGTGTGTTTGTGTGTGCGTGTGTGTGTGTGTGTGTGTGTGTGTGTGTAATGTCTGTGATTTATTGTCCCGTGGTTCCCAGTTCTCGTAGAATTTGGTGTGTTAGAGCAGTGAAAACACTGCATTCCTCCAGTCCCAGAACACAACGCAGTTTTAGTCTAAATATTGTTCAAAAAATGAGAGAAATGTATAATAAGAAATTTTCTTAGTTTCTTTTGAATTGTTTGTGTAAAATTTGACATTGCTATTTTTGTTGTTCTCCCTTTTTGGTTCATGTATGTTCTGATTTCTGATGTATGACTTTATTTATAAAGAAAAAGTAGAAAAATAAAAGATGATGTGATTTAATTACCAAGGCTGTCCTGTTTTCTTAAATAAAACTCAAAAGCACTTTAGAAATACATTTCTCTGCTCCTGTTTATGGAGCCTATGATCAAGAAGGGGCCTGGGGGGTACTCAATGAAACATATGCTATTAATTAAGCTACAAAAACTGTTTTTTTTTTTATATGTATATGGTCAGACTACAAACTACTACTACTACTACTACTACTACTACCCCCCCCCCCCCACCCTCCAAAAACAGTTTATGTAGCTTAGTTAACAGCATATTTTTCATTTTTCCCTTTTAAATGTCTCTAAAATAATGATGTGTAAGCTATCAAATGTTTTCGCCCAGGCTGCTATAATAAGGCAAACTTATTTTTATCTTCACGCAAGAACGTTTTTAAGTTTTTCTTGGTATATTGATCATATCACTACTAAACTATGCTTCGTATGGCTGTTTCATGATTATGATTTGAACGGTAACAACAGTAACAGCTTTTTATATCCAGTTACAGATACGTTTCACTCATAACTCTGAAAATATTCTATATTTGAGAGGTTAAATTCACAGATGGGAGCTGGGAACTGATGAATCGGGGGAGATGTTCTGGACGGACTGTTTTGGTGTAGCAGAGGTTTGTTATGGTGGAGGGAGAGGGTCTCTGCAGCTTCTTCTTCAGGAAAATGTCGAACTGAGCTGGGTTCCGCGGGCAGGTTCGGAAGGTCGGAGTGTGTGGGATCCTGAGAGATGTCTGGGGACCGGGGGAGTCTGGTGTTCCGTGGCTGCAGGGCCCTGGGTCTGTGTTCGGGTCCCCTGCCCCACGTGGCCCGGTACCATCAGAAACACCGCGAGGTCTACGTCCTGACCGCTGTGGGACAGAGTTTCCACACTTATAATGTAAGTTTCTGCCAGAATAAAACTTTATCTTCTTTTCAGTTCTGAAATTCTATTTCCTATCTCTGCAGTTTGTAGCGTGTCTTCTATCGTCATCATAGACCGTAGTCTTGCTGCTTAACCCTTTAACGCACACTGCATGGCTATTGGGACATTTCACCAACAGGGAATTTAACGTACATTTACAGCATTTAGCAAACGTTTTTATCCACGACTACTAGGACAGTCTCCCTTGGGCAACCTAGGGGTACGCGTCTTGCTTAGGAACCTAGTGGTGGTAAACTGAAGGTAGGATTCGAACCCATGTCCTCTTGGTCTAGAGGCAAGTGTCCTACCCACTAGGCCATCACCGTAAAGTCTATAGACATATTGACATTGCACTATGATGTGGAGCTGGTCCCCCGGTAACAGCTATATAAGCAACCACTCTTTTGGAAGACATTTGGAGTGTTTTTATGTGAGAAAGGTGCTGGATGGGGTTGAGGTCAGGACTCAAGTTCTTCCACACTGAACTCCTCCAGCCACGTCTTTATGGAGCT
>JBBPCY010000082.1:11694074-11705915 GCA_037974405.1 Brachyalestes nurse
TATATATATACATATATATATATATATATATATATACACACACACACACACACACACACACCATTCATATACACAACTGAACTGTACAGCATGGGCTATGAAGTACAGGCTGGCTATTTAGAGCAGACATATATTTCTATAGTACAAAACTCAAAAAAATCCATCTTTGTTCAAATAAATTCACTTTTTAAACACATACACACACACACACACACACACACACACACACAAACAAAAAAAAATTCTGGGTTTGGACAAGAGTCTTAGGTCTTAGCGTAGTTGTTTGGACCAAATATTTCTCAATTTTTTTTTTTTCGTGTGCAAATGTCCTCCAGTATTTCTTTACTTATTTTTCCTCACAGAACCACATTTAGGCTAATTTAGCCATCGGTTGGCTAAAGGCCAAAAAAGAGACACATTTCTAGCAATGAAATCTGAATTATTAGTACTTTTAAGCATGTAAAGCACTCTTTACATAACATGCTACTTCTAAAATAAAGGATCTGCCTGATGAACAGATCTTTTCAAAGAAACTTCTCTTTCTGTGCATTTATTATTATTGTTCTGTTTTTTGTTTTGTTTTTTTTTTGTGATTACAATTATATGAATATTACAAAAATATGACCAGTCAACAGAAATGAAGGTTACAACTCAAGACACTTTATAATGCTTCATAATCACTGGTTCAAAAAAATGACCAGTTGCGTAAAATGTTTGGAAACACTTGTGAAGGGATGCCCGAAGAAAGTAGATGTCGCTGATACAGAGACAGCTCAGAAAGAGTTTGACATCAGGGTACAAAGGACAACAAATGACTGATGAGTATTTACATTCTGATTTCGCACTCACCTGGTGCAACACTTTTTCAGAGTTTTGTCATTTCGCATCAACTGACCACCCACCAAATGAATCAACCAGGACTTGACCATAAACAGGAGGACTCGCCAAACTGCAGCGTCGGATTCACGTCTCGCCAGATACAGAAGAGTGGTTTGCTGTAGGACACCAGAAACATCTGGCAGTTGTTGGTCATGGAAAGGTAATGCTTCGTTTGCTTGTATGTAGTTAATAGTCTGATGTAGAGTCGGTAACGAGACTTGCGTCACGTCTTCTTGTTCTCTCGTCCCACATTTGGTGGGGCTGAAGCACACTGAACCCTGGCTGGCCCTTCATAGGGTCTTTGTCGTCTGGGTGGGGACCTCAGGGATGGCCAGGTTGGCGTCGTACTACTTTCACGTCAACGCTCACGTCGCAGCGCCCATCAAATCCATCGCTTTGAAACTGACACGTCGAAAAAGAACCACTGGTACACACGGCTATACTGTCATTTCATAGTAGACAATCAATCATAGAAAACTGATAAATAAGAGTATCATAAGTGCAAATCAAAGTCGCTTTCTAGTCGGGGTTGTCATGCCATAGACAACATCGGAATTACGCTAAAAATTACGAAAAAATCTTCCCGAAAGGCAAAATCCATTGAATGGCAACACAACGAATGACCAATAACATGAAGACACTGCAATAACACAAGTCAGGTTACTTTTTGCCACTGAACGAGTATCCTATGATGCAGTCGCTGCTACAACCACTGTGAGCAAGACGGCAGTACAGGCCCTGAATTAGTCCTTAAAAGCGTAAAATGCCCCAGCTGTTAGTACCAGGCAGCCATTTCACCGACCCAAGGACGTTGTGGAACACCACTGCTGGTGACTTTACCACTGTGCTCTCGCCAAACCAACCAAACGGATGAATCACTAACTCAACAAAATGCATAAATGAATACCTGTTCCCTGCACAACGGCCTCACAGCAACAACTTCATTGCGTCACCTTCCTGGGTTCCTGGATATCTAGGTGATATCTGGGCGATATCTGGATATCTCTGTGCTTCTGTTACATGGTTGAAAGATATAATGCATTTCCACCACATGTGCAAAAAAAAAAAAAAAAAACAGCGCATAGATCTAATCCTGTATAACAACTGGAATGAATAAATGAGTGATGAGAAGGATGAGAGAATCTGGAAGGTAGAAGGACTGTTCCTCCACAAATTTCATCCTGTTGTTTTCCAATCTGCGATTCATTAACCGTGACTTCTGGCAGCAATGGCGCGGTGTTAAAATACGACCTTCTCGTCATGTCCTGTCCATCTCAATCCGAAAAAAAAAGACCAGAGCCAGAAAACAAAACAAGAATGACACGACAGTAAATTCACTAAAAAGTTTTTTTTTCCCTTTTTCCCAAAGAAGGTTTCACAATTGTCTACATTGTCCTTGACACAGATAAGCTTAGTAAGCCTAATTAAAGAGCCTTTTTTTATTTTTACAGCTTTTTTTGTCACTTGTTTTACTTTTTTTTGCTTCAAGTTTTGCTTGTTATTTCAAAACTTTCCTCTGATCACTGAGAGAAGAAAATAAAAAGCCTCTGAAATTGTTTGTCCATGATGAATATTTACAGCAATGATCAGTCTGATTCCCTTTGTTCGTCCCTGGCACAGAAAAGAAAGTGCAGTTTGATGCACGGCAGATATGGATGGCTCCAGGAGGCAACAGAACCAGAATCAAAATGAAAAAACAAAAAAGCACGCAATCAACTTTAAGGCCTTTTGTATATGTGGTGAAGAGGCAGAAGCACAAGCAAGCCCAGTCTCGTACAGACACGTACATCCTCACACACACACACACACACGCTCAGCCCAGGATGTCCAGATAGACGGGCGACGCCTTGGACAGGCTCTGGAGCAAATTGTGAATCTCTTTGATGTTGAGTCTCATGTAGGGTTCACGCTGCCAGCAGCCCAGCATCAGGTCATACACTTCTTTGGGGCAGGTGCGAGGCCTCTGCAGCACCCGGCCCTGTGTAATACACTCGATCACCTGCGGGGGGAGCCACACCAAATACACAGGCTATTCCACACTGAGTTGTCAGTTTAAGTAGTAGAGCATGGGACACATCCTAACAGACAGAGCTCTCTCTAATTTGTGTTTAACCCTTAGAATGCCAGCGCACATTGTGGTAAAACAGCTCCTTATATGGAAGTTCCCCTGGTGTGTGTTGGCTATGGAGGTGTCAGACGTCATGCCGAGCTTTGTTTGGTGTTCCTGTGTCATGTAGAACCAAAGTTACTGTAATTTAAAAACTTGTTATAATAAAAAAAACATTACCGGGGTTTAAAAACAGCACCACATACAAATGAACATAAAGAACAAAAATGAACAAATTTCTTTTATTTTATTATTTAGAAACAAACAGAAAAAAATGAAATCAGAGTTTACTGATACACTCTGAGTTCTGAGAGTAAACACCGGTTCTAGACTGTTTTACACTGTTTAAATTTACTGAAATCAGAGTTTACTAATATTTAGTCAAAAAAGGGACACACTTAAAAAAAACTTTTTGTAAAAAAAAGTACACGCTTAATAAAAAGAAGGCTGTGCATAGTACTCAAAATAAGTTTTGGACTCCCAAAAAAACCTTTCTTTTTATTTAGAGTGTAGTTTTTACAGAGAAATATGCCATAGATGAGGTTAAAAGACACAAATAGACACTTAGAACTCTCCTCTGATTCTCCCACGGTCCTGAAACTTGAGTGTTTCAGCAAATTGTAAGTGGCTTTGCATAAAAGCATCTGCCAAATTAATTTAAAGTACTGTAATATACTACAACCTTCCTTTTATTAAGAGTGTACATTTTACAAAGAAATATGCCACAGATGAGGTAAAAAGACACAAATATGCCCTCATTTTAAGGCCTTATTTTGATCTTAATCAAGTTCAATGGGGCTTCCCAGTGTCGAAATTGGACATAAATTGCGGAAAATGGGAAAAACGCAATATGAAAAAAGTTACGCTTTTAAGCCAAAGCCACTTATTAAAAGGGCTGGAGAAAACAGTACCAGACTGGGAAAAAACTAATCAGTGATCAAACCTCAACTGCAGTCCAGATCCAAGTTTAATGTCTGTATGAGTGACTAAATTGCACTTGAAGACAAGCGTCCCGTGAGTGATGTATTATTAAATTTTCTTCAAATGAGCCACACTGAGCCCCTCACTTTCATCTGGCTGTGCAATTTCACTGCTTCTCCTCTTTATTACAGTCGCTGTCCCCAGATCGCTCTTTGAGTAAAATGCTTCCACCTGGACAGAACCGAAATCATCTCGGAGCGTTTCACGTCCCCGAGCTTTTCACAAAATACATTAGGAATGCAGAAAACATTGGCCTTCTTAGAGCCGTCTTTGTGAGATCGGATCCAGTGAAGATCTGGCCAACACAAAACGCAACGTTATTCTTGGTCTCACCGAACTGAGTCACGCATGCTGATGAGGCCGTCTTTCATCATATGGAGAGCCTCTATCTGCTTTGAAGCTTTTATGGAGTGAAATGAGAGCGCAGTCAGCTGATGGAAGCCAAACTGCAGCCTCTCCTGCATCTTTCCACTGATCTGCCAATTACGATGCTCTCGGCCGTCCAGTGTGTGTTTTATTGATCTGCCACCAGCCACGCTAATAATACGGAAGATCGACTAATCAGGCCGAATACTGAGCAATTACGGAATTAGAGCACATGAATGAATGACATTATGAGATCTGCAGGTTCTGTTTTGGGATCAATGACAGCTGTGCCAATAACCCTTTAATATCTCAATCTGTAGAGTATCCACCGACGAGCCGCTTCATCGGGCACACCAACCACCCACTATTGTTGCCCTCTATTATCAGCTCCATTGACCACACAGGTAGTTTACAGTTATAGACTGTAGTCCATCTGTATCATGTTATCCCCCTTCACCCACTTCATCAATGAACCACCAGTATTACGGAGGTGGTAGATGATTCTAAGCACAGTTGTGGCACTGACATGGTAATGGAGTGTTAGAGTGTATGTGTGTGTGTGTGTGTGTGTGTGTTTATGTGTGTTACATTCCTCTTACATGGAGGCAGCCAAACATCAGGTCCTGGTGCTCCGTGTGACAGCAGTTGATTTAATTCAACAGTATTATGACTTTTGAAAGCTCCTCTGACTCACAGGGGCTCTGAAACCCCCGAGCGCCCTCGCAGGATGATTCAGCGCTCAATTCTGGGAATCCTATTGGTGCCTGGAACACTGGTGTAGCGCAGCATTCAGGACCCACCCGCCCCCAAAAGGCATGT
This sequence comes from Brachyalestes nurse, assembly GCA_037974405.1. Taxonomy (NCBI): domain Eukaryota; kingdom Metazoa; phylum Chordata; class Actinopteri; order Characiformes; family Alestidae; genus Brachyalestes; species Brachyalestes nurse. The sequence goes on from JBBPCY010000082.1 coordinate 11,699,227, forward strand.
TCAAAAATATCAAAAAATACACGCCTATACACTTTTTGACAACAACCAATAGAATGAAATGTGCTGTTTCTATTTTCCTCACACCTTCTATTCCTTCTATTCTGATATATATGCAAATTAGATCTGTTCTGACCGGATGCATCATTCAACAGTCCAGCATGAATGGGAGGGGTTATAATTGTTGCCACCTGGACAGTCAGAGAACAGGGGGTCCTCGAGTTCCAACACAGATCCGTGATGTAACACAAATTTTGGTGTGAGACAAAACACACCCTAGTCCAAGTCACTTAAATAAATAAATAAACTGTACTGTAGTAACAGAAAAAATGACAACAAATGAGCACTCAAACAGTCCAGTATGGTGCAGGTAAGCGTACTGGGGGGTCACAAACTTCCTCACTCACACGCTGCGTTTCTAAGTATTCCCCGTATTCTGCCTGTTCTGCGTATACTATATATTCACCCACTGTGCACAACCAAACTAGTTACGGGAGTGAGCCCCGTAAACTCGAAACCACGCTTGACGAGACTGTCGTAGTCCGAGGACCCTCTGTAATATAAATGTGTTTGTTTTGTGACACAAAACTCAAAAACAACTAATTAAAAGCATATATGCATAAACAAATTCCATATATATGCATGTATATTTATTTGTGGACTACAGTTTGAGACTTTCAAATGTTTGCAAAGTGCATTAAACTCCATTAAATGGGCTCTAAACAAGTGCTTTAAACATTAAAACATTACTGTCCGTCTGTCCACACTATAACATTCTGTCAGTCTGGGACGCCACACACCGTTTCTCACAGTTTTGTTTACCATAAAATTAGTAATGGGCCGATCCACATTTGTCCAGTTCCGATCCGATTCCGGAAAAACTGTGTAGAAAATAAAGTGCAAAACTAATAAATTTTAAATAACGTGAATTCGGAGACACAACATGGGCAGAGTGTATTCAAACCACGTCTGTATTTAAGGTGGACCGGCCGAGTTATTGAGAGATAGACTCGTGTTTTGAGAGATAGAGGGAGGGGGAGAGGGCAAAACCAGCCAAAAAAACACATAAAACAGCCCCTGAAAAAAACCCAAAGAGGTCTTGCGGGAGAGCTAAGAGTCATCTCTGATATTCCTTTCGCATTTGGGTCGTCTGCTGTAAATTTGCTGCGTTTTTACACACATTGCAAGTAGCCGTCTTGCAAGCGATATTTTGTTCAAAACAAGGCTCTCTAAGATTGAAGTTGCCAGGGTATGGGGACGGTGACGCATCTTGTATTACAGAATCGAGTTTAAGGTCCAGCGCAAGCTGCGAACTGGAATATAGAGTTCGGGGCTGTACGACCGATATCGGATATCAGATTTACAGCTATATCAGACCCGATACAGATATCATATCAGATCAGGCCCATCTCTACATAAAATGCACAATTTAGTCTTTTTTTTTAATGCATTTAAGTCCATTACATTTATTGACGTCCAAGAAATATAACACCAGCACAAATAAAACAGCCACAAATATAACATATTCAAGACATTTCATACTTCATGATATGCATCACAGCTTTCGAATAAAACTGTTTGAATACAGTGGTGTTTTTTTAAACAGGGCTAATTATTACAGATGCACCAATGAGGGATTTGCAGGTTGACGCCAATAACAATATTTTAATTAATCTAATTTGAATATTTAATAAATATTGGCATTAGCATTTATTTTTATTCCAATACATAATCATTTATAAAATGCAAAAAACTGGAACTACAGCTACTTGAACCATTAGTTGAATACTGTATTGGCCCGGTTTTTTGTTCTAAAAATACATCTTAAAAAAGCGGGGTCGTCTTATATTTGGGCCAATACGGTAATAAAAAAACAACGTACAGATTTTTTAAAACAGAGCTAATTATTAGGAAGGCACCAATGTGGGATCCGTGGGTCGGTGCCAATATTGGATATTTTTAATGTACAATTTTGCCAATGCCAAAACATAAACATTTATGAAATTCAGATATTGAGGCTATATGGATTAGAACAAATAACTTTTGATTCTATTAACCTAAATGAAACATTACATAATTTGTAATGATAATGACAAATAATGATAAACAGGGCAGCTGGTGGTCTAGTGGTTAGGGCGTTGCCTCTGCAATCCAAAGGTTGTGGGTTTGAATCCCAACACTCCTGGTGTCATCACTGAGGTCCCCTTGAGTAAGGCACTGCTCCCAAGGCGCTGTGTTGCTTTATTTGGTGAATGGATTAAATACAGAGAAAGAATTTCACGCTGTGGTGTGTTCATGTGTGATTATAAGGCGCCACTTTACTTTAAACATTGTCATGACGCCCACCCTACATTAGTGGAAATAAAGGTCTGGCAGCAAAAAGACTGCGAGGGTGGTCGGTGGGAGTTGATCAGACGTAAAGGGGCTGGCCTGAGCCACGGTCTGACCCGAGCGCTAAGCTCTCTCACTGAGCATTTGCTAATCTTCCCTCAGAGTCACTCTCTCTAATCGTAGATAATGGCTGGATTTGAGCCACAGCGTCCCTAATAGCCACGCTGGGAGCCGGTCCGAGAAAGACCCTGAGAGAGCGAGAGCAGCCGCTTCTCCAACCGCTAATCTGCAGATCATTTATCTTAAGACACTGAAGTTCACGAATTACACTACAGGCCAGAATGTTAGGCCCACCCCCAAATAAAAAATATGTAACTGACTGGTTTTCATATTTTATAGTCTGTAGTTATTATATACACATCAGGTCTGTAGTGACTGACCTTCACTTTGTGTTGGATCATGAAAAAAGAAAAGTATCACTCAGTTCTTCAACATCACACAATTCCCCCTGTTTTCCGTATCACTGGACATTTTTCATCATGAGCCCCAGCATTTTTTTTTTATTGTACCAACATTATATCCTGTCCAAAGAAAAGCAAAAAGTTTGGAGAATTGTGTCTAGGCCACCCCAGTCTTCAGATCTTTCTCTCTTTGAGCTACAGGGACGATCTGGACCAACAACTTCGACATGAGGGTCCAGCAACTAAAACAGAGCTGTTTACTGCTTGATATGTTATTTCCAAAATGTCTGGAAAAGATGTGGTGAATCTGTGCTGCTGTGATAAAGGCAAGAGGGGGTGGCTATTTTGATGAAACTCAAACAGAAGCTTTAGCAGCCAATAAACTGCATTTACAGTGTATATTGTTATGTTTCACTTCAAAACCAGTCAGTTCCAATGTTCACAGATAGGAACCCAATAGCAGAATACAAGAAATTGAGATTTAATGGCAAAGGCAAGAAGCAATATCCAAAACGCAGCAAAGAGTCCAAAATCCAGTAAATCCAATCACAAGGCAACAAGAACAAGGCAAAAGAAAAATCCAAAATCCAGAACAGGGTCATAGAAAACACAACAGAGAAAAACACAGTAAGGTATATTGATAGAACGCTCGGTAACTAGGCAGCCTAGTATACTTCGCATGGCAGGATTGTCTTTTTGGTCTATATATACTCCTTAAAAATAAAATCTTCTAATTAAGGGTTTGTGCAAAACTCCAGAGTGGATCTCCGGAGAGAGTTGTCTGTTTGTCTCTGTCTTTACAGTTTTAAGTATTTCCAATGCTTTTCTGGTATGAAAATGTTGAAAAAGCACCATTTTGGGTGTTTTTTTTTAATCCAAGGGGGGGCCAAACATCTGGCCTGTGGTGTAAGTCCGCTGCACTTGGGTCTGCGTGTTGAGCATCGAGTGTCAGATAAAGCAAAGACGTGTGAGGAAAAGGAATTGGGTCGAAAGATGCTCGGAAGCGGAAATATCACGGAAGTGTTGGAACAGAAGGAAAAGTGCAGCGTTTGGCGATTTTGGGAAAGTGTGTAACGTGAGAATGAGGGATGAAGGTGAGAGAGTTCATGTGCAGACGGCCCTGAGAGGTTACTCAGAGTGCCCCAGTTAGGCGGGGAAGGGGTCCCCTCGGTGGAGGATAAGTAATGGGGCAGGATGTTAAAGTGGAGAAATGAAGATATCTCATGAATTCTTCAGCACCGTTTGGGACTTCTCTCACTGCGAACCCCCAGCAGAAGGAACGGCCATTCTTCAGCTTCGCAAAGTTTTCAGCTCCAAACTCCCGCCTGCTGAGAAAGCAGGTCTCCGGCTTTTTGATTTTGCTCCAGTTATTTGTTCTGCATGTTCCCTTCTAATCATTCCCTTCAACAATTTTTCGTTTCATCTGCTGTTGAACTGTTTATACCCTTCTTTTCCTCCTGGGGCTCCACGTTAATCAAAAGTGAACATTAAATAATCGTAAAAGCCTACAATTAAGGTGTCGCATGTAGTGAACATCCCTGCTGCATCCCAATAAAGCATTTGTAGCAATGCGCCACCATAATCATCATTAAATCTTCTAATAAATCATTGTGGGGTCGTCAAAACATACCAGAGTGTTGCAGGTGTGCATATGCCCTGCCTCAAAGTTGTGGCTCGGCAAAAAAATTAATTTATCCAATTTTCTCCTTCCTCCAGATGTAGCCATTGATCCTTTTGTTTGGAGCCACCGGGTGAATGCTGCTAACACTGGAGGTCAATAGTCACCTAAATCTTTTATGTAAATCCAACGGTAAACTGACTCTAGATCAGCACTCATCTTGATCCTGAGGTTGTTTGAGTAAAAAGGCTGCACAATATTCAGTTCTGTTTAGTTTAATTCACTTTTAGCCCTCACAATAAGTCACATCGAGTCCTAAACCCCATCCACAAGTCCGCTCCACCCTATTGAAGATCTGTGTGTAGTTTGAGACTATTAAGTGACCTTTTGTGTGTATTTATGTATGTACATTTATACAGCTTTCATCGTCCAAAGTGCTGTACATATTCAGAAGTAATTAAAATACAAAAGAAAATAAGATAAAAAAGAAGAATCAACACTTTTATGAATCCGATTAAAAATCCAAATTAAGAGTCTGAAAAGGTCTGTGTAAATAAAAACGTCTTAAGTTTAGACCTAAAAACAGAAACACTGGAAGCACATATTATATCACCAGGCAGATTATTCCATGACCACGGCTTGATCGCCTTTTTGTTTAAACTGTGTGCGCGGCACATGCGATAGCTGCTTTGATGAAGATCTGAGAGACAGAGGAGCTGGACTGGGTTGAAGGAGATCAGAGATGTAGGATAGGACCAAGCTGTTTAATGCTTTAAAACCTGTCAGTAATCCCTTATAGAAAGACTTTGGGTGATTTTTGACTTCTAGCATTTGCAACATTAACCTGGTAACCAGAATTTCTTCTACATATCACTTATTTTAGCATTACATTATCCCTCAATACAATCAACACAACATACAGTCCTTCCTCCACTCTTTTTTTGTCTCCCTGGCTGGGTGGTGTTTGTTCCATTGTCTGGGTGGGCCCTTCTTAAAGCCCCCGACTACAAAGGCCGTCACCCTGCAGGCTGACAGCGAAGCCCTCTTGAGGAGAGAGGCTCCAGGAAGCCGTGGGGGAGATCGGTCTAGCATGCCAGACCAAACGCAGTGGATGGTTTGGAGACATATTTTGTGTCATTCAGTGCATTAATAACTACAGTATGGGCTCACACCGAAGAACCAAGCAGAAACGGGGGATGCTTAAATATTCATTTTTCAAAATGTGCTGAAATGGTACCCAAAATCTGTGCCCATTTCACAAACCACCATCTCAGGGATGAGGCCAGTCTTACACAAACACTTCATTAGATGAGCTGACCTATGATGCCCAAGCCTAAATAAAGGTGTAAACAGCTCTGATAGTGTTTAACACTGAAATATTTAAGGATGTCCATGGAAGCAGGTCCATGTCAGAAGACGAAACATTTTGGTCAACGTAACTCGTAATAAATATATTTTTTAAAATGCTTAGCATGTAGAAATAATTATCTTAATATATATGAATGAATTAATTATCTTAATTAATCTTTTCTTGAGATTCTAAATTGTTAAGACACAGTTTTAAAATACTGTTGTTAACCTTCAAGAATGCATAACATTTGTTTGGAATAAGTCTTATTTTTATATAATAAGTAAAACAAATATATTTTTAAAAATCTGACATATTAAGTCAATGTTTAAAGAAAATAAGTCATCATTTTGAGACATTAAGCTCATTTTTGAACATACTAACATATTTGGAGAAAATAAGTCTTTATTTTAACTACTGATCCCGGTATTGGTATCGGGCCCGATACCATGCTCACTTGCTGTTACTCGTACTCAACCAAATTTACCACGAGAGGTAAATATGACGTAGTTACGTGCACTCGGCAGGTGGGGGCAATGTTGAGGAAGTTACTGTTCAGGTGTGTAAAGAAGAAGAAAATGTTAGTGGAAATACTTTAAAATCAATAATGATAACAGCAGCAAAGCAGACTGTAAGCTCTGTTCGGTCATCTTATCAACATTTAATACAAGTAACCTGATAAAACACTTAAAACACCAGCATAAAAAAGAATACGGCGACTTTACAAAGGCTACTGCTACCAGCAGCTGCGGAACCCAGCGACCTACTTTAAAAGAAACATTACAGACAGTGTTGTGCCTGAACGCGTTCAATGAGGATATTGATGTTTAGTACAGCTAAATACTGGATGTTTGAGTTTTTCACTAGTTTGATAAGGTTTAAAAAAGACAACGGCTGTTAGTTTATTTTTAGTTATGTTCTTTTCTGAGCACTT
>JBBPCY010000082.1:11711724-11726462 GCA_037974405.1 Brachyalestes nurse
CAGTGTGGAAGAACTTGACTGGTCCACACAGAGTCCTGACCTCAACCCCATCCAGCACCTTTGGGATAAACTGGAACTGAGATTGTGATCCAGACCTTCTCGTCCAACATCAGTGTCTGTATAAATGCTCTACGGAATGGACACAAATTCCCTCAGAAACTCCAAAATCTTGTGGAAAGCCTTCAAGAACAGTGGAAGCTGTTATATAATATAGGGAAACCAACTCCATATTAAAGTCTATGAATTTGAATGCAGTGTCATTAAAGTACCTGTTGGTCAGGCGTCCATGAATGTGTTTGTTACATGGTTGCTATAACGATAGTGTTAGAGCCAATAACGTGAGGGCATGTCAAAGAGGTGAAAGAGCTGACCGACAACCTCAGGAACCAATTGTTCGGATACTTTTTATTTGACACGGCTTTGTGTCCAATGGAATTCCGAGAAGGGCGGGGCAGCTAGGGTCGGACCCGCCAATCACAAACCACGGCAGACACCCCTGTAGATTCACAATGAACTCGGGGCGGAATGCGTAGGTTTCTCGGTGAGATATAGAAGAGCCGAACGGGGACTGCAGGTTCGTATCTGCTGGATTTTTGGTGTTTTTGTGTGATTAGAAGGCATTTAATAATTCAGGGGAACGCTATAATTCAGAATGTCTCACTCTTGGCCTTGAAGTGAAAGATGTGTCTGTTTATATTAATTACTGTCATAATTAATAAGTGCTGCTTATAGCTGCTCTAAAATTATCTTGTCAGTTAAATTAAATGTATTCCCTGTTTATTTAATCAGTTTAATAAAATCGTATTTAATATTCCTGACTGTCTAATCGGTGAATACGCACTGTTTGGGTTTTTTCCTTGATAGCCAACATGTTGAGTTATTTGTCTTGTGTAACCACTCGTCTCATTTAATAACGTTTATTCAGATTTTAGCCTTTTTGGCATTTGGTGTGAGAACCTGGTGATTTAATCCGCCCGTCAGTCGGTTTTGACCACTTTAGTTGGAAGTAGCCTATGCTAAGCTAACCTGAAGGAAAACAGCAGGCCATTTTGTGATCGGCTATTGGCTAACGGCTAACAGCTAGCCGCCTCAGCTGGAAAAACTTTATTATTATCTAGAGAACCGTCGTCTTGTTCCAGTATCGATTAACAGATGATTTATAATCGATTACATGTACGGCTCGCGGCTGGCTGAAGAGTAATTAACGTTTGTTTTCGCTCCATCTGATAGATTTTGTGTGTTGCTAATGTCGTTAGCTAACAAGCTAAACGCAGCTCGTACACCATTTTGAGGTGAAGAGGGCCTGGCTGCTGGAAGGGATATCCTGTTTTCTTTGGCTCTCTTATGTTTTCAGAGGTTCTCTTCTTTTGTCAGAGGCTCTGAGGTGTTCTTCAGAGGTTCTCCTCTGTTTTCAGAAGCTCTGAGATGTTCTTCAGATGCTCTCTGCTGTTTGCAGGGCCTGTCTTCTGTTTTCAGAGCTGGTTTACAAACAGGACCGCGTGTAAATGCTCCCTGCCCGTCAGAAGGCTTGTTTAATGTTACTTAAATTGAAACTAGATAGGCATGTTAAAGTTATCAAGGTTCTTCTTGCTCAGTGTTTTTGTTTTGCTTTGCTTGTTAACATCACATTTTTGACAGGCAGATGTAACGTTGCTTATTGGCCTTATTGCAGGTGATGTGCTGGTGGTTAGGGAGTTGGCCCTGCAATCAGAAGGTTGTGGGTTCAAATCCCAGGGCTGCTAGTGGCACCAATGAGGTGTCTTTGAGCAAGGTACTGTCCCAACACACTGCTCCCTGGGTGCTGTGTTTCTGGCTGCCCGCTGCTTCTCTTGGTGAATAGGTTAAATGCAGAGAAAGAATTTCACACTGTGTGCTGGGGTGTGTTCACTTGTCACTATAAGGGGCCACTTTATTTTATTGTTGACACACCCACGCAAAAAGGCTCTTATAAAGGACCGAATCCCCGTCTGAGCCATTTACTTGTCTCTGTCCCTCAGAGAGACACCCGGAGAGGAGAGCCCGTTCCAATTTCCCCGTTGGTAGAAGACAATGGAGACAGAAATTGAGCAGCAGGAGGAAGAAACTACATTCAGCAACACTGACACAAACGGTAAGGTCCGCAAATGACAGTGTTTTCTCACTGTGGTTTCTTCTCACTTCATTGGTGAGTGATGTTCCATATTGGTAACTATAAAATCGCCTCATGCCGGATACACTATATGGACAAAAGTATTGGGACGCCTGACCATTACACCAACAGGGAGTTTAATGACACTGCATTCAAACAAATAGACTTTAATATGGGGCTGGTCCCCCTTTGCAGCTATAACAGTTTCCACTCTTCTTGGAATGCTTTCCACAAGATTTTGGAGTGCGAATGTGTGTTGGTGAGAAGGCCTCTGTTCCAGTTCATCCCAAAGGTGCTGGATACGGTTGAGGTCAGGGCTCTGTGCGGCCGGTCTAGTTCTTCCACACTGAACTTCTCCAGCCACGTCTTTATGAAGCTGCTTTGTGCTCTGGGACACAGTCATGAAAAGGTTCTTCACCAAACTGGGTCCAAAATGTCTTGGTCTGCTGAAGCATTAAGATTGTCATTCAATGGGACCTAGTCCTCAAACCCTGAAAAAACAGTACTTTTGTCCATATAGTGCATAATGCAAACAAAGCAGAGGGCATTAAGTGGGTGAATATGGAGGAAAAATACAGGTAGGAGGTATTTTGCATGATGCTGTAGAGGAGCCATTTCAGAAAAAAAAAAGTTCTAGTCTCACACACCTGCTTGCTTCCCCAGGCAAGCGCCCTGCTGAGGACATGGATGAGGAACAAGCCTTCAAACGCTCCCGCAATACAGATGAAATGGTGGAGCTGAGAGTGCTGCTACAGAGCAAAGTGAGTCTCACATTTCTGAAATATCGGGGGCTTTAATAAGTGATGACTAACGTATTTGTACTACATCTTGCTAGTAGCACAATAGTAAACTAAGAATGCAAAAAAAGCTTATTAGTTAAAAAGACACAAGCGTGTTCCAGTAAGGGTCCTTCAGCCTAATGTTGTCTTATGAAACAGGCTAAATGTTTGTGTGTCTTTTCAGAATGCAGGTGCTGTGATTGGGAAAGGTGGCAAGAATATTAAAGCCCTTCGGACGGATGTGAGTATTCGAGTTTGGAGAGGATGATTAGTACGTTAGTGTGAAAGCGTTGTCCTCTCAGGATGGGGCTTGTCCTCTAATCACCACCGATCATGCTTTCCAGTTTTTTTGTTGGCCAGTGTTTTTTTGGGTTTGTTTTTTTTTTGTTTTTTAATTGAATATCTAGATTTGATCTAAATCTAAAACATTAATTGATCATATTTTCATACTTAAGTCCCACAGTTTCATCACATCAGTGTATTGTAGTCTAATTTCTAAAATGAATTTTGTCGTAACTGCATCTGTAAGGGTGCGAATCACAAACGTTGCATGAAACTTGACCCTGAGGGGAACTCTGCTCTCTTTAGTCGGTGCACTGGTGCAGCTATAGGTTAGCTCATTTGGACAGACTCTCGTGCTCTCTAAAGGGGACCTGATTGTGTATGTGGGAGGGGGTGGTTGACATAAAGTGGGCATGTTCTCAATCACTGGCTCTCTAGAAGATTATTTTTTGCTCTACCTGTCAGATGTGATGGCAGTCATCATTTTGTGCCGTAACCCTAAAACAGATTGTCTTGACTCTTGAGCTGACCCATAGTCTTGTAAACTGCTGTAGTTCTGTTTCATAACTGTCCAGCCCTATTTCTTGTGCACTCGTTGCCAAGTCTCTTCAGATTTTTTTGGACAATAGAGTGATGAGTTTAGCTTTGTATTCAATTAAAATGTATTCCTTCTCCCCCTCTTCCCTCTCCTTTACTTTTTTTTTTATTTTTTGTTTGTTTTTTTTGGCCACCTTCCTCCGTTGCCCATGTACTGGATCGACATGCCCCTCCTGCGTTGCCCACCTTGACGTTGGCCCAACCTCCGCCCCTGAACGCCCGCCCACCTGACACCCCGGTTGGCCCCATAAACGTGCCCCTCCCTAAACGGGCACCTTACTTGACAACATGTGATTGAATGCCCTTGCCCAATGCCAACCTCCACGACCAATGCAGTACAATGCCAGTGTATCAGTCCCAGACAGCAGTGGCCCAGAGCGGTATGTCCCACCAGTTATTGCCTCACTGCCTGATTAGAACAGAGAACACATGTCTTTGATAACCTGCCTTCTGTTTCATTTTAAACGTTTTATATACATAGTATCCCCCCCTTTTAAGAAACATGTATTGTTCCATTTGATTTTTTTATGTCTTCTCCCCTTCCCCCAACACCCCATTCAGTCTTTATTTGGGACCTTTTTCTTTGTCAGTCAAAGTGTATATATAAAGTCTGTTCTGCCACATGAGAGGGAGAAGGTTCCTGACTCAGTTATTCAGTCTGAATGGAAGGAGCACTGCTTGGATTGTTAAATATATATTTTCATTGTTGTTGCTGCTGTTTTTTGCTGCTGTTCCTTTCTCTGGTATTGACTGTGAATTGTTAAAGCCAAGTCTTATTTCTTTCTGTCCTTGTTAGCCCACCTTGCCCCTTCTCCCCTTGCCTCCCCACTCCGCCCTCTGGGCCCACCACCTCACTGTTCTCGACATCGCTGTTCATGACTAAGGCGCTGTTGCGCCACCCTTGCTGTCATCATCACTGTTGTCTTTGATTTGTTTCCGGTACTGCATCTCTCCCCTGGTTTGGTTTTACTCTCAGGCCACCCAACAGGCCCTTTCCCTGTTGCCTTGCTCCGGCTCTAAACCACACCTAGTGGTCTCCACTCACACTCTCTCCACCCCTTTTAGCTTTTGCTTTTCATTTTTGGCTTATTTATTTATTCATCAATTTTTATTGATTTATTTTCTCTCTCTGTCGCTGTCTTTCTCCGCGTGTCACCACCAAGAGGTGTGCTAGTAGTGCCATAGTTGTAATGGTGGAAGGTTTTGGGTTTTTTTTTTTGTTAAAATTTTTTTTTTCTCCCTCCTCCCAAAATTTGCTAATGATGGTGTAGTGTAAAGAAAGTGACTCTCTAATATCCTGTGGAGTATCTAGTGCTCACGGATTCTCAGCCCTTCCACTGTTGCCCATATCCTCAGGCCTGATGTCTTTTGTTGAATGTGCAAGGGACAAATGCATGTCAGTTACTCATTTGATTCCAGTGTTGGGAGACCTAAACATGTGTTCAACAGTCTTTTTTTTAAATTCACTTTTTTGTTGCTTTTAATATATTTTACCTTTTTTCCTTAAATTGTGGTAATGCCAGACTGTAGTTATGTGGATCTAAAGGTTTCTGTCTGTTTTGCTCTTGTTTTCCAATATGCTTTTATTTGGCCTTCTGGCTGTGCTGTCACAGCATCCTGAGTGTGAGTGCAGATATAGAAACCATTGGAGAGATTCTTCTGAAGATCATCCCCACTCTGGAGGAGGTAAAGCCTTGTCCATACAGTATTCGTACATTAATTGCATAATTACGAACACCTTACAGATTTCGTCTACCATGTAAAGTTGACATTGGTATATTTCGAGCCAGGTGTTAATGCACAATTTCAGGGTTGGTGTAATGGCTTAATATTATTCCCCCCTGCACATATTTGGCAGTACCAGCACTACAATGGGATAGATTTTGATTGTGAGCTGCGCCTGCTGATTCATCAGAGTTTGGCTGGAGGCATCATTGGTGTCAAAGGTGCCAAGATTAAAGAACTAAGAGAGGTAAGTGTTATTTTGAAAATGAGTTACTATGGCTTTGAGAGGAAGCTTGTTTTTGTTTACTTTGTATGTGTTTGATCCAACTGATGGTTTTTAGATTTAGATTTTTTGAGCATGGTATGTTTTTATTGCTTCTTTGCAGGTTTAGCAACACAAACATGTCAATAGAGAGACTAAAGCAGTTTTCACATATCAACTCCAGGTACTGGCTGGTGAATCAGGTCCAGACTTTGCGTTAGGGATCTGTCAGGGTTAAAAATGTTTAATGTTCAGACATTTACATTCTCACATGTCTAGAAATGTCTAAAGAAGTTTGTAGACAAATGCTCTGCCTCCCAGCAATTATTGTTCAGGAATGTTTCGATGAACATGACCGAGAGTACAAGCTGTTGACTTGGCCTCCGTCTGATCGAACATTTGTGGGATATGTTGGACAAACTAGCCCGATCCATGGCTTGCATTGAAGGAGATCAGACCTAGTTTATTGCTGTGGTTCCAGCATTTAAAAAATGTATGATTATTAAAGTATTATCCTGATATAATGGTGGTTCATTTTGGTTCCCGTTGACCTTTTTTCTTTCAGAATACACAAACCACCATAAAACTCTTCCAGGAATGCTGCCCACATTCAACTGATCGTGTGGTTTTGGTGGGGGGTAAACCTCAGCGAGTGGTTGAGTGCATCAAAGTCATCCTTGAACTGACATCAGAGGTGATATGACTGAAACTAGGATGTACAATTACTTTATCACATTTTTGGAATTTATGTCTGGATCGAAGTTACAAGACTGATGCAAAAATATTTTTTGATCCGAACCTTGTCCTCTCCTTCCTCCGACCAGGCCCCTATTAAAGGCCGTGCCCAGCCATATGACCCGAACTTCTATGACGAAACATATGACTACGGTGGCTTCACCATGATGTTTGAGGAGAGGGGCCGGCGGCCTATGGGAGGGTTTCCCATGCGTGGGCGCGGGGGTTTTGACCGCATGCCTCCTGGACGTGGTGGTCGCCCAATGCCCCCGTCCAGGCGGGATTACGATGATATGAGTCCTCGTCGCGGGCCACCGCCTCCCCCACCAGGGAGAGGGAGTCGAGGTGGGAGCCGTGCCCGAAATCTGCCTCTGCCGCCTCCTCCACCACCCAGAGGAGGGTAAGACGACCAGAATTTTTATCTTGCTGTATTTCCATTCGTTTATTAGTGAGTGGTATTTGTTGTTGTTCAAAACTAGAGATCGACCGATATATCGATTTACCGATATTTAAGCATTTTACCATAATCGGTTATCGGTTTTGTAATATCGGGTTCACCGCCATCTTGTGGGCGTTTTGAGAATTACGCCATTTATGAAAAATGAAGCAGGCTTACGGCACACTGAAAGACTTTACAACAACCTAGTTCTGCTCAACTGGGAATATTAAGCTGCATTATGTTTTTTTCCCCAGGTGGCTAAGCATGTTACCTGTTTTTATCTTTTTTTTTTTTTACCTCATTGAAGATTTTATTTTTGAACAAAAACACTTTAGTAACAGTGCACTTTTTTTGTATTACCTTTCTATTTATTGGTGTATAAATAAGGGTTTTGATTTGTATGCAAGGAGGGAGTGATTGTTATAAATAAAACAGCTTGTTCACTTCAGTGGTGTTGTAATCATTGTGTCAAAAAAAGAAGTATATCAATATCGGCCGATCACTACTGTCCACGACATTGGACACAGCTTGTAGGTGTAGTTACTGATCGCCAGTTTCTGGCCACAGTACACTGCTGGTGGGTTATTTTTGATTGATTACAACTCACAGTCCAGCAGTGAAGTGTTGAAAGCCCAACACACACACACACACACACACACACACACACACACACACACACACACACACACACGCCGCTACAGTGTAACACAAGAGAAACTCAAATCCAAACACAACTTTAATAACCAGTGTACTGCTTTCAGAACAGACACTGCCTTTATTCCAGAACATCACTGTTGCCTGTGCCCAGCAACTCTGAAAAGAAAAAAAATCTGGGAATATATATACAAATCATATGTATTTATGGTAATAAAGAAGGTAAACAACAGCAGATAAAATATACAAACTTACATCTCGATAGTGCATACAAGGAAGAGCCAACTTCTTCCAAGAGGAGAAAAAACCCATATGGTTCTGTATGAACCATGAAACTGCTCATGTTGCCACTTCATGGCAGCAGACACGTTTGCAGTTAGAGTGACAGTGACATTGAGATTAAATTCATCAGCAAACCCACTAAAAGATAGTCTCTGAGAAGAAGCAAAGCATCCAGCAGGAAAGATTTTAGTGTAGTTTGGTTGTGTCTCTGTCCGGAGAGACGTTACAGCAGTCGTTGACTTCCCCGGTCCGGCCGGATTTGTGAGTCCGGTCTGGCGTTCTGGAGTCTCGGGTGTGGTTCTCCGCAGGTTTTGACAGGAGAACGACTGGGACGTCCCGCGACCGCTCTCCACGGCGCCCGTAACCATGGTAACCGAGTGAGTAAAGTGCTCATGAAGAGGGCAGGACTCGAGCGATTGTGTCCCTGGTGTCTTGGCTCAACCTCTCAGGAAACTTCACCTCGAACTCCACGATGAGGTCGCCACGGCGATCCGGGCTCTTCGATAAGGGGAGCCCCTCCCCCGTGACCCGCCGCTTCATACCGGGCCGGACGATGTCCTGCATCGTCACGGTGACGGAGCGGCCGTCTATCGTGGGAGCCTTGACTGTACAGCCACAGAGAGCCTGTTTTAGAGGGAGAGAGGGAGAGAATGTTAAATCTAAGACATTTTAAAAACTATAAACTTTTTTAAATACAGAGATTATATTAGGGTGTAAAAATGCACTGCTGCACAACTGTGAAGATTTTTTATTTTTTCTCTCCAAAGATTTCCACAGAGGTAAGAATACAGAGGACATTGTAAAAGTGCTGCATATTTTCTCACAATCATATTTGATTTATAGAAATATGGATTTGTTTCTTGTTTTTGCTTCTACTTTGCTGATTAATGGATTTTCAAGTGCATGACCACCACCTTCTGACAGCAGAAAGTACAAGGAAAAAATACAGATTTGCAATAAGATGAAAAAGATAACTATAAAACATTTTACTGTGCTTTTTGCAGCCTTATATAACATAAGGTTTTTTTTTTTAATCAATTTTTTCCCTAAAATTTCCTAAGGCGTTAGCATACTCTACAGAGGACACTATACAGCTATACAGTTAGGGAAAGTGAAAGTGATCATTCTTTCATACTTAAAATGATGGAACACAGCGCCTTACTCAAGAGAACCTCAGAGGTGCTACTAGCAGTCTTGGGATTCGAACCCACAACTTTCTGATCCCAGGGTGAATACCTAACCACTAGGCCATCAGCTGCTCCACGGGTAGTTAACAGATATAGATCATATACATTAATTGATGCAAATTAGTTAGGACTTTTATTGACTATTTGAGTATTCTAGATGACGTCCCATCCCTTTTTTACTCCCTGGTCTAGAATCGTATTGTGAGTAGATTTGGATGAAAGCGTCGGCCGAGTGATTGTAGAATGTGAGAATGAACCGGTTAGATTTGTTGGTGCATTGGATATGGAGAGCTGCCAGTGCTGCAGTTCACTCACCTCCTTCAGCGTCACCTTGGCCGGGTAGATGAGGTCGGAGCCGTCCCGTTTGAACACGGGGTGCGGTTTGTCTTTCACCACGAACACGATGTCTGCAGGAATGTTGGTGGGCGTTTCGTCGCCCTCTTTAGGGAAGGTGATCTTGGTGCCCTCCTTCCAGCCTTTCTTCACCTCCACCGTCAGGATTTTGTCCTCGGACCGCGTGGTTCGGCCGTCCGGGTTCAGCCTCTTGCGGGAAATCTTCATCTTCTTGGTGCAGCCGCTGAACACCTCCTCCAGACTGACCTTCAGCTCGTGTGTCACCGGAGGGTCCTTCTTCTTCTCCAGTCTCCCACCGCCGCGCATGCCGAAGGACCGGCCGCCTCCCATGCCGGGCATTCCTCCCATGCCCAAGCTGATGAACGGGTCGTCCACGTCCATGTCTTCGTCCACACCGCAGCGACCAAAGAACTGATCGAACGGGTTCCGGCCGCCGAAAAACTCCGTAAACATGGCATGGGGGTCACCCTGGAACGTGTAGGTGAAACCGCCGGGGCCATTTGAGGTACCTCCACCAGGTCCGCCCTTCAGGCCTGCAGAAAACAATCACAGGTTAAAGGTCTCGTTCAGCCTCTAAGAGGAGTTGGACATCCACACAACACATTTCCTAAAGCATGTGGGTGAAACGGGACATAAATAAACCAAGGAGACATTTTTGTGAAACTAAATAAGAAAAGGACTTTCAAAGTCTCTCATTTCCAGTCCAGTCCCTGAACCCGACCAGTTTCAGAGCGATCTAACTGAAGTCCTGAACCAGTGAAGAAACAGGAGCAGATTATTCCAGATGATCAGGCGGTGATCAGTACAGTAATCCCCCAGTTTTACGTGGATCAGGACTCACGGATTCAGGCACACGCGGATTTTTCTTGAGAACCGAACTCAGTTTTACGCGGAAATCCCCACAATAACGCGGAAACTGCAAATATCCTTTGCCCTTTTTTGCTTATCTGTGGCAATTAATATATTTTTTCTGGATGTTTTTGCACAAGAAGACCTTCCGAGTTGCATATCTCAGCGGGGAAAGCACTGAGACACGTCAAACTCCACAGTTCAGTAGATCTTGAGGAGATCTTTCCAACAAGCCCTAATTTGTATTTTTAGTGCGAGTAGATCAGGTTTAATTCTCCAAAAACCGTGTCCCAATACTTTTGTCACGCTTCCGAGCTGCATATCTCGGCGGGGAATTTAAATTAAAAGACAGGTTTACCTTGAAAAGAGGCAAATACAGGTTTACCTTTACATTTTCTTTAAGGGTGATACATTAAACTGAGTTTAAAATGTAATTAAAGCGTTCTGAGAGAGAGAGAGAGAGAGAGAGAGAGAAAGAGAAAGTCCGTCCGTGCCTGCTGTGCTAATGCTAACTGCTAACTAATGGTTTTTAAGCATTTTCCCCCTGGGATCTCTAGTGTAAAGCACTGCATTTTTATTACTGTAAATTAAATTCAAAGTGGCAAATATGGGTTTACCTTTCTATTTTCCTTAAGTGTAATGCATTAAACTGAGTTCTGGGAGCATATTTAAGGGCATATTTAGGGTTTACACTATGAATTTTTTTGTTTTTTTTTACCAAAACGCGGTTTTTCCACTTAACGCAGGTGCTCTTGGAACGTAACCCCTGCGAAAAGCGAGGGATTACTGTACACTGGTGGTGCTGAATGCTGAGTGGTTGGAACTCCTTTATCTAGGCTCCTTGTATCTTTACACACTTTGCAGTCTGTCAGTAAAGCTTTGTTCACATTTCTCTTATTTAATCTCCTCAGTGTGACAGTTTAACGGGAATAAAATACTATTTTTGCACCAACATGGTGATTTAAAATGAGATATAAAGAAATGAGAGGCTCAAAACTTTAAATAAATGCTATACTTTCTATAAGTATAGTGGCACTGAAGCCAAGTTAACAGGACAAACGATGCTCTTTATGAAGGACAAACGCAGGAAGTGTTCTTTAAGTACTCAGAAAAGCATACTGGCATGTCATTCATCACAAAAACCATAAAGCTGCTCATCTATGCTTTAACCTGTGCCTATTATTCCTCTCAAATGTAATTTGTAAACATGATTTAAATAAAGAGAGTGCAGAATGCAAGTCCAGTGAGCTCTTTGTGTTTCCAATGCTGGCCTTCATGAACACGTGACCCATTGATGAAGCGCTGACAGCTCACTGCGTAGAAACTTCCAGCAGCCGCCAGAACAACTTCACAGCACAGGGTTCAGTGGGATTATAAATACAGGTATAGTGTGTGTGTATATACATACATAAACACAGCCACACACACATTTTATATTATATATGTGTGCTTTTTTTTATCATTCAACTTCATTCAATAGAACTAAAGACAAATATATATATATATATAAATAAAAAGGTGCCGTCCTTGTAAGTAGGGCAGCCTGTTTGGCAGGAGCTGGGTGTGGACTTGGCTGGACGCCTTTTGTCTAAGTCTCCAGGCTCCAGATTAACACTCACCACTTCAGTTCTCACCATTAAAGTCTTGATTTACCTTTCAGTACAGTCACAACTCTTTAAAGCAGCCTGTTTATTAACAGTTTCATAGTGCATGCCTGGAAAGTTACAAAATCCACCCCAGAATATAATATCCACCATGTACTTTTATACATACATATACTTCTATAAGTTTATATATACACATATTTATATATTTGCATGTATTATACATTTCTCTCTCTTTCTCTCTCCCTGTCTGTCTGTCTGTCTCTCCCTCCCTCGGTACACACACACAAATGTCCATATTTATATTTGTGCATTACTTTGTGCTAATTTGTGCTATACTTTTGTATTAAATTGCTTTTATTCTGTTGTTTTGCTGCTCTACCCATGACCTTCCAATGCAAATTTTCCACTTGTGGGACTATTTAAGGTTTATCTTATATAAAAAAAAGCACTCCATGATTTTGTCCCAACCCTGTGGATTCTCTTACGAGCCAGTTTCCATCAGTAACGTTAATACAGTCCCAGAACTGACTTCTTTTACTATTTGGGTCTGGATTCAACTTTAAACGACGATAATCACAATATACCAACATGATTCAAAGACACTACAGGGGTTTATACGAGTCTTGGAGTATTTTTTAAGACGATTAAGACCACAATAATAAAATTGTAACAAGCTTGAAACAGTATTAAATCAAGGTTTTTTGGGTATTTAGAGCGCTCAAGACTCACCCTCTTCTCCAAACCGGTCGTAGACGTCCTTCTTTTTGGGGTCGCTGAGGACATCGTAAGCCTCTGCGATCTCCTTAAACTTGTCCTCGGCCCCTGGAGACTTGTTTTTATCCGGGTGGTACTTCAGAGCCTGTTTGCGATAGGCTTTTTTGATCTCGTCCTCGGACGCGTCTCGCTTGATGCCCAGGACGCCGTAGTAGTCCTTTCCCATCCTCACCATCTACGCCTGGTTTAGGGGGTCCAAAAAGTACACCAAATTCAGTCCCTTTCGACACTCAAGCGTTTGGATTCGTGAGAGGTGGCTCGTCTTCACCTCCAGCAACTCCGTTTGATGCAGCAAGTGCAGGACAACGCCTGCAGATCATCTCTTTTCTAGCCACGCAGAAACTTCGAGAAACTTCTCACAGGTTCCGGAGCGTTCTTGACGGGGACACGCCTCTAACCCGACGCCCCGCCTATCGCTCCCTTAACAAACCATTGGTATTTACTTTTATTTAAATATATTTAAATCGCCGCTCCCTGATAGGACAAAAGACGTCAAAGGAAGCTTTCTTTAAAAAATTCTTCCGAGCCGACTCCCCGCCCACCACTGGCGCAACGTGTCCATGCAACAAACGGTTGGTATTTAAATATATTTAAATCTTTACTCCCTGATTGGACGAGAGACGTCAGGGGGGCTTACATTAGAGACTTCTGTCAGGCTCCGGAGCGTTCTCGGTGGGGCCACGCCTCCAACCCGACGCCCCGCCTATCTCACGTTTAACAAACTGTTGTTGTTTTAAGTAGATTTAAATATATGTAAATCCACGCTCCCTGATTGGACGAGAGATGTCAATGGACGGTTATGTGACAAACGCAATAGCGAAGCGAGCTCTTTTTTTAACGATCCGAATCATTTGGCTCGGCTCACCAAAGAAGAGCTGACTCTTTCTAATACGTTCTACTTTTAATAATTTATATATATGTATAAACACTATGTAGGTGTTCAGTTAAAGGGGTACTGCAGTCATTATCAGCTCCTCTCTACCACATCCATCACTGGCCAGTCACTGATCCCAGGACTGTAGGACTGTTACATAGATTTTTTGGAGTGTCCTGTTCTCAGTAATGTGATGGCGCTGGTATGAGTATTTCATGTACATCAGATTTGCTGGGGATTTTCTGCACAAGTCACAATCGCCACCTCCCATCTGAGAGCAGGGATAGATGAATGGCTCGAGTAATGATAATAAAGTCTGTTCATCGACAGATGGGACACACTCGATGCCATTTAAGAGAGAAAGAAAGTGAAAGACTCCAGAATGACCCACTGTTGGTTTAACTTTCAGTGTCTTTGCTGCGTTCTCCAGGTGTCTCAGCTTTCTTAACAGCACCAACAGACTAATACACTTATTTCACAAATATTATTACTGTTCTTCATTCATCTCGCTATTGCACATATACTGTAATGAACATAGACGTACATCAAAACTGGAAGGAGATACTCTTTATTCAGAAGATTCACAAAGAAATTAGATTTCCATTCAGGCCTGTGACCTAGAGCACAGGCCTCTCAAACATCTAAAGACAGAAACCATCCATTCTTTACTCCAAAAGTATTCACTGATTCAACATTTTTAGTCTTTAAAAAATAAATGATGAAACAAACCCAAAACTTGGCGACTTTTGGGACCCTGCTGCCAGAGTAAGAGCTCTCATTGTGACATCACAGCTTCCCTTCCAATCAGCCTTCGCGCCGTTGTCCCATCTCGGCCTCTGATTGGCCAAGAGGACAAAATCGGGCGGTGTCCCGAGCGTGTCAACGTCCTGGACGCTCATTGGCCAGTTTGGGGTGTCTTCCGAGCACTCTGATTGGACCTTGGACTTGTCTGGGGACATCCTGGTACGACAAAGAGTTGAGATGAAGCATTACGAGGTGAGATGTTAATTAATTTTGAATTTTTCGATAATAATCTTCTACCTGTTTGTGTGAGGCACGTGAATGTAGATGTGTGCCGGTGTGTGTAGGTGTGTGGTGGTGGTCGGGGGTCCAGAAGACGAGGTGTGTTGGGGTTGTCAAGCAGTATGGAGGACATCCAGGGAGGTTCAGTTGGGCTGCACTGCCTGTCTGTCCAGCTTCCACCTGCAAG
>JBBPCY010000082.1:11879057-11891841 GCA_037974405.1 Brachyalestes nurse
TGTGTGGCCAGTCAAGTTCTTCCACACTGAACTCCTCCAGCCACGTCTTTATGGAGCTGCTTTGTGCTCTGGGACACCGTCCTGCTGGAATAGAAAAGGTTCCTGATAGTGTATTTTGAATGATTAGCAGTGGAACAGAAACTCATCCCAAATGTGTTGGATGGTACTGCATCTCACTAGAGAATGCAGTTTCTCTGCTCTCCATCTGAAAAATGTTATTTACATAAATGTGGCAAATTTAAAGTATGGATTTGGGGTATAAAGGACTGCTCTGATGATTGTTGTAGTGAACGCTTGGCATTATCTGAGACCGACTGTCGGTATTTTAAGACACAAAATATGTGCAATACATTCAGTCATGAGTACAAGTCTGAACGCAAGAATTAACGAATGGTTTTCAAATTCTAAAAAAAATTTGATCTAAGACCGCTTGGGTCTGGTGGATTTGGGCAGGACTTGTCCCACACAAAGTCACTTTTATTGTATGATAAAACATTTCTGTCCTGATGGGAGGGGTCTTTTACAGCAGGGAGGGGCCGAGACCACTGATCATTTCTTTACAACTGGAAATTAGATGAAAACCAAGGCTGGTATCCTGATACTGATACTAGTACTGATACTTTTAAGTTACAGTGAGTCTGGATATTTGCATTAGTTTGAGTACACTGCCTTTAGTAGAATGAAATCCCTCCAGATTTATGTGTGTATGTGTGTGTGTGTGTGTGAGAGAGAGAGAACGCGGAAAGAAAAGTCGTTTCTATGCTTTACTTATTCTCTGCTATTATCAGATTTCACTGTTTCAGTATATTAGACACACTGACATTAATATAGCTTAAATAGCATTATTTAAATTTTCTTTTGAAATATATTCTAAAAAAAAAAATATATATATATATATACATGTATATATATTTTTGCTGTTGTCTTGTATAGCTTTTATTCTATTGTCATGCTGCTTCTACTTTCTTCTCTTGTTCTGTCCAATTTGCTGCTGTAACAATACAAATTTCCCACCTGTGGGACTAATAAAGGTTTATCTTATCTTACTTTTTATCTTCTCTTCTCTTCTCTTCTCTCTGCTCCCGTCCACAGGACAGGAAGGTTCACTGGATCTAAATTATCACCATCATAAAATCTAGTTATAGACACAAAGTCATACACAAAAAGAAGAATCTTTCAGATGACAGAAACTAAATCTCAGCCTCTGAAAAGTTACGTTTATTTATACAGCATATTAGTATGCACAAGGGTCATTCAATGTGCTTTACAGGAATAGAATAAAAGATAAGATAGAATAAAGTGGCTCCTTATTGTCATGCATGAACACACCACAGCACAGCACACAGTGTCAACAATGTAAAATTCTTTCTCTGCATTTAACCCATTCACCAAGTGAAGCAGTGTGTGGGGACGGTATTCTGCTCAAGTGGTGCCACTAGCAGTCCTGGGATTAAAACCCAGGACCTTCTGATCGCAGGGGCAACTCCCTAACCACTAGGCCACTTTCCAAATAAACATAATGGAAGAAATAAAAGAATATATAGAAAATCAAAGAAAATGTTTACATTTTAAAGTGCAACGGTGTATATTATTCAACACACTTGAACCATTAGATCCATGATTCCTCAGAATTTCGCGCTAAAATGACGCACTTTTCCCGCGTTTGGACAAGCAATAGCCAATGGGGAGGAGAGCGAAGGCGAGTGGGGCGGGGTTTGCGGTGGGACTCTGGTCTCTGATTGGCTGTTTTGGATCAAACACGATTACGCAGGTGGCCCAGCAAGAGTCCTGGAGTGTGTATTGGATAGAGAGGGGCTCGGTTCTCTTCAGTGGTTGGTTTCTGCTTCTCTGGGGCTTTGTCCCACCTCTTCTGGAAGCTGGCAGGTTGTCCAACAGGGCGGTTTGGAAGCGGGTGGGGAAGAGTCGGGCAGAGGCTGACCCTCGGATCCAGCAGAACCGGGACAGAGCCTGGGGTTCGGGGTGGCCCTGACCAGCTTCAGACCCAGAAACCTCTCCACCACGCCTGACCTTCTCCTCCACTCCTTCCACACCTGTGAGCTCGTCTAATGTCGGATTTTAAGCTCGGGATCGTTCGGCTGGGCCGTGTGGCCGGGAAGGTGAGCCGAACCGGGGCGGACTGCCATGTGCGGAGGGGAGGGGACCACACTCCACTAGCCTGCGAGCATGCTTGCTACCTAGAAAAATTGCATTTTAAACAATTTATACTGACATATTTAAAATATGACACACATACCATTTAAATGACACCATTTTTTACTACTTTTGTTGCTGTGTGCTCCTCTGGAGGTGCTTCGGTGCTCGAAAAGCCCATTTTCTCCATACCAGTCGTGCTAGCTGCTACTAGCTAACAAGGCTAGCCAGTTAGCAAAATAAAAGAGCCTGAGGCGCTGGAGTGAGGTCCAAACAGTTCGTTTTGGCATTTAAAGAGGTCAAAAACTAATTAGTCCACAATTTCTGAGGAAAGAGGCATGTTTTTATGTGGTAGAACGTTAAATTAGGAGGCGTCTGTAACCAGGAACCGCAGCAACGTGACTGGAGCCGGCATGGCTAACCGGCTAGGCTAACCTGACAGGGCATGGAATTATCCCTTATCTCCGACAAAAAGACCAAAATTACAGATTTAGGACACATTTAGGCATTTTTGTTGTCAGGCCAGTGGAGTTGTATGTTAGAGTTGCCTTTCTGCTGCTGTGAGTTTAAGATAAACATGTGTTTTCGTGTGTGTTCATGTGTTTTTATCTATTTTCAATGTGTGTTTTCAATGTTTTTTTCGTATTTACGTGTTTTCTTGTGTGCTCATGTGTTTTCAGTGCGTTTTTATGTTTTCGTGTGAGTTGAGTGTGTATGATCCGTGTGTACTAGTGAAAATTAGTGAAAGTTTTTGGTGGGTTTAACTGTACAGTTTTGTGATCAGAACCAGAACCAGACCGGTCCAGGCCTCTGTTGCCTTGACACTAGAGGGCAGCTGGTAATCTGTATACTTCTTGATGGTATTTGTACCCAGCATTTCTGTGTACAGAAGTTTATTTCATTTTGAGTTTTTTTTCCCTACAGATTTTTATTTAGACTTTATTTTAATATTGCACTTGTCTCAGTCATTACATAAGCAGTTTCCTCTGGAATCAATGAAGTATTCTGATTCTAAACAGAGTTAAGTTCCAAAAGGTATATGGGCAGACACTTTGAAGGCCTTCTTGGTTTAATGATGCAGCTTGTTAATGTCATATGACTGTACTTGTGTTGGTAGAAAAGTCAAGTAGGTTTTATTGTTGTTTCAACCATTTACACACAGTGAAACCAAACAACGTTCATCCAGGACCATGGTGAACACAGTAATCAGAATCAGAAAACTTTATTGATCCTGGTGAAAATTGGAGAGAGACAGACAACAATATAAAGTGTAAATGAATCCAATAAAAACCTCAATGTGAAATACACTGATGTACACAAATTATTGGTATGAATACTATAGATAAGTACAGAACAGAAATTAGCTACTGTTAATTATAGTACTGTGGCTTGAGATTCAACCACGATTCAAGATTAAAGATTTTCACATCCACTTCATTTTTCAGGCTTGCATGGAGGTGGATACTGATGTCAATGGCGCAAATAAAATATTTTAGGCCATGTTTTTAGACGGTGCCAGTGTAAACAGGCATCATTTCTCCTATGTCTTGATCATTTAAATGACATCCATGCATTCCAACAAATATCCCTCTCTCTTCAAAACTCAGTGTTTCATCAATTCAGTCAGAATCAGGAAACGTTATTGATGCTGGAGGAAATTGACTGTTATAACTGAACAAAACAAAGACAAGAACAGTATAAAATATCTGAATAAATCCAATAAAAACATCTGTAGAAAAGCCTCAGTAGGAAATACACTAGACTATAAACACATGCTGGGTAGACAAGTAACAGTTAATTAAAAAACAGTAACAGTCATTTAAAAGTTACTTAATTTAACTGTAGGTGATTTAAAGATGTAATGCGTGCCAACAGGTGTTATAAGGCAATTTTAGCCAAATTAATTTCTGGCGGTAGTGGCAAGCACCGATGCTGTCAGATATTTATGTGTCTTTCTTTTACTCCTCCAGACTAAATACACCCTCATCGATGAGCAGGACATACCACTGGTGGAAAACTATGCCTTTGAGGTAAGGAGTCGCTTTTATCTCCCTTTTGATTTGTCATTTGTTTGGGGCGGGGTGAGGCTGATTTAAAGCTTATATTTGCATATGAAATGCTCTTACGGCTTAAGAGTTTTGTATGTTTTTTTTTCAGTATCTAAAACTAGTCTGCATATGTAGTTTTAACTTATTATATTTATATACAGTAATCTCTCGCTTTTCACTAGGGTTACGTTCCAGAAGCACCAGTGAATACTGAAAAACCGCGTTTTTTTTTTTTTTTGGTAAAAAAATGCCTAAAAACACCTATTTTTATAGTGTAAAACCTAAATATGCCCCCAAACATGCTCCCAGAACACTTTAATTTCATTTTAAACTCAGTTTAATGCATTACCCTTAAAGAAAATGTAAAGGTAAACCCGTATTCACCTCTTTTCAAGGTAAACCCGTCTTTTAATTTAAATTCCCCGCTGAGAAATGCAGCTCAGAATGTCGCGTGACAAAAGTACTGGGACACCATGGCGAGGTGAACGGGTCCCCTTGTCTGAAAACATCCAGAAAAAATATATTTATTGCCGCAAAAAAGGCGGAGGATATTTTCAGTTTCCGTGTTATTGTGGGGATTTCCGCGTAAAACTAAGTTCAGTTCTCAAAAAAAAATTCTGTGTGACTGAAGTATGAGATGATCAGTTTGAGAGGCTACAGTGGAGTCTAGCGGTGAGTTAGAAGAATGATGTATTGACTCTTTATTATTGTGGATTGAGCTTCATCCTTAGATTTTCATGTGCATTTTAATTTTTCAGGCTCGCATGGAGGTTGACGCCGATGGCAACGGCGCAAAAATTTTTGCTTACGCCTTCGACATCGGTAAAGGCCGGTGGGCTGGCCGACCCCTGCATGAGTTACTCTGGTCAGTTTGGTGTTCTTAACAAGAGCGGCCTTGTTGCTTCAAATAGTTAATCAATATTTAGATGGCTGCTAGTTTCTGTATGTGTTTAATTATATATATATGTGTGTGTGTGTGTACACATAGGGAAAAGCACCGAGGCGGCATTGCTCCTAGTTTCCAAGTCGTCCACATAAACTCCGTCACAGTGGACAACCGTCTAGACAACCTGCGCCTCGTCCCTGTTGGCTGGAGTCCCAAACCGGAGGAGCTGTCCAGCAAACAGAGGTAACAGAGTTTACAGGGTTCCCCGCTGGCACCAACTTAATCTCATTCTGTGCCTCTTGAATTGCAGACAGTTAAAGAATGCCAATTTCCACTATAAATACAGCACAGAGGAAAGATGTTATAACAGTTTTGACAAGGCTGCCCTTGAGGAGCTAACGCTCAGCAAAGCCTTAAGCCTTTTACTTCACGTCTGCTGTAACGAGAAAGCAGACAGGGCTGCTTAGAGAGCCCTTAATGCAGAACTCTGAGCATTTCAGGTTCCTGTTTCAGGTAGCAGACCTGCCTTGGTGTCCTATATCTGTAATAACTGAATGAGATCAATGTATTAATAAAAAATGGCATGAAATTAACCCTGTTGCTAATAAGAGACGGTGGTTTTCTTTTCAGACCAGACACGAACAAATAGTCTATTGGTCATTCTAGGCTTGCACATGGGTTTTTTTTGTTTTTTAATATTAGGTGAAAAATCCTGATCATGTCAGTTTTGTAGTGTGGCCTTTTTAGTGAAACACATTTAGCTTTGATTGATATATTCAGTTGTTGTTCTCTGAGTCACACAATGCCACGATTTCAGAAGTAGTCTAGAAGATGTTCTGAATGAGGTGCCGCCATGTAAAGTTTTGAAATTGATCAAATGTTGATTTAAGGAGTCTAATTTGCATTAATTCTCTGTTTCTCCTTTTTGCCATGACATAACCATTGTTGTTGTTTTGGTGTTAAACTGCTAGTTTGTCTGTGTGGTCCTCCTGCAGAGAGCAGTCGCTGTACTGGCTGGCGATCCAGCAGGTGCCGGCGGACCCAGTGGAGGAGCAGTACCTGGAACTAAGTCGCACACGCTACTACAACGCTAACGGAGAGCTTGTGGAGGAGGAGGAGTGCTCCTGCACATACTATGAATGTCATTATCCTCCTTGTTCACTCATTGAGAGGAGGGTCAGTACTGCCATTCATCTTCTTTATTGGTTTGGAGGTTATAATAAAGCATTAATTGCATATTTTTTTCGGTGACAGTGAAAATGACCGTGTGCGCGTGCGTGCGTGAAGCTGGAAAGGAATTAAAATCTATAGTAAACGTGTTGGTTCTTTCTGTGCTTATTTTACATGGAGTTGTAAAGTGTTTGATTACTGAGGCCTTGCATTCGGTAGAAGAATTGTGTTTCAGCTACGTTTCGCATGTTTTTTTATTATTAAAAGGTGACGAACGCCCCGCCGTGTCACTTTTGTATTATGACCTTTTCACTGAGTAACACAAGGCAGCGATTGTACTGCCAAAGTAGTCTGGAAGATGTTTTTAATAAGGGACCACCACCTTGAGTTTAGGCATTTTATCAAATATTAATATGAAGAATCCTATTTAGTTTTGTTAATGTTTTTTAAATACACACTTTAGATGTACATCTGGGTGCCATTTGCTGGGTGCCTTAGATTTTGTTTTCTGTCAATGTTTTTTGGAGTAATTTTAAGAGCAGCAGGACAAATAGGACACTGTGCTGGCAGTCATTAACTTTATTAATGCAAGCTTCACTGTCATGATGCAGGAAGGGATTGATTTTTTTTTCTTCTTTCTTTTGTACCACCCAGCGCATCTGTTATGTATTAATTTCTCCTTTTCATTGCGTTCTCTTCAGCTGCGAGAGTTCAACATCTGCGGCCGCTGCCAGGTGGCGCGCTACTGCGGTTCCCAGTGCCAGCAGAGGGATTGGCCGGCCCACAAGAAGCAGTGCCGCGAACGCAAGAGGGTCCTGGCCCTGGAGTCGGAGCCCGAGCGGTGATCCCCTGAAACCCCGCTCTGAAGAAGGGAGTCCGGGGGGGTGGGGGTTCAGGGGTGAGACTTACAGTTAAGATGCAAAAAGAAATCTGCTGACTCAGTGGGACATGTTGGTAGGTAAGATGGGCCTGTTGAGGGGGGCTTCCCAGAACTTTTGATGTCTCCTCGGCCCGTCCGGGGAGACGATGGGAAAACTTGGGGATGGTTTTTTTTTTTTTATTTATTTTTTTTCTTTGAGAGGGAGGCCGTAAAAAGGCTCTACCTGCTGCTATGGATGTATGTTTTGTGAAGAAAAACGCCATGCCGTCATGACTTCCTCTGTGGACTGTCGACAGTTCATAAGCTCACTCCTTCCTTACTTCCTTCCTTCCATCCACGCTCCCGTCATGAAGTGTTAGCCGCTGGTATCGAGCGACAAGCCTGCTGTACGAAGAGACGGAATAATGGAGTAACGGACCTCTTCACTGTACTACCCCCCTTTCCTCTCCCGGTTGAACTTCCTGTGCACATAACCATGCACATGCTCACCTACTTGCCATAATCCTCCCCGAGTGTGCAGCCGAGGACTGCGCCACTTCACACTACCAGTATTTATGCGCGCGTGTGTGTGTGTATGTGTGTGTGCGATGCCATTATCGACTGAAGGACATGGATGAAGTGGTAGAATTTATTATTCCCCCCTCCCCCTTTTCTTTCCCTTTTCTTTTAAGGCATTGTGGGTGGGGTGGGAGTTTTCGTTGACCCTGGGATGTTGTAGCTTGTTGAACTGTTTTCCATGTTGAGTTTCTGAAAATGCATTACTCTCGGTGCTGCATTGCGAATCCCAGTGATCCTTCCAGCTTCCGTCGTGTTCACCCGTCACCGCGAGCATTCAGCTTCGAGGGATGTCCTGGAAAAAACTTGAAAAAGAATAAATAAAAACCACAGAGTTGTCTCGGACTAAACACGGTCAAACATCTACTCGGACGTGTCTGCAGGTTGACGTTTGGGTTCCCCGTTCTTAATTTATGAAACTGTCCTCCACGTTCTTGTGAGCAAAGCTTATGTCATGCGCTCTTATTTTATTATTGTTTTGTTTTGTTTGACTCAACCCAAAAACAAACAAAAAAAAAACCCCGTACATGCACACGTCCAAAGTGCGTCTTCCTGTGATGTGAAGGGCGACTCCACCCAACTGTGATGCGCACGCACGCACGCACACGCAGATTGCCATGTATTACAAACACACGTGCAGTTTGTTGATGCTGTGTACCAATATGTCTCTTATCTGGATAGGGTTGAACACTGTGCACTGAGTATCCTCACTTTTATCTTGCGTCATTTAGGCAGGGATGATGTGTCCGAATGATTGAGTTTAGGGGGAAAGTGGGGTGTCTGTCTCTCTTTTTTTTTTTTTTTTTTTTTTCTAAGACTATTACAGTACATTTAAATCCATAGAAAGAAGTATGACATGTGGAAGGGCATAATGTTGGTGATAGCTGACCATCTCTTGTCACTGTAAAATAAAATAATAAAGTAAAGATGTGAGAAGTTTTGTTTATATCAGGGGACCATAAACACACGGTTTCATAGTTTTTATTGTATTTTGTATTATTTATCTATTTTTTTTTTTTAGGGTTCATTTAATCCGAGTGATAGGAGAATACAAAGTCATCTTAAATCGCGGTTGGCTGGTCCGTCTTGCTACTGCCACTATTAAAATGAGCTTTAGGCCCATTAAACTTCTCTTTATCGTCTGTTTTGCAGGCAAATTGAACATTTGTAAGTCTTTTTCTTGGTAAAGTATTATATTTTAACGGAGTGGAGGGGAAAACAGTGGCCAAACGAACACATCTGTGTTTATGAAAGAGCTGTAATGATACAATAAGAAACTCTACTTTTATTGTGCTGTTACACTCATGACCTTTTTTCCTCTGTAACGAGTCTTTAACCTGCAGTAACTGGAGTTAATTGTCCTGTTTGAAGAGAAAATGTTATTAAATTTGAGTATTTACTGTAGTTTACTGCAGCATAATACACAAGTGGCTGCTGTAGGAATACTGTGAGGTAAGAATATTGATTTTTTTTTTGTTCTGGTGCACTACAGCATTACTTGAGGTCTTTTGTTAACAATTATATGACACACAAGCCTCCTGCCAACAGCCATAAAACTGGATATTATTCCAGATTGTTTGTGTTCTGAAGAGAAATGTACTAAATCGCAGTTTTCGCAGAGGTTTATGTAAGGTGTCCTGTAGCCTAGTGATCTAGTTACCAGCCTGTTTCTAAGGTTTACTCCAGTTTTGGGTGTTTTTCAATCAACAAAGAGTTAAATTTGGTGCTATAAGCTCCAGGCTGGTCTGACCAAAGTGTTGTAACGTCACCTAACCTAATTTCCCCCAGACCAGCTTCTTCAAAGGGCCCTTGTTTCTATTTTTCTTGTATTTTAAGCCCCCCTCAGGTCCACTTAAAGCATTTGCATTGTTTTATGTACCAAAACCAAAATATATTTTTACATGACTGCTTCCAGCCTCTTTATCCCTTATCCCAGACTGCTCTGCTCCACCCATCCTCTAGGATAGCTCTCGGCCTCCAGGATGAATGAGCTCTGTTTTGATTGGCTGTCCTGAGTTGTGCCTCATTCAGTGTGAGAGGGTGGACCTGACCTGGCAGATGTTTGTACATTTGTGTTTGGGTCTTTTTTTTTTTATAACTTCACCAAAGCAGTGATCTCCCAATTGGCTGGCTCTGCAGACTTGTTGGACTATATGGTGTTTATCCACTGCATCAAATTCCTTAAAAATGTGGGGAAAATTCATGATATGGACCCTTAAGTAAAATCAAGTAGGTTTTATTGTGATTTCGACCGTACACACACACACACAGTACACAGTGAAACGAAAACATGTCTACAGGACCATGGAGCAGCATAAGAGCAAAACGAACACCATGAGACCAGACAGGACAAGAGTGCAAGAAAAAAACAATAGAATTCGACAAGAGAAGACAGTCTGCAATCCACTATAGCTACAGTCTGAATGAATACAGTATTTTGACTGGTACTGTACAGCTGTGCCCAAAGACATCCAATCCCCAGAGAGGAATACCTTCAACTTCCACGTTTAAATTATTTCCTGTGCCATATTCATCATTATGTGTATTCCTATAATGACTAACCAATATCTTACATTTCCATTAACCATTTTAACAACTTTTTCACTTTCAGTGGTTTTAATCACAATAGCTGGAGGTTCCCTGACCTCCACCCCATCCAGCACCTTTGGGATGAACTGGAACAGAGATTGTGATCCAGACCTTCTCAGCAACATCAGTGTCTGACCTCAGAAATGCTACAGAATGAATGGAGACAAATTCACACAGAAACTCCAGAATCTTGTGGAAAGCCTTTGAAGCAGAGTGGAAGCTGTTATAGCTGTAAAGGGTGTCCAACTCCAGATTAAAGTTTATGGGTTTGAAAGAACATGCCATTAGAACATGTCATTAACATGCCTGTTGATGTAGTGGCTAGCTGTCCCAATACTTTTGTCCATATAGTGTACATTATTGCCAGTAGCTTTTAAAACTGCAGTCAGTCTTGCAGGATAAACTTTTTACACTTGACAGAAGAGGTACGGTTGATTTGAATTTGTGGGCAAATGCTCTGTTGGATTTAAGTCCATTCCAAAACATTGGTTTTCTTCTGCTGAAGCCGTCCTGTGACCAACTTGGAGGGATGCTCTGGGTTCTCTAGCTGAAAGGTCCAACGACCTCCGAGGCCAAACTTTCAGGTTCCCTTGAAGTATGTCCAGGTAATCCTCGTTCTTCATGGTGCCATCTACCTCACACGGTGCTCCTGGACCACTAGCAGCAGAACATCCCACAACATGATGCTGCCACCATCATGCTTCACCGTGGGCTCTATGTTCTTTGGGTTGAGGGCCTCTCCTTTATGTTGCCAAACATACTGTTGGTCATTGGAGCCAAAAAGTTCCATCATGTTCCAAAGAACTTGACCAGAAGCCTTTATCTTTATCACGCATATTCCAGCCTGGTCCTACGGGGCGTTTTTGAAGAAGGGGCTTCTTTCGTGCGGCTCATGAGATGAGATGAGATGAGATGAAATGAGAAACCCTCTGGACAGTGAGACCTAGATTCCGAAATATATAACATTGTTGACGAATGAGAACGAGACTAAATGTGGTTTACAAAATAAAACTTAATTTTCGTGAACTAAAACGAGACGAGACGTTATTTCCTGTACGACAGGGAGGGAAGAAAAAAGTATTGGGACGCTTTTGTCTATTGAGAGGCACTGTGAATTAAATCTATCTAAAGTGGCCAAAAGTATTTGGACGCAGGGCCAATATAGTTCCAGGGAGAGAGAAATCACACACACACAAAGTCTCACACACACAGCATTTTGATAAGCAGCCTTTCCCATATCCATGCACAAAAAGCTGATCCTGAATTGTTCTGGTTTGGTTGTGTAGACTGTATTTGTTCAGGAATAAAAAAAATATTCAGGGAAGTTCAGGGCGACACACTGAAGCTGAAGACTGTTACCAGTTTTACAAATGTGCGTTTTATGGCAATGGACACACATTTTCATTTTATTTGCACTTTTTAGTGATGTGATGTTATTTTATTTATTTTATTTAAATGTGTGTGTACTTCTAAGTTCTATCATGTTTGGTTGGAAAAATAAATGTCGTAAATTTAATTCAGAGTGGAATGGATGTACAGTATTCTTGAGTCAACAAAAATAGGCCAAAATAATAACCTTTCGATTTTGTCTATTCCACTAGGTACTTATACTACACTGACTGGGTTCAATAGAGTTGCATTACTAAAAAAGAAACTAAAATAGAACTTTCATTGACTAAAACTAGACGAAAATAGTCGAGGATAATTCTGACTAAATTAAGAATAAACTGCTCAGACTTAGTCGACTGAAACTTGACTAGACTAAAAGAGTTCGGACGTGACTAAGACTAATAAAAACTAAACTGACAGCTTGACGCAAAGACGACTAAAACTAAAATTAAGACAGGCCTCCAAAAACAACGCTGCTCATTGTTTGGTGTCAGTTTGGACTTCCGGCCTGATCGAAGAGTTTTGGAAGTCCCAGACTTTCAACATTTCTGTACAATCGTCTGGACGGATGACCTCAGTTCTCCCCCCCGAGGGAGTTTCCTGACTTCTGCAGCTGTACACTTCTAGTTCTTCAGAGTGTTCTTGTCCTTTCCCCATGTTGGATCAGGTAGAAATGAATCCTTACCAGGTAACCCAGGCCCTTGAACGATTACAAATGAATTGCAATCAAGAACCAGGACACACCTGAAAACCATTTGGGGATAATCCACCCTGGTTTATGTAAATTCTGAGCTATTCATTAATTGTATGATGAATAAAACCATTGAAAGTGAAAGAGTTGTGGAAACCATTCATGGAAATGTAGGAATGGACTGAATGATGAATATTAGATATGTGGTGATAGAAATGGAAGTTGAAAGTATATGGACAAAAGTATTGGGACGCCTGATCATGGGACTTTAATAACATTGTATTCAAAGCCATAAACTTTAATATGAAGTCGGTCCCCTTTGCAGCTATAACAGCTTCCACTTTTCTCTGAAGACTTTCCACAAGATTCTGGAGTTTCTGTGGGAATTTGTCTCCATTCATTCTGTAGCATTTATGAGGTCAGAC
>JBBPCY010000082.1:11925417-11940189 GCA_037974405.1 Brachyalestes nurse
TATATATCTGTGTGTGTGTGTGTGTGTGTGTGTGTGTGTGTGTTTATATGTATATTATGTATATACATATATATGTCTGTGTGAAGAATGTGTGTGAGTGTGTATGTGTGTGAACATGTTAACATGAAGATTCTCACTTTCTACCCGGCTTGCTAATATTAACATTAGGTTAAAGTTAAAATACAATGTAAAAGTACGTTAACAATTCAACAGTTCCGATGTTTAACTTTTTCTTATACTTGTGCGACCAGTAGCGGTACCATTCTGCGCTGAGGGAGGTCATTCCCTGTTTCTTACTTTAGGAATTTACATGTAGAACAAAAAATTTAAATATGCTTCTTGAAGAAAAAATTTACACATGAACATCTACATTTTACAAACGAAAAAAAGACATGGGTGAGGGGTGTAACCTGGGGTGCTGTTAGATGTTGGCCCATAGTATATAAAATATACATGTATATAATCATATAATATTCTTTTTAGAAATTCCTGTCTGTGCTTGGCCCTTGGAATCCTTGCAACCCCCTCCACTTACTGTAACAGTTCTAAGGTATAGGCTCTATCCATGATTTGTAATTTGTTTGTTTAAAGCTGAAAGATTACATGGCTCAAAGTTAATGACTGTCTTGTGACTGCCGTGTAAATGCCCTCCAAATAGGCTAAACGATAGGGGAGACTACACCATCATATGTATCTCTCCACAAGCGGACTCAAGCCTCTGAGTTTGTGTGAGTGAGTGTGTGTGTGTGTGTGTGTGTGTGTGTGTGTGTGTGTGTGTGTGTGTGTGGTTCACTGTACAGCATGTGACCGAAACCCTGTGTAAGAACTACGTGACGGCTCTCCTTTAATTTGTGTACAGGTCATTGAGAAATTTCCACATGTCCTTTGAAAACGAATGGCGACTTAAACAGGCCAAAGTTTAGGACTGATGACGGTCAAAACGACAGAAACCTTCCTTAAAAAATAGCCACTATATAGTCAGATCTATGATATGCAGATTTCAAACAAACTCAAAAGTTTTGAGCTTTCCAGAAGATGTGGCCTACCTAGTATGCTGGAGTTGGTGAATCTCCAGGCGTCGCTGTAAGATGTGTAGGGTGAGTGTGTGTAAGTCTGGCCTGAATACTCTGCACCTGCAAGGGACAAGAAACATTCAATAGGTTAATGAGACTTTCAATAGATTGTGTCTTTTTCTAAATGGGTGCTGAATCACTTCAATATGTGCAATATCTTATGTGCAATATCAGTACTTATGTCAATATTACTTTTCTTACTCTTTTTCTCCTACTGATCTCTACTAAGTGCAATAACATTGTCCAAACTACCATTTGTGTCGGTAGACTTCACTTAACTGTCTTACTCATCTATAATATTTATACCCAGCCATTCTGCATCTAGCATAGTGTATTTCGTATTGAGTTTTAT
Source organism: Brachyalestes nurse (assembly GCA_037974405.1). Classification (NCBI taxonomy): domain Eukaryota; kingdom Metazoa; phylum Chordata; class Actinopteri; order Characiformes; family Alestidae; genus Brachyalestes; species Brachyalestes nurse. The sequence continues at coordinate 11,926,843 of JBBPCY010000082.1, forward strand.
TTTATTACAGACTTCCTTTAAATTTAGATTTTATTTAGACTTCATATTTGATATTGTTCTGGTCTCTGTGTCTTTGCAGTCATTACATAAATAATTTACTATACATCACATTCATTTGGTAGACGCTTCATCCAAAGCGACTTACAATACCAGGAAACCCTCAAGTTTCAGGACAGTGTGAGAACCAGAGGAATATAGTACTTGCTTATACATATTAAATATTAAAAGGTCCCTACTGTACAATGCACTGTAGAGAGAGGAGGGGCATTTCAAAAGGTTTTATAATGCGTGATCTGAATCACATACAGTGTTGCTTTTCACACCAGCACCCGCGGGTGTCCGTTTGTCCTTCTGCCAGGCTCTGCTCTGCCTTAGCACATCATTCACCCAGCGGTTAAGGGCGCCTTGTAAACCATTAATCCGGCGGCCAGGTGGAGGGCTGGGGGATAAAAATCCCTTCGCTCACTGGTGCGTACACCCAGCGTCCTCTCTCTAGCGTCACCCCCCGTCCTCCCTTCCTCCTCTGTCCCTCACTTCCTTCTTCAGTCTTTCATGCTCTCTCCCTCTCTCTCCTTTCTCTCTCTCTCTCTCTCTCTCTCCCTTTCTTTCTTTCTCTCTATCTCTCTCTCTCTCTCCATCCCCTTGCCTTTCTTTCTTTTTTTAACATTCCAATATCTAATTGGTAATTATGTCGGCAGGATTGAATCCCCTCTGCCTAGCCTCCCTAACCCCCCCCACCACACACACACACACACACACACACACACACACACACACACACACACACACACACACACACACACTGCTCTGTGAGTAATTGTGTATGAACGCTTCCTCTCAGCAAGCCCACCAGAAAAAAATAATAAATCAGACCCTCTCATTTCGCGCTTCGGAGGACAGACTTCAAATAAAAAAAAAAAAGTGAGGCCCATCACACCACACACACACTCGCAGACAGACACACCAAGCAGTCCCTTGTAGTCAATGCCTTCTCACATTGATGAGCTTTGCCACATCCTTTTAACACACATTTTCTACAGACAACTCTCTCCCTCTCTCGCTCCCCTCTACCTCTCATGCTCATGTGCTCTTTAACACACATTCGAATTGTTCATTTTAAGCCCGAGAATTAAAAGACATCATAAAAAGGCCCAAATTGTGACAATTCATTTTCAAATGTAGTCTCTGGTTATGTACAAGCAAGCGGCCAAACCGATGATAGTTATACAACAGTGCAGAGGACAATGAGAGATGCAAGACGTTTATATAAATATAGACGTTTTAACCTTGAGTTAACCTTGCTTTAACCTTGAATGGATTGAATTGAACTGTTTCTAATTTACAGATGTGAAGCACTATCCACATCAAGGGTGTTTAAGAAAATAAAAGTGGTTCTTTAGTGGCATCACCCCATATAACTCTGTTTGGCACTTGAAAGAGTGAAGTGACCATTTTGAGTACGTGACCTCGTGTATAAATATGAGGAGAATGCCTTTGTAGCCAAAAGTATTGTTTGAATGTGGCTGATGTTTAAAAAACTAATAGATTACATACTGTACATTGTTCATTCCTCTCTCTCTCCCTGTCCCTCCAATGCCACCCATCACTCCCCCACAAGCCCCCGCCCAACCTTTCGTGGGGCCCCACAGTTCCCATGGCGATGTGTGGTCGGGCTGAGGCCGTGCGGGCAGCAGGGCGGAACCCTCGCTCCGCTCCTTCGTCCCCCCTGGGCCGTCCTCCGCTAGGACGCAGTTCACCAAAGCGACCAAAGCTACTCATTAACCCACCTCTTCCTCCTGTTAATCTCCAAACCTGCCCTCGCGGCATTCCTGTTCTCACTCTCTCTCTCTCTCTTTTTCTCTCTCCTTTCTTTATTTCTTTCTTATCTCTCTCTTTTACCTTCTCTCAGAACACATCCCTCATCCCATAACCTTTTTTTAAGTGAATGGAATAATTCCAGGCATTCATATTCTCATTCTCTTTCTTTTTCATTCTCTTCTTTTTCTTCTTTTCCTTCTCTCGCTTTTACCTTCCCTCAGAACACATCCCTCATCCCTAATCTCAACCGGTTTTAAATTTAAAGAGAATATTATTCTGGTGTTCCTATTCTCATTCTCTCTTTCTTCAATTCTCTTCTCTTTCTTTCTTACTTTCTCTCTCTCTCTCTCTCTCTCTCTCTCTCTCTCTCTCTCTCTCTCTCTCTCTCTTTCTTTCTCTCTCTTTTACCTTAGAAGATAGATGGAATTATTTCAACATTCATATTCTCATTCTCTGTCCCTCTCTATCCTCATTCTCTACCCCTCCACCTCTCAGAAAACATCCCACTCACTGTCACCTAACCTAATTTTTTCATGATGTTTTTGACTGGTTTTGTACCTGATGTAGGAGAGTGAGAATAACCTTATTTAAATTTAGAGATAACGGAATCATTCTATATCAGTTGGAATATTGACTTGCAAATGTACATCCAAGCCAAAAACCATTCAGGGAAATTCATTTTCAGGAGTCTGCCAAATAGTCAATACCTTTTCTGCCTTTTCTTACTATTCTCTTTGTTAAGAGCCCAGTTAATGAGCCTATAAAGGAGTTTAAAAAAAACAGATCTAACATTAACACCTAAGTCTCGCTTAAAGTGAAATAGAGTGGCCTATAGAGTCTAATGCGTAGAGACGGCGCCCTCACCTGCTACCATTCCTGTGATGGCGGAGGACGAGTAACCTGTCTGACCGGAGGATGGAATGTGTGGAGGATATCCAGGAAGAGTAGAGCTCACCATGTCTCGTCCTATGAGACACACACAAATGAATCAGCTTAGAATAGAAGAATAGAATATCTTTATTGTCATTCCAATACACAGGAATGTACAGTGCAACGAGATTTGCAGCTCTGTAGACGCTACTCTTGTAACTATAAGTATAAAATATATAAAGCAAATAACACAGAGTGTGATATTCAAGTGGATACCAGTTTGTGTCAAATGTAGAATGAATCTGCTGTACCAGAACAGAATAATGTATGAGTAGATAGAATAAATCAATGAGTAATTACTAGCAGCTTGGATGTGATAAATAAACAGATATGTAATGAGAACTAACAGTACAGGTATAGCAGCAGTCAGTATCAAGAATAAATAAAAAGTCACAGTAAACAATACTGAACACCAAACATGTCGAGATTGACATATTAAGTGCCCTGAATATAATGCTATGTATAACCGTGCACTGAAATAGCCCATTTACTCTCAATATCAAAGGTATAAAAAGACACGATGGAGTGATGCCTTAAAATATCCACTTTCTCTAAGGAACTTTTCAATTAAGCTTTTTCAATTCATTTTTCGCTTCAATAGGGACCATCCATCCATAGAGATGATTTAGATTATTCTTTCATATAATTCTCTATATAATTCATTTTGCACCATTATATTTAAGTGTATACTTTCATACCTCAGTCTCATAACTACTTAACCTACATATTAGATAGACAGTAGTTAACGAATAAGTCACAGCAGTTACTGAATAATTTGTATTTAGATTAACTGAGTGGGTCTACATGGTGTAATGGGTTAATAAAAATAAAACGAGACGTTTGCATTTCCATCATTAGACCGATTAACAGACAGAATACTACACTGCACTGGTACGGTCATGTGAATGAAGGTGTGGGATGAGATGTATCATTGGTTTTTACCTGCAATGAGAGACTGGCTGCTGAACTGGCCGTACACTGGTGTGTGATGGGGGAATGAGTTGAAGGCATGAGAGAAATGTGTGGAGCTGCCGCAACTGTTACCCATGGACACTGGCGATGGAGTAGAAATGGAGCCCATTTCCAAGAAGGCAGAGTTGGCGATAATGTTAGGGGAGGGGCTGGAGCTGGCCCCCTCGGGTGACATTTCCTGTTTCAAGCAGATGGGAAGGGGCTGGAGGGGGTCTGAGGTGGAAGCCATGCATGCGACGGACAGGTGGGGAGAATGAAAGAATGGAATTAACTTAATGTGAAAATGAAATGGATTTATGGCAGCAACAAACAGAACCTCTTCACACATGCGGAGTCATGATTAAAATAAAATAAGTAATGTGATTAATTCTTTCCAAGCTTCAGAGCAAGAGCTAGATAATGAACCTTATGGATTAGGCCTAGGACTGAAGGAAAGATGCCAACAATATCCAAAGACATCCAATAGAACAGTCAAATGCAAGAAAAAACACTGATTTCCGTGATATCGTAAACACAATCAGTTAAAAACAGACTGCTTAATTTTCATATATGGACTGTATGGACTGGGAACTATGTTTTGAGGCTTTACAAGGGCTTACATACTACATCAAACTCTTTTGTTTGAAGAAAAGGTCCCTGTAATATGGCTGTTATCCATGATATGATCCCTTTAATCCGTATATAATCACTAAATAATAAAGAATGGAGGGGCACAATGTAGACTGTTTTTTACAGTGTGTGTTGTGATCTGCATCTGTTTTAAAGGCCTCTGTAGGGACTCTAGCTCCACTGCTGTTGCTCAGAAACATTACTAAGAACTTTTAGGAAAAATTCTGTAGCAGGAAACTATTGTGAAATGCTGGGTGACCTTTTGTCGTTACACAGAGCAGCACAGAGAAATGTCATTAAAAACACATTTTCTAAACTGTCTTTCCTTGGAGCTTCAGTATAATGAGCATGGCAAGTGATTTCATCAAGATATTTCCAACATGGAAAAGTGCTATAGAGTCCAAATATACCTGCTGATGATTTTTAAATCTTCAAAAAGGATGTGCCAGGAGCAAAATACAGGAGAAAATCATCTCCAGTTAATTTTAGGTAGAGAGATTATCCTTTGTGTTTAAAAGTAAAAAATATGTTTTGTTAAAATTTTTAACCATCACATGAAATCTCTGGGTAAAAATCTAATAAGAGATTTTAATTCTCTAATCAAAATACTCCTCTACAAAAAAAATGCTTTGTGCTATTAGAGGTGCTGGAGAAGTAAGTGGTCCGCTCCTGAGCTTGTACAGCAATAAATGAAAAAAAATTAATAAGAAGGCAGTTAAAGAAAGCTAGAGTCATTCACCTGCAACCACTGTGTAGCCCTGGTGTGTTCCCAGGTTCCGGGCAATGGCGGCAGTGGACGTTGCCAGACTGCCCTTGCCTTCCTCCACAGTGCCGTTAAGGAGCGAAAGAGGATACAGGGACTAGAGGAGAGACAGAGAATGATATTTTATTTAAAAACTCAATCAGAGTTGAAACCCTTGCAAATGTTTTACTACTTGGTTATCTTGCATTCATTTTTGTTAGATCTTCTTTTTTTACCATCGTGATTCTCTGCTTCTGATAATGCCTTTGGTGACCATGAAACAAATTTCGGGTGATATTTTCAATATACAGTACAGTATATACAGTCAAAGTTCTGAATACACCAATCAGATGTTTTATTTTCCACAATACAATCATATAATACAAATACAAGAAGGGAAAGTATCCAAGGACCAAGTAAGTATATAACTAATCAAAACGATCTTTTATTTTATATTCTTCAAATATATCTAATCTTTGCTTTGGGGAGAAGGATGACTACATAAAACATATGTTGTGAAAATAATATGTAGACACTAATATAAACACTACTCATAAGTAAACAGTGGTAATTTTATGTAAAATATTGTATAAATACTTACATATACATGCCTCAACAAATATATATGTATAAAATCAACACTGTTTATATTGAATTCAGATAAAAATGTAAAGCTTCAGATAAAAATGGCTTTAAAATCACATCCAAGCATTTTACTGCTATGTTGTAACATTGTAATATTGTACATTTTGTGCACTCTTAAAAACACAAGTCATTTTGTCAAATTGGTGTCAATTAATATGTCAAATACTACAAAGTAATTTGTTCAATTTGAGTTAGTGAATAGAATGTGTGGGAACTGATGGAAATACAGATTAGTTTCACTCAGAGAAACTAAAAATGACATAATTATGCTTTGACCAGCGTGTCCTGTCTTTTTTAGACAAATTACACATGTACTGTGTCTAAATAAAGTCAAAGCGTTGTGTCTGAGCACATTAAACATTATATAGTCGCGTACCATGGATAATTATTTAGGTACATTTCCTGCTTCTCTAATAAATTAACAAAAAATACGTTGACCCCATAGACACTTGTGCAGTACCTTCTCATTAGCTTCCATCACAAGCATGTCTTTAGTCCTCAGGTTCTCTGTCTTTCTATAATTACTGGAATAGCATTGTTCATGGTAACTGTTTGTATGCTACATATGTGGCAGGTAGAGATTAGATTTGAAAAGACTGGAATATTCCTTTAACCATTAGAACTCAGAGCATATCAGTAAACTCTGATTTCAGTAAATATAAACGGTGTAAAACAGTCTGGAACCAGTGTTTACGCTCAGAACTCAGAGTGTACCAGTAAACCCTGATTTCAGTAAATATAGCTGGTGTAAAACAGTCTAGAACCGGTGTTTTCCCTCAGAACTCAGAGTATATCAGTAAACTCTGATTTCAGTAAATATAAACAGTGTAAAACGGTCTAGAACCGGTGTTTACCCTCAGAACTCAAAGTGTATCAGTAAACTCTGATTTCAGTACATATAACCAGTGTAAAACAGTTTAGAACTGGTGTTTGTTCTCCTACACGCTCACTGTTTGGTGCTCTTTCTCTCGGCGCACTGCCGATTAGACGCTCTCTGGACCCCCTCCCTCTGCGGGTTTTCCCCTCCCACTATCCTAAAGGTTCTCCCGGGTTCAAAGATCTTGTGTTTCATTCTGTTTCTTTCTATAACCTAAAATAAAATACATTTGTTCCCTTTTGTTCTATATGTTCTTTTGTGTGTGACGCCGTTTTTACACCCCAGTAGTGGTTATTATTATTATTACATGTTTTTAAATTACAGTAACTTTGGTTCTAGGTGACACAGGAACACCAAACAAAGCTCAGCTTGATGTCTGACACCTCAAGCACCAACACACACCAGGGGAACTTCGATATTAGGAGCTGTTTTGTTGTATGATGACGATTTACTAGTTGTTGCACTGATCTGTGTCGTTCACGTTCTGAGGGTAAAGGGTTAAGATAACTCTAGAAAATGAATATTGCGTTTATTCCGTGTAGATACCTGCTCACTCTTGCCAGACACGGCGGGGCTGAATGTGTCAGAGGTGTAGTGGTGCCGCTCGAAGCCACACTCCATGTGCTGTGAGGGAAAGTGTTCGGGCCTTAACTGCTTCCTGGGTCCTCCTCCGCTGCCCTGAGAGTCCACGCTGTGCCGACAGCTCTCCTGGTCACCTTGGAAATGATACAGGCCACAAGACTTAATAAGTTAATGGGTATTTGTTGTCACTTTGTGTTTTTTTCCCCATGTTAATGGCTGCAATGCTTTAGCTCATTACATTTGTTGTTCACTCCCTGTTACTAAGAGACATACAGATACACCATGTCGTCCTTTGATTCACCTCTCTTTGATTTAGAAACAAAAACACAAGCAAATGGCTTTTTAATAACACCTTTTTCACATTAACTGTCAGTTCAGTCATATGTTGCTTTTATTTTGTCATGAGAGGTGGTGGTTAACTATTATCCAAACCGGTCTATACAGGCATGTGATGTGTCCTGTTGCGAGAGACCCAAGGACTCACTGTCATCGTGACTCCTCTTGCCCTCTGAGCCGGCCTGTGGAATGCCCAGCAGGCCGCTGATGGAGTAGGTGGATCCCAGAGAGTCTGACTGAGGTGACTCAGGAGGTGTGACGGCCGAACTGGGAACTGCGGAATAACAAAACAAAAGTTAAATATGCAGGAATTCAAAGAGTATGGTGGAAAAACTGAGGTATTCTTATAAGGAAATAGGGAACAGTGACACGCACTTAGTGTGTTGCCGGGGCTCAGGCTTTTGCTGTCCAGGGGCACATTAAACGGCTGCTGCACTTTTGTTCGGATGATCCTGAAACACAAGGTTCAAAGCTTTAAAACCACAGTGGAAATTTTTATGTGAACTGTATTTTTAAGAAATAATACTGTTTTACTCTAGGCCTATTATAACCCTTCTACTCTAGGCCTATTATTCAGCTAACGATCTTAAGACTCAGTGTTCAGTAACTAATATGAATCATTCATTAACTAACACTCCCATAAAAAGGAGCTCTTAACAGGTCCGGATCAGGAAATGCAAGTCGAAATATGGAAAAAAGAAAAGTCTTATGTGCGGCATTCAAATTATGCTACATTTGCCTCCACAACTGTATTGTTGTCATCAATTACATATGGACTATTTTATAATAATTTAGTACTATTATCATAAGAATTATTATTATTATGTGTTCTTTAATTAACCTTTAAAAATGGTTCATCGCCAAGTTATTTTAGACTATTTCTGCTTAGTGTCTCTACTACTGCATATATATATATTATATTAAAATTATCATACACATTTAAAGATGATCAAAACACATGCATATACAGTAACTGTACATATAGGACATATACTTTAATTGTGTATACAGGAAATACACAGTAACAGTATATACAGGACATATACAGTAATTGTGTATACAGGACATATACAGTAACTGTATAAACAGGACATCTACAGCAACTGATACACTGAAGTTAGAAATGAATTAAATCTAGTCTTGGATATAACACCAATGATGATTCACCCTTTTATATCTTATTTAGTGAAGATTTTGACTTTATCTTGGTCGGATTAAACAAAACTGGCATTTTGCTCATTTTCTGCAGAGGATTCACTGAGATGTGGAAGTCTGTTCTGTTTGTTACCTGTTGATGGAGCTGACGCTGGGCACCGTGTCGCTGTCACACACTCCCTCGGCCAGCAGCCTGTCTCTAATCTCCCACGCGAACATGGTGGGATTCTGGCGCTTGTACTCCGCTATCTTCTCCACCACTTTCGGGGTGGCCACCTTCGGCTTTGAGCCCCCTATCACTCCCGGCTTTATGCTGCCAGTCTCGTAGTATCTGGAAGGTTGAGAGAAAGAGCAAGCATTGTCAAATAAATTCTATTCAGCATCCAGACACCAACAAAGGGATTAATGTGCTAAGTGCAGTCAAAGAGAGACCTCCTTTGAAGTTCTGCGCAGTAACATCTGGACAAACAGAACACACATAGTCCAACTTTATATACAGTATCTTCCAAATTAAATTGTAAATGTTATCAAGAACTTATTTGATAAATGTAAAAATATTAAATGTTATATACTATTTTAAAATGCCAGCTTTACATTGTTTGAACATGTCAACATCTCCAAAACTACTGGGGATAAAAACCCTTTATGAAAGAAACATTACAGAAAGTTATAAAAATAAAAGAGGCACCACTTTTGGTTTCATTAGTAATATGTGGTTTAGGTGTGGATATAAATTAGGATGGTTTATTTAGTCACAGCCATATTTAAACAATGCAGCTTAACAGACTGATATGGTGCAGCTGGTGGCTTGGTGGTTAGGGAGGCCGTGTGATCAGAATGCCATGGATTTTAATCCCAGGACTGTCAGTGGCACCACTGTGGTACCCTTGAGTAAGGTACTGTCCCACACACTGCTCCCCGGGCACCACTGTTGACAACCCACTGCTTCACTCAGGTGAATCGATTAAATGCAGAGGACTCAAGTAATTTCCTCTGGGATGAATATAATATGTAAAATAAAATTAAAAATGTCGGGTTACTCAAAAAATAGGGGCATATGTATGGTTACTTAAAAAAAAAGGGGTATAGGTGTACATTGAAATAGCATGCTGCCCTTGGGACTGTTGTGGAAAATGACTGAGCCTAATGTTTAGACCTCCCCGCAGCCCTCACCTGCCCAAGATTTTGCTGACACAGCCGTGGCTCACGCGGAGCTGGCGCGAGATGTCGCAGGGGCGAACACCCTGGTGAGCCATGTCCACAATGCGCTGCCGGATGACCTCCGGGAGCGGGCGTCCATTCACAAACATGCCGCCTAGTTGATTAAGACCCCCATGCCCTGGGGGAGAGAGGGGATGAACACATGTAAATGTCAAGCCACCTAGTCTGCACCTGACTGCACTCCTAGTGTGTAAAAAATAAGCACACACTAAACACAAACAAATTGGAAAACAAAACGTAGTGGTGTCCCATTAAGGGTAAGATATTACATTGAGTCACTTTTGACAAGAACTAATGTTAAAAAATTACAAGCATAATTAAGTATGCTGGAAAGGTGTTTATTCACATATTTGCTAAAATAACACAGCATGTTTCATATGACACAGATTATGAAATTAGACATCTATGTGTTGAAAATATGAATATGCCACCTGTGTTAAGTAAGGTAACTTACTGATTTGTGATATGTTACACAAAGAACATGTTACCCTTAAAGGAGCATGCTTCATGCTTTAAAAAAACCCACACACATCTGTTTTAAGAGAATAGACAGTTTTAAGAGGTTCTGAATTATATTTAGAAAATGCATAGTCATTAATAAACAAAGCAAGAAGTCACTTTAGTAAATACTGGGCCTCAAAAACAGTACCATTATTTTACCAACTTAAAGAAATACTGCAAGTGTATCTGTAAATTTTGGCTTCTATCAATATTTTATTTAGTTCCCAAAGTGGAGTCAAATATATTCAGAACTTTCCCTCTTACACATATCCTTGCATATTGACTATGTAGTGATAATATGAATGCAACTTCACCCAAGATTACTGAGCAAACACCGTAGCTAAATAAAAGAGTATGTAATGAGAAAAAGCGTTAGTTAGCTGTGCATATTAGTGGGATTTGCCTAAAACATTGTCTAATCTTTTGGACAATCTGCTCTTAAGGGCTGGACCTTAAGATGGAATATGTGACATGCTTGAAGACACACGGAAACATATAATTCTCAGCTAGCAATACTTAACACAAGCTTAGACCAACAGTACTTAACACAGACATGTAAGAACAACCAGCAGGCATATTTTCCTTCTTAAACATTGACAAAAGGGGGCGGAACTGACCACTTGCGTCGGATCTAACTAGCATTTTGACAGCCTCGGGTCTACACAGCTCTGTGCAAGTCTTCCACATTATAGGCAATCTGTCACAACAGCGGCTTTGAGATCTATATTCCTGCAGATTTCCTAAAGGGGGGACACAGAAGGCAGAAGAAGGGAGGTTTAAGTGACTGCTTCTCTTCCACTCACTTCTCCTCAGCTTTCAGTATGAGCCACTATGGCAAACCACATTCCCAAAAGCCAGCAAAATGTCTAGAGATGGGCTTCCCAATTACTGTGGAATTGAAAACTTTAAACTGCCAAAAACCTTTGCATTAGCCCTACAGATTCTTACACTTGTTTGTATGCATGTACACTATATATAAAAAGATTAAAATTCAAACAAATCAAAATGTACACATGAATAAAACGTTCCATCAACACAAATGTTGACAAATTGCTGTTGCAACACATTTTGCTCATATGCAACAGACTAGACTGTTCAATCTTGGAGAAAGGCAGCACTATAAGGTGTGTAGAAAACATAAGCTACACTCAGGTGTAGCTTTAACACCTAAGTTAGATGAACAAGTACTAAACCCACGCTTTGTTTAGAATCCTTCTGTAATAATTCAGCATTAAGAGTCTTACTGGACAAACAAAACTTTGTTACTCACGTTACACAGATATACCGACTCAATAAAGACAAAGAGAAGGTCGACTGAGAAAGACAGAATTTACTGATTTGTATAAATCTGTTTTTCTTTCTAATCTCGCGCTGTTTAGGGCTTTTAATAAACGAGACTACAGTTTATGGAGTCCGAGATTAGTGCTGTAGTTGTCAGTTGGAGAAATGAAGGCTGTTTGGAGACGCTGTGCATCAATAACTCTCTTATTGCTTTTAATTTAACCCTTTCAGTGCCCTCCCCTCCCTCTATGCACCCCTCCTTCTTCCCAGCTTTCATTTCCACATCAAACAGCACCATTAACGCTGCCGGCCGAGTGTGGAGGACTCGACTCGCCAAGCCAGGATATTAAACACACACACACACACACACACACACACACACACACATACTCAGATAAGCTCGAACCCCCCACACCCCAGCCTTCCCCAACATTTCCTACAAGCGGTCTGCATGCATGTCTCATATTTTTGCTTTTAAAGAATTGATGATGTTATAAGCAATTTCCACCAGGATCAGTAATGTTCTCTAAATGATTCTGATTCTGAATCGGATTTGTGACACGCTGTTAACCGATGGCAAAGCAAAAAAAACAAGCATTCACTGGCTGCAGATATGAACACAGCAGGCCTCCCTCCAGCACCTGGACTATGTATCTATGTATGTATGTGTGTATGTATGTATGTATGTATGTATTTATGTATGTATGTATGTATCTATCTATCATCTATCTATTTATGTATGTATGAATGTATTTATTTATTTATTTTGTTTGTTTGTTTTATTGCGCGTTAATTTGTTGGGTTATTTTTAAAGTTCGTGTTTATTTTACTTTTTTGTTTTAAGCCTACAGGTAAATCTACTCTTCTTTAAACCTGTTCTTCTTTAAATAAGCAGGGATGGATAAAGTTTTCTAGTTCTAATTCTGATTCTGATTCAGTGCCTTCCCCATTCAATACTTTTTTCTCCGTCAGGCCTTCAATGTATTTTAGACAACAAAATTCAGTTCGCTACACTTTTTACGTCCCTAAGCTGCTGATCGTGTTTTTTTCCGAGCTCCCCAAACATCTAAAAATTTCCAATCTCTTAAAACATCTAAAGACATTTATATAATAAATATGTATCTCCAGTCGCGTAAAATCCACCTAGCTATTTTTTTTTTATTTAGTCGGACCGCTGATGTATGCTTTTTTTATTTAAAAGATAATATAAACATTTAAATGTGGGTCACTGTAGGATACGAATTTAATGTACAGCTACACCACTTTAAATCATTCATAACAGGTTCTGTGCTCGTCATTTGTCTTCACCCAAATTTCGTTGTTTGAATGGGTTAAGAGGAGACAATTCAATCTAATTGAATCTTAGAGCCCGGGCCTCAACGCGGAGCCCAAATAACCCTGATCCGAACCTGCAGGGAGGCTGAAGAATGACAGGGCAGCTCTTTGGTCTCCCACCGCGCTCCCTGCCCCTCTCACTTTCTCTCTCCAGCAATTGAAGTGACAGTGGATCACCCCCAATTCTAAATCAGACACCAAAACAGTGTCCAATTAACTATTTCAGACTCATCACAAGGGCCCTACAGCCCCTGCTGCTCACTGAACAGCCCACCTTCAGTTACAGCTACTAGCTACTGCTTCAGCATTAAAACTGGCATAAGATCAGAATAAAGTAGAAGCT
>JBBPCY010000082.1:11980911-11991824 GCA_037974405.1 Brachyalestes nurse
ACAGTCCTGCTGGAATAGAAAAGGTTCTTCCCCAAACTGGGTCCACAGAGTTGGAAGCATGGTGTTGTCCAAAATGTATTGGTCTGCTGAAGCATTAAGATCCTCCTTCACTGGAAGTAAGAGGCCCAAACAATGAAAAACAGGTGTGTCCCAATACTTTTGTCCAATTTGTAATGTCTGAGTTTGGATGTAAGACTCCACCGCCCCCTGCAGATCAGTCCGGGACGCTCTCTCCTCTTCTCTCTCAATGTGAACAAAAACATGTCGCTTGACTCCTCGCTCGGTGTTTCTTCGGACTCCTTCCACTCGTTTTAAACCGTAGCTGCATGATCTCCGTCGCTTTTGTGGCGAAGAAGCCCGAAAAATGGTGCCGAAGACGCTGGGCTCCATTGTAGGTCTGCTTTGCACGGGGACCTGTCTGGCTCAGGTAGGCCCATTTGGGTGCTTCTAATGCGGGGCTGCAGCTGAATCGAGCTCGGGGATACACAGCTGGAGCTAGGCCCTCTATTGTGTTGTTTTTGTTTGGTGTTTTTCCTGTTTTTCTCACAAAATAGCTAAATTACAGAAACTTTATGAGTACCTTTGAGTAGTAGATATACTTGGACGATTTACATAGTGAATTATTGTATTTTTGGTGTTTTAAATTACGAGGAAAAACTCAGTTTCTTTGTTTGAAATTCTTATTTTGGTAACTTGGAGCTCAACAGATTGCTAACGTTAGCAGTAGCATCAAGGTGAAATATCTGATTTCGGCTGTTATTAATAGTTGTCAATCGACACTCCGTTCAAGAAATGTTTAATAATGTCACTTAAGCGTTATTTAAATGGTGTAAATAATTCAAACTGTCCGTGCAGTTTCACTTTTCTCTTCTTTATAACGTTAGCCAACTAGCCTGCTAGTAGCTTTCACTGTCATGACTGGTTTACCTGATAAATAAAAGACTTCACAGAGAAAATTAGTTGATAACTCGTTTTTATTGACAAATAGGACACTTTTGCAACCACCATCGTTAACTGTCGTATTGAACTCAACAAATATCTCAAAGTATCTGAGCATTTTTTATCAGCATTTTCTGCTCGCCCCTTTGTGTTGTGCAAAGTAGTTTACACAAAATCAACCAACTAACTGGATAACTACTCTAGGTATGCGTAACATTTACATTATTTAATCACAATCTATGTCTGATTTCTGTATATTTCAACTATAAAACAAAGACCTATGTCCAGGAAGTGGGTTAGGTTAGTTCATGGGGTGTACAAGGCTCTGTATCCATCATCTTTTGCCCTGCAAATTTATATGTTGACAAATAATTACACCTTTTTAGAGACTGACCAGAGAATATACAACATTGCTGTATATTCATGTGTATACATTCTAGGCCTTGTTGTATTGGAGGTAATTGGTCATACTTTTTCCAATCAAGTTTATTTGCTGTGTGTTTGTGTATGCATCTTTTCACAGGGAAAGGAGTTCTGTTTTGGTGTGAACAATGAGAAATACAGGTGTGAGATGGGCTACTGTTGTGGAGAGACAGAGTGCTGCACTTATTACTATGAACTGTGGTGTAAGTGTTTTCCATTGCCTATTTTAGACATTGCCCTTCTTTAGCTGTTTTAGCATGGCATAAATGGCCCTCCAGATGTTGACTCGAATCTGATACCTAAGTAATTATATTGGTCATCTCGTTTTCCTAGTTTTCCATTTTTACTCATGCATTTTCTGTGACATGCTCAGTATGTCTGCCGAATTACCTCTAAAAGTGACACTCACTCGCTCTTTATTGTTTTTTTGTGCCTGTTAAATAGCTTTTAAATGTGATAATTTGTGTATGTAGTTGAGTTCAGTGTACATTTGTGGGTGTGTGCAGGGTTCTGGCTAGTGTGGACTCTCATCATCATGCTGAGCTGCTGCTGCGCATACCGACACCGGCGTGTGAAGATGAGACTGCAGCAAGAGCAGAGGCAGAGAGAGATCAGCCTCATGGCCTATCAAGGAGCCTCCAGTTCCTTCATCTCCCCACCACCCCTCAACCTGCGTGAGTGTGCCCATCTGAGCTACAGAGTCGCACGTTATCGCCTTGCCAGGCAGCCTCTCAGGGTTTGTTATTTAGAGGAAGGGTTTGTTAAGATAAAATTTGAGTGTCTGCGTAGTCTCACTGTAATGTCTTGCATAGTAGTCTTAGACGTGAAATGAATAAACCAGCTATTTGTTTTGGCAGTTTATTTTTGATAGGTGCTGATTGTGTCTGGGTATGTATCATTGTGGGAACATGGCTCATGCTGCTGAGGGTGCAAGTGTTGCCACCTCACAACTCAACTTGGGCAAGATCCCAGTGCTGTATTATGTTGTCTCTCACTTCCCCTCTCCATGGTACAGAGGGTTTGACTTTCAGCTCGGCATTTAGGTTCAACCTAAGTAACATCACTACAGATTATGAAGTTAAAAATAGTTTGCCTTGATAAACAAAATGATCTAACTGCCATAAGCTGTGATGAGCGCCATCATATGACTGTCAGAAAAGGGTTAAGCTTCACTAAATCACCCTGTTCAGTGACACGCGCAACAGTTTAGATTTCAGCCGACGAACATTATTTAGTAAGCAGAAGTAGACTTGTCACCAAGGAAGACAGACCACCTTCACCAAGATACATGCATGAAAGTTGTGTATTGTTTGAGGCGGCAGTAAAATGGACAACTGCAGAAATAACAAACTCACTGTTTTCAATAGACCAGGAAGACTGGAAAATAAAAGAGAATGTTTCAAAGTTTGGAGTTTGAAATGCATGTTAAATGGTTATTATAAGATAACATTGGAAAGTGCTTTTTTTTTGTTATTGTGCTTAAACAAAATATTTTTTTTTCTGTTTCAGGCTTCTGGACAGACTGCAAGCTCCCTGATTATGAGGAAGTCGTAGGCCATCCCCCGACACCCCCTCCTCCTTATTCTGAGGTGCCTCTAGAAATCCCACCCTCCATCCACCCGTCTGTAAACCGCACAGAGTCAGCTGTGGTGCTGGAGTCGCCTGTAGAGGTGGTGCAGGCTGAGAACCAAGGTTCTAATTCGCAGGAGCAGGCCCTTGCAGCAGTCGCAGCCCAGTCAGGGTGTGAGGAGGATGGGGATGGAGACGTCCCCTTGGAAGAGGAGTTGAACACTCGTCGAAGGCACGTGACCGGCGACTCAGGTATTGAAGTCTGTGTGTGCCAGCTGGATGTGGACGAATTCTCTGGCCTGGAGGAGGAAGAGGGCAGGATGTGTCAGGTGGCTGGTGGCGGCTGCTGCTCTGAGCGCGAGGCCCTCAGACCCAAAGAGCACTCACCTGAACCCTCCAGCACATCCACTGGAGACCGTCTGGTCTGAAACACACCACAGAATGGTTAATGGTTCCAGCAATAAGGAGAAGGGGAAACGGCTAAAGATTTCGTTATTGTTAGCATCAAAATCAAGTCAGTTCATGAAGGTTTTTTTTTTTTTTTAAAGCCAACGGGTAGGGATGACCTTTAAGTGCACATGATGGGGCATTGAATGTTTTGCTATTTGAGTAATGACTGAATGAGTGATTTTCTTCCTATGACACATTCTTTTTTTTTTCTTTTTTTTTCCCCTGGATTTTTTTGTTGTTGAGTGGCTAAGGTTTTAATTTGCTCATTTCCATGAGTCATCCATGTTTAGCTCTTGTTTTGCCATTTGCTTGACTAAAGTGCTGCGATTTAGAGTGGGGCGGAGGGGGGAGAGCAGCGCTTTGAAGTAGAGCTTCTTCACTCCAAAGCTTTCAGCCACATTGCAGCAGTCGACCACAAACGAGCATTCCCACCCACCCCGTAATTGTCTGTGTGGCCTGGATTGGGACTTCTCTCCCTTATGACATTTTGCTTCAGCCGTAGCGTCATAGTCGAGCGGTCAGTGACTTTCATTACACGAGGGTTGAAATGCAGGCGGCGGTCCGGGGGGAAAATGCTCCAGGAAGAGTGCCCCTCCAGTGCAGTGGCGCTGAGCTCTGACTGCATGCTTTGTTTTTCACAAGCCTCTGCTAATGATAGCACAGCTGCGGGGCTGACATCAGCCGAGCTCTGTCCCCCAGGACCAAAGCGCCTCTTACTCAAAGACAAAGAGAATGGACTGAACAGCACAGCTAAACCACATGACTGCTCTTACTGTGTGGGACAGTTGCGATAGACTCATACACACACACACCCCCACACACACCCCTGTTCCTTGGCTCAGAGACGTGCTGTGGTCAACAGTGGGCCCGAAGCCAGAAGATGAGATACTCTTTGACCACTGCCCTAGTTTCGGGGCTACACTGCCATTCGCTGGCTCCCACTTCAGCCCCCCCACGGATGCTGTGCCTGCAAAGTCGACATCTATAAAAAGCGGTGGCTGGCTACCTTCTGACCAGACTGTTAGTGATATAATACATGTGTGGCCAAGTCATCCCTCCTTGGGGTGTGGGGAGGGTGTGCTTAGGCTCGTCTAACAGCAGGGTTTCGTTCTCACACGTCCAACATTTTTTCGTACGCTCTTGGTTAACAGGAGCCAATTTGTACTTGCCACTCTCAGAAACAAAGATCCCTCACGTTTTTAGGCCACTTTTGTAGAATGTCTTGGTTGCATTGGGGACTCGCATGTTTGTGTGCAACTGCAAATAGATACCACCCTTCTCTCTATGGTGTAATACATTTAGTAGGTTCTTCACAGAAAAGCAGACGGACCCATCCTTGATGCTGCTGTTGCTGCTGCTGCTATTTTGACCTTTGCTTGAGAGCTTTGTGCGGGTATGTTTTTGTTTGCTCTCACCCAAATCTCTCCTCCCTTAACCCATATCAAAGCGTCATTATGTATTAGTTCCAACGTTTTTGCATTGGGTACGCTCTCTTAGCTGACTCTCCTCAACCAGCACATGTTGGGGAGGGGGGGGTGTTTGGGGGGAGAGAACCACTTGTGCTATTTTCCCATTCACGTGGACCGCCTCAACAGTGCAGTGTCATCTTAGCTGTGTACTTGCATTTACATACATGTGTGTGTGATGGGTTATGCCTCATGTCTGCTTTCTCTGTGGAACGGTACTCAACGGTAAAACAAGCATCCTGTGGAGCTGATGACACACAAATAATGGGAGCAGAAAAACACTCGGCTCTCGTGGTGTTCTTGAAGTCCATTTTCAGCTTCAACACACTGCCACGAGTGCATTCAGTGGTCATCATCAGCACTTGCTCTTGTTGTTGATTTATTCGTGTATGGAGCACCTGACTAGATGCATAAATTAGATGGCTTTTCTCATATTTAACCTCAATACCTTTTATTTGTGTGGATTCATAACCTGTGAAGAGAATGGAGTGTGCCGCTCTGGTGTGGAGTGTTCGATAACGGCTTCTTTCGTGGTGGTTGTTTCGAGGCACCGCAAGTTGCCTTTTTAGGTTATTATTGTAGCGCTGACAAGCGGGGCAAGCCCACATTTTGAGCATTTTGCATACGAGAGGTGAATTGGTAGTCCTGCGGCGTTGGCGGTACTGCCTTATTGTGGTCATTTGTGACGAGAGTGATATACAAGCGTTAGTTACGGCGTTTAAGTTAAATCTGTATATGTTCTATTCATTTTGAGCATATGCTCCATGAGTTCAGCGCGTTTGAGAACCTTGATTTAAAAAAAAAAAAAAAAAAGTGGATACGGCTCAGATATTTTAAACAAGTAATGGCATGATGCAGGCATATGGTAGTGTAGATAATTCATTCCTCCCTCTCCACAAAACCTGTTTAGTAAATACTGATAGAAGCTCGGATTTTGCAGAAGATTATGCGTCATTTCTGAAGTGATCATTGTGAGATATTTGAGGGTGTTACCCAGTTGATCTGTAAATGTGGTTGCATGTCTTCTACATAGTAGTGTGACCTCTGAATTTAGATTTCAACTTAACCTTGTTGAGGTCTGTTTTTTTTTTTTTTTTTTTTTTGTGAAGTGGTGAAGATTAGAAAAGGGGTCTGATGGCACTCAGTCTCCATGTGAGCCCACACTTCTGGAAAATATTGCCAAACCAAAATGGCACAACATGTTTACCTGCATAAAAGGGCTAGTAAATAACTCAACTTTAGGTCAAAGATTCACATGATTCATTGTGTATGTGGGAGAATACATGATTGTACATTTCAGGGCCTGTTTCTCAGAGCATTTTGGGATAGCAGTATCAGTTTGTATGATGCTTTTGGGAAAGTGGCCCCTAGGTTTTCTGCCTTTTGTGTAATACTGTACTTCATGTGTACCTAGAGAAATGCAATGCATCTGATTTTACTGTTTTCTACCTGTGGGAATATCCCTCGTGTGTGTGCGCGTGTGTGTGTGTGTGTGTGTGTGTGTGTGTGTGTAGCTGTGCATGACAGCGATGAGAGCTAAATTCGTGCCTCTTGTGGTCTCCCTTCTCCGAACGGCTTGATGTGGCAACAGAAACCGTGGAGACAGATCTGAAATCTCACGGTCTGGTGGTTGTTTTCATTGTTTCTGGGGAAATTTGGGGTCTGTTTGGGAAATTGCCACATTGCCCTCAGTTCTCTCCTTCTCTCCCAAGAATTTAGTCTGGGTTTGACCCCGTCCAGTTTTCACAACACATCCAACAGGGATGTTTACACTTTCTGTGCCTTGCTCTTCACAATGGAAAATTCACCCCCGCCCCCTGTGTTTTCTGTGTGTGACTTCACAGCTCTGTACTGTACTGTATCTAACTAGGCTATGCAAAAAAAAAAAAAAAAGAAAGGGAGAAGCTCATCACTCTCATAGGCTGTGAGTGTGCTGTGGTTGTCAGTACAAGCAATACTATTCTCAATACACGTTGCACTGTAACTTGGTAGGCATACATGTTGATCTATTTAAAGAGATGGGCTGCGGTGGGGAAAGAATCCAGATAAACAAAACTACTATGATCGTTTTTGTTTGTGAATGAATGCTTTTGTACGGTTGTATCTTGCTGTGTAAAAGGGGGGGGAAGGGAAGCAAAAAGAAGAAAAAAAGCCATGACGGTTTGTGTTTGTGTCCTCCTGTCTTGTAATATGATCTGATTTAAACAGCTGAGTTTGCAGTCGCTCCGATGCGTCCTCTTTAATTTCCCGTCTGCCTGGTATATTGATACGTTGGGTTTTCTTTTTGTGTTTAGGTCATTTCTGCAGTTCAGGATGTACGTAATAGTGCCACCCCATAGACAATACATACCTTTCATATGTGTATCTTGGTATAGGGGGTCTGTCTTTACAAGCGACTGACTGGTCTTCTGTTATACTTTGACTTACTAAGTTTTCAGCGACTGAAACCTGAGCTGGTGCCTTTTAGGAGGATCTGCCGAAGTCGTGTGACCAAGCCTGTGATGGAGGGCTGTATGATTGAACAGTCAGATTTAGTGAAGCTTAGTCATTTCTGTGTCATATGATGGCCCTCGTCACAGGTTAGGGCAGGTATTTCCTTCTGTGTATCAAGGCAACCAGCTATTTTTAACTCCATAATCTGTAACAATCGTTACATTTCAGTTACAAACATGTATCTCATATGTAATTGCATTTCTTTGACTCATTTGTTAGGTGGCACCTAGCAGGTTCTTCTTGTTGTTGTTGGTTTTGTGCGTAGAATGATTTTGCCAAAACAGCAACAAACAAAACGGCAACAACAAAAAAAAGTTTGCTTGAATTGGTCATTCAAGAGCACAGACCTGTTTTCTTTGTTCTTATCACCTAGATCAAGCCAAAAAAAAAAAAAAAAAAGGTGGAAAGTGAAATACAAGCACTGAAATGTGTGGTATATTGTGATGCTAGGATTTAGGAGGAGGTCGGTTGTGTACTCTTTAGTTATTTGTATTTTATTTTTGTAATAAAATAAATAATATGGCACTCAACCATCTACCTGCATTCCTGATTTTCATTTTCTAAGCAAAAAAATTTGACACTGATACGACTTTCTTGATTACATAATCAGATAGCTACTAATATTACATGGCTGTTGTTAAGTAAGTTTAAGGAATTGTGGGGGTGGTGGAGGCCTAGTGGGTAAGATACTTGGACCAAGAGGTCATGGGTTTGAATCCTACCTTCAGCACACCACCACTGGGTTCCTGAGCAAGACCCTGAACCCCAAGTTGCTCCAGGGAGAGTTGCTTTGGAAAACGGCGTCTGCTAAATGCTATAAATGTAAATGCTGCGTTCTCTCAGAGGGTTGTCAATGTGAAGTGCAGCAAAAAGGACTTTCCATTTTTAAATGAGACCTTTCCAGAAAAGTAAAATGCCCAAAGGTAGCTTTCCTAAAACCTGGTTCTGCAATTCCCTGTAACTCCCCTCCTAGGAAGTCGGAAGCACTTCAGATAAACAATGGCCACAGTACTGAGTGTTCTCAAGGACACTGCTTCAATGACAAGTGACCTTTTTCTCCCACTTGCAGCGCCGTCAACAAAACATATTTTGTGCTGCAGGAGCATGGAAACAAAGGGCGTGCACACCACGCACCAAGCCGCTGCTTCTCGGAAGCTTTTGTGTGACATTTCCTCTGCAGTCCACACCGAGTAGATTCCAGTACGGCCAGTTCCTCCGCAGCCCGTGCAAACTGGGACGACTGGAATCCCCCAGAAGAGTTCTGAAAGTTAATAATCTATAAATAGGACAACACATTTACACTTGTTCAGGGGTTTCAGTTTTCTCTTTACTCACGGTTTACTTCAGCTATTGGTCTGAAAATAACTCCAGGATGTGTTTACTACTTAGATTCATGCAAAGGAGGAGACAAAATAATGGCATATGCAAAGTGAGCTGGTTAGAATCTCATCAAAGTCAACATTAAGTTGTAATATGAGAGCAGTGGTGGATTTGTCTAGATTCCAAAGCTGCGATCATCCAAATGATTGACAGCAGAGCAGTTTACTCAATATCCTGGAGAGGTGTGGATTCTGTTCTGTTTCTCAGTGCAAAGAGGAACAAGCAGTAAGGCTTGACTAAGCAGGGAGACCTTTTTACCAGACAGCGATAACTCTGACCACAGCGCCATAGCGCCATCTCTCGCCAGCGGGATTCCCTCTAACATGCAGGAAGAAACAAATCGTGGCTCACAGACATAGACTTCAGTGTTTCATGCATGTGTGCAATATGACAGCAGCATATTAAAACAAATCAATTGCCTTTACTCTTGGATTTAAAAACAAAGGCAATAAATTATTTCACATCTCAGCAATGGGGCCAAAATTAACCCCCATAATAATAATAATAAATAATATATATCACAGTACAGCATCAGTTCATTTGAAGACTCCATCTTAAGACTATAGTAAAACCAGAGGACTGGTAGGAGGAAAGACACATTCAGCAGTTATCAAAAGTAGTGCTCTAAACTGACTTTTGATCATCGTGGCTGGATTCATTGGTCAGAATAGAAGAAATATTTACAAGAGAAAATGTAAATCGATGTCTCCTTATCTGAAAGACTCTCAGGTTCCCAAGGCCTGCTGGTAAGGCCCGAAAACATTCTGTTAAAAGTGTTTGCTTTGCGTTTACTGTATAAAATGTCTGTGTGGTTCTTCTTGTAGTGTTTCAGGTTATTCTTGTACCGTTCCAGCCCATTTGCTCAGAGTACGCTGAAAGAGCCCGTGGGGTGCCAATGGCGCCATCAGTCCAAACCACAGAGGTCCGTTATCAGTCAAGTGTCTCAAAACCACAGGTGTTGAGTGTGGAGTAGCTGCAGTAGTGGGGAGAGGAGCTGCCGCATGCTCAGTAGAAGCGCTTGCGTCTGCTTTCGTTCCAGTGACTGTAAACTACGAGTCCTACAACGATGAGGAGGAACAGGCCGAGCATGGAGAAGAGCGCGGTGAAGAAGATGGCAACACCACTCATCCCTTCCCCATCGTAGTAGTCTGAGGGAGAAAAAGAGGGAGAGGTTTCTTCAGTTTTACAACCTGGGCTACATCTTGAAAAAGTGGTATTTAGGAACTATACACTTTTAATAAAGATAAGTAAGGAAATAAAGTTGTTATAGTCACTCAGAAAAACAGTGTGATTCTTTCTCTGTATTTAACCTATTTAACACATTCACCAAGTGAAGCAGTGGGCAGTCAGGAACACAGCAGTGTGGGGACGGTACCTTACTCAAGGAGTACCTCAGTGGGCAGTCCTGGGATTCAAACCCACAACCTTCTGATCACAGGGGCAACTCCCTAACCACTAGGTCACCAGCTGCCCTTGAGAGTCCCCCAAAAGGTTCCCAAATATTGCTTATTTGTTCTTGTTCTTTTGGGCCGGCCTGGGATTTGAACCCACAACTTTCTGATCACAAGGGCAACTCCCTAACCACTAACCTGAGAGTGCCCCAAAAGAACCCAAAAGGTTCCTATACCCTTACTTGTTCTTTGTAGATTTTTTTCCAAATGAGATGTCTGAAGAGCTATTTTAAAGTATAAAGAAACTCCACATAATATAAAGGTTCTGGAAAGCCTTCATACTTCATACAATATCTCTTCCAAACTTTGTCCTTTTGGAAATAAACAGGGCAATTTTTAGGGTAATCTCCTGAATCTGTTCCTGAAAAGTTTTCAGATGTCTGTTTAACTAAAGATACAATGGCCCTAAAGCCAGTATTTGCACAATGTAATTATTTGTCTGCTGTTAACTTTTTACCCTGTGAAAATATTTGTCTAAGTACCACCATTATACAAAGAGGACGAACTAGAACTGTTATTTAAAAACTTCCACACAGTGCTCATACAACACATACAATCCCCAAGATTTTGATCCAAGATTGTTTTCCAGGGTTTCGTCCCCTTCCTTCCAGTGAAGGAGAATCTTAATACTCCAGCAGACCAAGACATTCTGGACAGCACCATGCTCCAACTCTGTGGACCCAGTTTGGGGAAGAACCTTTTCTATTCCAGCAGGACTGTGTCCCAGAACACAAAGCAGCTC
>JBBPCY010000082.1:12009495-12022399 GCA_037974405.1 Brachyalestes nurse
AGCCACGTCTTTATGGAGCTGCTTTGTGTTCTGGGACACAGTCCTGCTGGAATAGAAAAGGTTCTTCCCCAAACTGGTTCCACAGAGTTGAAGCATGGTGCTGTCCAGAATGTCTTGGTCTGCTGGAGCATTAAGATTCTCCTTCACTGGGAATAAGGGGCCCAGACCCTGAAAAACAGGTGTGTCCCAATACTTTTGTCCATATAGTGTGTGTTACATTATGTTACAGGACATGATAATTAATCATAGTTTGCTAGAAATGTAAGGCTGAGTATCCAAAGATGTTAACCAGTAGGATATGTTAAATAATGCTCTGGTGTTTTGTATATTACCGGCTACTTTGTAATTACAAATCTGGCTGCACAGCTTATTACAACATAGAAGCAGGAAATAATCTACACTGTCTCTCTACTGATAGCTGTACTTAAAAGCTCCACTGTCTGCATACTGAAAAGGTTTATGCCGCCTGATACCTGAGACTAAAGTTCTGCATTTCTGTCATCAGGAGGTACGAACAGGTCATTGTAAGAGAATCTTTTTTTTTTTTTAATTTACAACTTATTTACTTTTTATCAACTTTACATATCAGACGCAGAATCAGAAAACTGAAATGATCTTGGAGAAAAGTGCTGCAAAGACACACAGAGACACAGTGAAAAGAACAATATAAAGTCTATATAAATACAAATAAACATTTGTAGAAGAGAAAAAAAGCTCAGTATGAAAATACACTATGCTATATACAGAAATGCTACTATAGATAAGTAACTCAGTTAAAATCTACCAAAAAATTGTAGTTTGGAGTAAGTTATTGTACTTAGTAGAGAAAAAAAATAAGAGACCACTTTTCCCTTTTCTTCTGTTCGCTGTTTTTACATTTTGTTGCAGCATGTGTGTGTGTGTGTGTGTGTGTGTGTGTGTGTAAAATGCACAGGTGTCTATTCTTTTCGGAGCTACCGCAGTGTGTGTGTGTGTGTGTGTGTGTGTGTGTGTGTGTGTGTGTGTGAAGGTAGGATTCGAACCCATGACTTTCTGGTCCGGAGGCAAGTATCCTACCCACTAGGCCTCCACTACCCCTATAAACTTAAGCACATGGTCTTGCAGTCTCCATAAACACACACTGGCAATAGAGTGATTCATACTGAAAAGCCCCAGTTAGATCTGCCCTGGTCCACTGTAAGTGCTATTATTGTGAAATGAAAGTGTCAAAAAGCAGCAACAGCTAAACTATCAATGCATGAAAAAACACAAACTACTAACACAAACTGCCTCTGAAAGCTCAAGACATGTGTGCTTTATGAAATGGATTTCCATGGTCGAGAATCTGCACACATTGTCACTGGTTTCAATGCACAGCAATGGTGTGGCGTTAATGTCCATAGTTTTGGTAAGGAACATGTTACAATGTCTGATGACCAAGTGTCTGCATACTTTTGGCCATATACTGTGTCTTTTTTTTCTACATTGATTTTTTTCTGTCTTGTTTTTTTTGCTTTGAGGTTCGGCCAACTTATTGATCTCACCTTCCTTTAATGCTTAGCAAGTTAAGATGGCTGCAGACAAGTTAAGAATATGTAGATAAACATAACTAGCCATGCTCTACAACTTAAAGAAAAAAAAATACCGGAATGATGGATGAACAGGAATTCAAGTCTTAGAGGAGAACCTATTCCTGTCAAGCCTGCAACACATCAAAGAAATATCAGTTTCTCTATTTCTTAACAAAAATCCATGTGGGTTTGGCGGACCCTCGTTGAAACCGAACTACCGACGACTTTGTTGATGCGCTTTTATTTTCATTTTGCGATGGCAGAGAGCGAACCCGTTTCCACGAGGCACGCAGTGTTTGACACATTATTGTTGCGATTCATGTGCCACAATGCAAGGCATGCATCAAGGCGGCACAGATTCAGAGCGGAACGCCAGCAGCGGTGTCTGAGGCTAAATGAAAGCCGCTTGCCTTGTGAGATAGGCTTGTTGGCACGAGCCGAATAGATGAGCGCTACACTGTAATCCACAAAGTGTGAACAATGCCAGCAACAAATTCATCTGAAGCATTAAACTAGTTGGTGGTTGTTCTTTTTTTCTTAACTTGCTCAATGTAATTAAAATGCCCTCCCTGAGTCGGAGAGACACTCCGATTCGGAGGTATTGATGAGGAATGTTGGAAAGTACATCAAATCAAATAGCCACCATATGCTGGAAATAACAACAGATCAGGGGAACTCTATTGGGCATGGCAGGCCTCATGCAGCATGCGAGGACCTTGGCAGGGCTCCTGCATTCTTTTGTAAAACACAGACATGCATGGAATTAATTAGGAGCTCAGTCATAAACAAAGAATGATGCAAAATCACCATATATTGCAAAATGTACATTTTGCAATATAATGGCACGTCCCAGAACCCAGAACCGTACTCAGAACTGTTGGAAGAGCTTCAGGTCAGGCCTTGTCCAACAAGGTCTGCCAAGAGTGAACAGAGCAATGCAACCGACCAGGAAACATTTTAACAGACCTCAAAAGACAAAGTCCTTCTAGTGAACGAAGGCTGTGTTGGAAGGAAAAACACCTTGGAATTTTGGATGTGTAGACAATAGGGATGTGCTGCGGTGGAAACTCAGCTAAGATAACCAATAATTTGTGTGATTGCTTCTATTGTTCTCAAGTTTTATTATTGTTTTTATTCCACCTGTTTTTTGGCATCACTTCTCATATGAGCCCTTATTGAAGTTTGCAAAAAACTTCAAAATGTCCTTTAATATCCAGTGGTGCAGTGCGTGTGTATTCAGATTTTTGATCGGTTGATCAGAGTATTGAATGCTTCAAAAATCGACTTTTGTGGTTGAAGGAGAGAGCGGATGAGACCCTAAGGCTGTCAAACAGACTTTAAGACACTTAAGCTCAGTTATAGAACATTTTTTAAAGTGAGACTGTTGTGGTTTAAATAAAAATAATCTGCCCGTGAATGTGTCTACGCATTCAGCCACCCTTACCCATAAATGGCGTGGTAAGACACAGCCAGGCAGTGAATCAGAAGATTGCCGGATCGAATCCACAGTGCACGTACATTTTTTTTCTTTTTTAAACACTAACATTTTTTTGAAACACTGGTTTTAAAGTAACCATGCAATCACACTTTGCATTTTCTCACGGAAATGCTTCTAAATACAATTAGCGAGACTGATACCAACATCTGACCGTGATACTGTCGCATTTTAACACCAATTTACACTAGTGGTGTGGGCAATATGATATTTAGCATTATCACATTGTCACAATACACTTTTCTGTACATTTTGTTGGTATCATCAGAACACTTACTAACTGCACGTTTGCATGTTTCAAAGAGAACATAATTTATCCTGTTTAACTGGGTTCAGTTGAAACAATAAATGAAAACACTGTTCTCATAATATTATGTTTTAAAAATGGCAATATTGCTTCCTGGGTATTCTAATTGATCAAACGTCAAAACTAAAACATCATAATAAATATGAATGCAGAAAAGTCATACTGTCGTACTGTTCTAAGGGAGGAAGACGCAGATGCAGGAGAACTTAAAGGAACTTAAGAATATCTCTTCAACAAAAGCAATCCCCACACAGCTTTCCTTGCACAGGCCTGCGGACAAAGGCAAAATAAGGACACGTCTCACAGAGAAACCTTCTCTGTGTGTTTAGACGTTCCAAAATGTTTTCTTTCTCTTCTTGGTCCTTCAGTGTGGGACCAAGTACTTCAGGCGCTCCCCAGTGCACCGGGCACTTCCTGGGCTATCTCCCGGAGCAATGCGTTTTCAGTCTCTCCTGTTACTTCTGGAAAGAGAGAGGGGAAGAGAGAGAGAGACAGTTCGGATCTTTCGAAGGAAACAGAGCCATACAACGCCTCCATAGACTTTCAGGTCTGAGTGTCTCGATCGTGCTTTCCGTGGTGTCCTTCAGAATCTCTCACAGGGTAGTCCTTTGTAGTTCCCGCTATGACTCGGGGATGTGTGGGGATTTACCAAGCAATGTATGTTGGTGACCAAGCGTCTACACTCTGGACCGGCTGGCTTAAATCTAGGGTGACACAGGAGGGACTGACACAAAGAACCAATGACAACACAGGACTTATTAGTGCGACATAGGGAGTGTAATTAACAAACATCTAAAACAGCTGCGACTTCTGGCAACCCTGTTGCATGGCCTACTAATTAGCTGGCCCAGAACGGGTGGGTTGCCAGGTGCTGCTGAAAACAAAACAAACTCACACGTGGCAACAAGGGGATTTCCCAGGCTCAGAACTCCGGTGATGCTTCTCTAGGAGGGTGGGGCCTGGGTGCCCCGGATGTGACAGAACCCCCTCCTCCAGGACCGTCCCCTGACAGAACACGAGAGCATGCCCTCCCCATGTCACCCTCGTGGGGTCGCCCCGGGCGGAATCCCGTTTTGAGTTCCTGGCTGAGTACATCCTTCTCCACGACCCAGCTCCTCTACTCAGGACCGTAGCCCTCCCAGTCCACCAGGTACTCCAGGTGGCCCCCTCTCCTCCGAGAATCTAGCAGGTGACACACCCGAAAGGTGGGAGCCCCTTCGATTCTGACGGGTCCTAGAGGAACAGGGTTCACCATGCCATCATCCAGCGGACCCGGAGTTGCTAGCCTGAGGAGAGACACATGAAAGACAGGAGAGACACGCATGTGAGAGGGTAAGAGTAATTTATAGGAGACAGGGTTGACCTGTTCAATTATTTTATACAGCCCCATGAGTTGGGGACTTAGTTTCCGGCTCGGCATCCCTAACTTTAGGTCTCTGGTGGAGAGCCAGGCCCGATCCCCAGCCCGGTGAACCAGCGCCTCCCTCCGCCTCCGGTCAGTGTAACTTTGGAACCTGCAAACTGCTCGGGTGATCGAAGTGTCCCACACCTGCTCCGCTCTGCCGAACCATTCATCCATCTGATGGCCCGTGATCCCAGGGACAGAGCGGAGGTTGGTGCCCAAGCACACACTCGAAGGGCGTACTCCGCCCAGCCCAAGTACTTTGCCCAGTCATGTTGTTGGCTATGGCAGTATGCCCGGAGGAACCGTGTCAATTCCTTTATCAACCTCTCAGCCTGATCGTTGGACTCGGGATGGTAGCCCGAGGTCAGGCTGATGGAAGCCCCCAGCTTCTTAAAAAATGCTGCCCAGACGTGTGACACGAATTGGGGGCCTCAGTCGGACAGGATGTCCTCCGGGAGGCCATAGTGCAAGAACACTGAACTGAACAAAGCCTTGGCCACTTGCATGGCATTGGGGACCAACTGAAAAGAGAGGAACCGGACACCCCTCGAGAAGCAGTCCACAATCACCATAACCACTGTGTATCCTTCTGATTCCGGGAGTTCCGTGACAAAGTCCATGGCTATGTGGGACCACGGTCTCTGTGGAATCAGTAGGGACATTAGTTTACCAGGAGGTAGTTGATGGGAGACTTTAGACACTGCGCAGACTGAACAAGAGCACACAGCTCGCTCCATCCTCTTGCGCCTTGGGCCACCAGTATTTCCGGTTAATCACCTCGACAGTCTTTTGGACCCTAGGGTGTCCCGTGGCAGGAGTAGTATGAGCCCAATCTATTAATCGACCGCGTAGTGACTCGGGAACATAGATTTTACCCTCCGGGCAGAACGTAGGTGTGGGGTAGGATCCCCTTTGAATTTCTATGGCCGTATCTGTATCCCATATTATGGGAGCTGCAATGAGCACGGCCGGAATGATTGGCTCAGGTTCTGTGTTCTCTACTGGAGTGGGGAAGCACCGGGACAGAGCGTCTGCTTTCTTATTTTTGGACCCAGGCCTGTAGGTTATGGTAAAATTAAACGTAGTAAAGAAGATGGCCCACCAAGCCTGTCAAGGGTTTAACCGTTTCGCCTGCTGGATGTATTCAACGTTACAGTGATCAGTGAATACGATGAAGGGGTACCTAGCCCCCTCTAACCAGTGTCTCGACTCCTCAAGTGCGGCTTTCACCGCAAGCAGTTCTCGGTTACCTATGTTGTAGTTCCCAGGGAACCGTGTCTCTGTGATAACACTGCTCCCAGCCTGACCTCGGACGCATCTGCTTCAACTATAAACGCTAGCGCAGGGTCCGGGAGTTTTAGTACAGGTGCGGATGTGAACAGCTGTTTCACCTTTGCAAAGGTCGCTCAAGTGGCTTCAGAGAAGCAGGCCTTCCGTGGTTTCCCTTTGAGGAGGTCCGTGAGTGGTGCTACCACAGAGCTGAAACCCCGGATAAAGCGGCTATAAAAATTTGCGAAGTCCAGGAACCATTGCAACGCCTTAACCAATTGGGGCTCGGGCCACTCCGAAATGGCTGTGATTTTTCTCTCATCAATACTTATCCCCTAACGGCCAATCCAGTAGCCGAGGAATGAGAGCTCTGTCATGTGAAACTCACACTTCTCAGCCTTAACGTAGAACCCGTGCGCGAGCAAGGTTCTGAAGACTTTTCTCACATGCACGACGTGCTCAGTTCTGTCTTTTGAATAAATCAGGATGTCGTCAAGGTAGACGATCACGTATTTATTCAGCATGTCTCTGAACATGTCATTCATGAAGGCCTGAAGGAATGAGGGCACATTTACCAGGCCGTATGGCATTACAAAATAAGAATAATGCCCAGATGTGGAGCTGAAAGCGGTTTTCCACTCATCCCCTGCTCTGATGTGCACAAGGTTGTATGCACTCCGCAGGTCAAGTTTGGTGTAAATCGTTGCCCCATGGAGTTGCTCGATGGCAGAGGGGATAAGTGGGAGAGGGTGAGGATACTTTACAGTTACAGCATTGAGCCCCTGGTAGTCGATGCATGGTCTGAGACCCCCGTCTTTCATCTGGATAAAAAAGAAGCTAGCCGACACAGGGGATGTGGCTTTTTTGATGTACCCCTGCCGAAGCACTTTGGACACGAATCCTCCATGGCTTTAGTCTCCACTTCAGACAGTGGATAGATGCGTGACCGAAGTGGTGTAGCGCCCGGCACGAGATCAATTGCACAATCCCACGGCCGGTGCGGAGGTAGACGGGTCGCCCTAGCGGCACTAAAGACTGCAGTAAGGTCCTCTCACAGGGTAGTCCTTTGTAGTTTCCGCTATGACTCGGGGTTGTGTGGGGATTTACCAAGCAATGTATGTTGGTGACCAAGCGTGTACACTCTGGACCGGCTGGCTTAAATCTAGGGTGACACAGGAGGGACTGACACAAAGAACCAATGACAACACAGGACTTATTAGTGCGACATAGGGAGTGTAATTAACAAACATCTGAAACAGCTGCAACGTCTGGCCCTGTTGCATGGCCTACTAATCAGCTGGCCCAGAACAGGTGGGTTGCCAGGTGCTGCTGAAAACAAAACAAACTCACATGTGGT
The DNA here is from genome assembly GCA_037974405.1 of Brachyalestes nurse. NCBI lineage: Eukaryota > Metazoa > Chordata > Actinopteri > Characiformes > Alestidae > Brachyalestes > Brachyalestes nurse. The sequence goes on from JBBPCY010000082.1 coordinate 12,016,879, forward strand.
GACAAGGGGATTCCCCAGGCTCAGAACACCTGTGACGCTTCTCTAGGAGGGCGGGGTCTAGGACCCCCGGATGTGACAGCCTTCAGGTATTGCGATATTACATTTTTGCCCTAGCGTGTACTATAGAGAAAAACTTTACAGGAGAAGGAAAAACATTAAGAACTTTTAATGTAGTTTAAGAGTTTTTTAAATATCATTTCGGACCATTTTTCTTGACCAGTTTGTCGTGAAACTTTGAAACAGTGTAAATATTCAGACACCCTGTCTAATTAGTGAATCCAGCTACTTGCCTTACTAATGCTCTCATCATAACTGAGTGTTAAATCAAGTTTCTCAGAGGAGGGTGGCATTTTTTTCTAGCAAATACAAATAAACCCAAACCCAAAACCCAAAGAGTGTGCTGTGCATGTGTTGGGATTCCTTAAGAAGTTTTCTTGTATTCACATTGATGAAGAATATTCTTGCCCAGTTAATGCTGAAGTTGATTATCTATCCTTTCACACTGTTTCATTAGTCACTAACCCTGGTCCTGGAGGTCTATCCCTCCTGCAGAATTCAGCTCCAGCTCAGATCTAACACACTTCATCCAATAATCACGTCTAAATAGGAAGATCTTCAGGACTAGGATTTGTGACCACCTTTCTAGAATGTTCACCTATATTCTCACAGTTCTAGAATGTCCTCACCCATTCTAGAACAGTGTGAGTGGGGATGATCGTTCTAGAATCGTCTGGCAGAAGTCTAGAACATCATAATCCTTTAAAAAATTTCTACAATGTTCTCCCCATTCACAATGTTCTAGAACATCCTCATCCATTCACAATTTTCTACAATGTTCTCCACATTCCCACTGTTCTAGAACATCCTTATCCATTCAGAAATTTCTACAATGTTCTCCCCATTCTCACTGTTCTAGAACCTCCTTACCCATTTACAATTTTCTACAATGTTCAGCCCCATTCACACTGTTCTAGAACATCCTTATCCTTTCAGAATTTTCAACAATGTTCTCCCCTTTCACAATATTCTAGAACATCCTAGCCATTCAAAATTTTCTACAATGTTCTCCCCCATTCACACTACTCTAGAACATCCTTATCCATTCAAAATTTTCTGCAATGTTCTTCTCCATTCCCACTGTTCTAGAACATCATCCTTTCAACATTTTCCACAATGTTCTCCCCCATTCACACTATTTCTGAATGTTCCTCCTATTCATACTGTTTTAGAACATCCTTATCCATTCCGAATGTTCTACAACGTTCTCCCCATTCACACTGTTCTAGAACATCCTTATCCATTCAGAATTTTATACAATGTTTTCCCTCAGTGACACTGTTCTAGCCCAGTCTTAGAATGTTCTCCCTCAGTCTCACTCTTGTGGAATATCCTCCTCATTTTACACCTTCCTAGAATGTTCTCCCCCATTCACACTGTGATCATTCTGGATCAGACGGCTACCAACATCATGTTGAGGAACACTGGCTCAATGTGCCACAGACATTAGAACATACATTACTTTTATTTCATGTTGTTGTTGTTTTTTTTTTAGGGTTTGTTTATGACTATTTCCATGGTCTCTGTTCTTTACCAGTTAAACAGAGGCTGGACCTACCAGATGTGGATAACTGGTATTTTACCATCACCTCACACTTTTAATTCTGAGCACCTTTATCTTGGGGTAAGACAGCAGGAGGGGTTTTTCAGCCAACGCTGTACCGTTGGGAAGTGGCTGAGAGTGGCTCTCGTGCTGGCCGGAGTGCTATAATTTTCCCAGGCTGGATGATGGATGAGCTGGTGTCAGCCTCGGTTCATTATAATGCATGCCATCTATTCTTCTCCCAGACAGCCTCTTCTCCAGGAAATGCCATTGAGAAAGAGAGAGAGAGAGTGAGAGTAAGAGGGTGAGAGAGAGAGAGAGAGAGAGAGAGAAAGAAAGAAGACTGTGATTATTTTGTGATTGTTTTGATGGACTGTGGTTATGAAAAGCATACACTTTTTTTCTTTCGAGATAACAAGCCTGCGTTACGTTTTCACTGGAGCAGTTTCGGCTGCTGCTGCTGGTCATTCGGTTATTTATAAATGCCTGAAACATTAGAGCTTTAATGCAGGAGTAAAAAAACACTATTTGAAGAGGCACCTGCCATTACCGAAGTAGGCCTAATTACTCAGAGCTCGAATTGAAGGTGCCATACATTTGGAAGGAGTGACTTATGCTGTAACTACTCTTGCCTTTTTTGTCCGCAAATGGATTGTTTAGCAAAAAATCTAATTGACACAATTTTCCACTTAGTCAATCAGTCAAGACACACTGGGGTATTTATTTATTTAAATAAATAAAACTTCACTTCTACTGGCTGTTTTTTAAGACACCACCAAGGCTGGAGAGATATTTATGACAAGCCCATGACCCAAAAACTGATTCTAGATCAGCACTCCTCCTCCTGAGGCAGCTTGTGATAACAGACCCTAAACTGGCAGGCTGCAGTGGTCAGTTATATGCAGTGGTCACAAATTCCCAGAGACGGGGACTCGAGTCTGAGACTTGGACAAACAAGTTGCACAAACAAAGACTTGTGACTTGACTTTAGACTTGACATCAACGACTTGAGACTTGACTCGGACTTGGGTGCTGTGACTCGTAAACAATGTTCATTTAATGGAATTATTTATTTATATCTCGCACTCTTTCCAACGGCCCCTCGTTTACCATAATAACCCCGAAAACCGTTCCCCTCGCCCCGGTGTCCCATTACTTTTGTCTGAGGTGAGCGGTTTTCAGCTAATGGCGGTTTTTAAGGGGTCGTTGGAAAGGTCTCACTGAGCCCCATCTAACTGTGAAGTTTCACACTTAGAGTGTGAGATATATTTTTCATATTTAACATTTAGATTTAAGATCATTTAAGGCAAGTCCTCCATGCTGGTGAGGGAATATCACAGCACGCAGTCCTGCCCCCTGCTAAGCAACAGCCAATTGTAATCGCAGGGCGTGGCCAATTAGTATATCTTCTAAACATTTAGAGCTCAACATTTACAGCTCAAAAATCCCAAATTTAGAGTCACCATTTGTAAACATTGCCACTCAGAGACTTGAGACGTGACTTGGACTAAAAATGAACATCTCTGCAAATTACAAACTGAGACTTATTACTGAAAATTATTAGCATGTGGTTAATGTCCTCATGCCTTTAGCATGGACACTTGTAGGAAAGGGAGAACTACATCTGGAAAGTTTTGTTTTATAGCTCACAGTAAGTCATCTTTTGTCCTAAACTACACTCACAAGTCTGTGCCACTTTAAGAGTGGGATACACCTTGATTCAGCTCTGTACTGGAGATATTGCCTGAAGATCTGATAGTTAACGATTGTACAGCAAGACTACAACTGAAGCTAGAAACATTTAAGACTAGATGAAAACCAATAATACAAATAATAGCTGAGCTCTAAACACCTTTTTATTTATTTACCCTTTTTTTTTTAGCCATAAAAGATTTCGTCCCTAACTACTGATTCAGACTAACTAGTACACCTAATGATGCAAGGGATTAGGGTGGTGTCTGAGGATGTGATATACTGTTTCAATAGATGCTATGTAAGATAGATGTATTGGTGTCTATTTGTAAAAATGTACGGACTAGAGTGTACGGTGAAGGGGGGGTGGGTGGGACTTAATGTATATCTCCATGTATTCCATGTTGTGTGCAATAAATAAAAAGTGGGATACTGATGGAGCAGGTTGTATCCCACTCTTAAAGTCGAGTTGTGAGTGTAGTTTAGGACAAAAAATGACTTACTGTGAGCTACAGTGAGTCACATAAAAGTGCCCTAACCCTAACTTTGGGGTGACTTTTGACTGAAAGTTGGCATTTGGCTGGCACTCTTATCCAAAACGACTTGCAATCAGTCCCCTTGGAGATACTGAGGATCAAGTGTTTTGCTCAAGGACACAATAGTAGAAAGTGGGGGGGTTAGAACCTGCGACGTTGTGGTCATCAGGTTCACAGGCAAGTGTTTTACCTGCAAGGCTACTACCACCCAGCGTTAGCAGTAGTGACGTCGTCCATGCAGTTCCACACTGATGAACTACATCAAGGCAAATTGTGTGAATTTGATGTTTGGCAAAGTGATACCTGTATGGAGACATTGGAGATGCTCATTGGTTTCATGCTGAAATCATATGACGGCTGACCATTAGACCACGCTGTCTGCTTCTTTTCATGCCATAAACTAAGAACAAATGAGGTCTTCCTAATTTATCGAAGAGGATTCGGCTACATCGGAGCATTTGCAAATTGACAGCACCTCACAACAAAGGTGGAATGCTGCTTAGGAGGGCCCTTTTCAGGCCTCGAGGACATATTGAACAAGGTGAAGAAACTACAAATGAATTCTGCCGTGTAGCTGGAGCGGCCGGATCAATAAGTGCTAGACTCAGCTCTTGCCGGGTCTGATACATATCTCTCTCTCGCTCTCTCTTTCACTTCTTTACTCTCTCTTTCTCCTCTCAGCTATAAGAAACGGCACCATGCCAACATCCACTTCTCTCCAACAGGAGAGGTTATCAGATACAGCTGGGTTTTACAATGCACGCGGAAATAACCATAATTTGGCAAATGGGAGAGCGCTCCCTCACTTATCACAGCATTGATTCCACAGCCCATGTTTAGTGTTTTTTCTTTGGATCTGGCTGCCTCTATTGGATTTTGCCTTGTTTTACTCATGCAAGTAAAACAGCCCTGACTGCATTAATAAAACTCGATTATGTATGGATTTATGATGCCTAAATATTAGCATTACATCATGACTGGCGTTACTGATATTGAGTAATTCATGATAATGACAGTAATAAATGAATTAATAGAATTAATAAATTAATGAAATAAGCCTAGAATGCATAAAACTATAGATAAGGTCTATGTTGATGTTGATAGTTTTCCCCTGACAACTGACAGTTTCCATAGTTTCTCCTTCTCCTCAGGTTAGGAGCTTGGGTGTCATCCTTGACTGTACTCTGTCCTTCAAAGCACACATTAATAACATTACAGGGTCCGCTTATTTCAACCTTCACCACAATATGATCTTCATCCCCTCCTCACACCCAGTAGTACCGCTACCCTTGTACATGTTCTGGAAACATCTCGTATTGACGACTGCAGTTCTATATAAGCTGGTCTCCCTCACGAGCTCCTGCAAAAACTTCAGTTAGTACAGAACTCTGCAGCCCGTGTTGGAACCAGAACAACCTCCACTGAACACATCACTCCAGTCCTTCTCAACCTCCACTGGCTTCCTGTCAAATACAGAGTGGATTTAAAATCCTGCTTTTAACATTCAAATCTTTTCATTACCCCCCAAACCTCTCTGACCTCTTCTACACACCTTCCTCACACACATCTACACACCTTCCTCACACACATCTACACACCCTCCTCACACACATCTGCACACCCTCCTCACACACATCTACACACCCTCCTCACACACATCTACACATCTACACACCCTCCTCACACACATCTA
>JBBPCY010000082.1:12024217-12038343 GCA_037974405.1 Brachyalestes nurse
GATCCAGACCTTCTCACCAACATCAGTGTCTGACCTCATAAATGCTACAGAATGAATGAACACAAATTCCCACAGAAGCTCCAAAATCTTGTGGAAAGTCTTCCAAGAAAAGTGGAAGCTGTTAGAGCTGCAAAGGGGGACCAACTCCAGATTAAAGTTTATGGGTTTGAATGCAATGTCATCACCTGTTGGTGTAATGGCCTAATACTATGCATGTGTGTGTGTTTAATTACATTTTATTTGAATAATTACGTATTAGTTTCAGTTTCAAGTTTCAGTGCATAAATGCACATCAGCAAAAATATGTAAATATATCACTTGACATTGTGGTTGGTGGACCAGCCTCTCTCTTGGAGCTGAACTGGGTTCTGGGGGGGTTCATCTTCTTTAAACACTTCTTTAAACCAAGTTCTGGTCAAATCTTGATACAATGAAACCTAAGTTCTTTTTACAGTTCAACCTCAGACCAAGTTCTGATCAGATCTTTGATACAATGTAACCCAAGTTGTTTTTACAGTCAAACTTCAGTCCAAGTTCTGGTTAGATATTTGATATAAGCCAAGTTCTTTTTACAGTCCAACTTCAGATCTTTGATACAATGTAACCCAGTTTGTTTGTTTTTTCCCTCATCATTTAATTGAGTATCAGCGCCTCTAGCGTCGGGATGAGGTTTGTATCAAAAGGAGCTGAAAACGCTGCTGTAATCCCTTCGCTTTGATCACGTGTTGGTTCTCTCTGCTCTACTTTGCCAAATGGGAAGGCGAGTCTCTCTCAGCCTGCCGGCCGCCATTACATAGCGATGCGTGGAGGCTGTCGAGCAGCACGAGGAGCTGCCAGGGACTGTTAACACACACACACACACACACACACACACACACACATACATATACGCACACACACACACACACACACACACACACTGTCACACGCGCGCGCGCGCCCTCGCACTCACACACACACACTCTCACACACAAAGTAAGAGCCATCTATTTGCATAGCCTCCTCGTCCAAACACACGCTCCTTTATCAGAATGGATTTTTAAAGGATCCCGGACCCCAGTTACGCGTGGCACACGCTGGAGCCCTTTTCCACGCGTCCGGATAGATTTCTCTGTGATTTCTGGCGGACTTTTTTTTAAGGTGGAAGAGGGGAGCAGGAGGAGGAGGAGGAGGAGGAGGGGGATAACGAGTCTCGTCAGATGGCTGTGTTTATTTGGTGACTGGATCTCCGGTGGATCTTCTGAGCTCTCCTGTCATGGAGCCTGACGGACGCTTTTGTTCGAGAAATCCGAGAGAGGACGTTTCGTAACGCTGTGAAACAGAGAGGAAGGAAGATCTTTTTTTGTTGCTGGCGTTGGCGCTCGGCTCTTCTGCCGTTTTCCTGCTCTGTCGTGGCTGACACGGACTTTCTTCTTTCTCCTGGCGCCTCAACGTTCCTCAGACGTTCTTCTGGTTCTCCAGGCTGGTCTTCACGCCCCCCCCCCTTCTCCTCACTGACTCACTGAGAGGAGGGTCACGCTTTATTTACAAAGTGAAACGAGGATTTTCACCCTTCTTCCTTTCCGTGTGTGTGTGTGTGAGAGAGAGAGAGTGTGTGTTGTGTGTGTGTTGTGTGTCGGGGGGACTTGGACGGTAAGAGAGTCTATAAATAGCTCCGTGTATATTGGCGGAAAATTAGCCCTCACAACTGGACCATATTATTATTTATTATTAATAATAATAATAATAATTATTATTATTATCATTATGATAATTTCTTCTCTCACGTGGAGGGCTGTGGAGGAGACGCGCGCCCGCTCTCGCTGTTTTTATTGTTCGTAACGGAGACGCAGCAGAAAACGGATTATAAGCAGAAAACTTCTTGGACGCCACATTCTCCACATTGAGGCGGTCGTGTGGGATTTTGTTGTTTCGCAAGGAGCCCTTTTTTCTCTTCGTGTGGATTATATGATCATTTGATAATACTACTACTAATAATAATAGACTGGCATGGACAGGGCTTGTCATCGGTTCGGATTAAACGCACGGATGCGCAGCACCATGGTTCGATTCCCAGCGCCCGACCCGAAGCGCCTAGGACGTCCAAGCATCTCGGAGCGCGTGTGGATGATAACAAAGTGCTAGTTTGAGAATCGACAGAGAAAAAAAGGCATTCCTACGGATTGGCCACACTGTGGAGAAATCACGCCTGTGTGGGCTGCCTTGTTCCTCCGCCGTTCTCCGTGACTGACGGTGCTTTCACTACCGAGGGAACCGGTTTGCCACCCACAAACCCAGTCTTCCCCCCAAAACCACCCACCCCCCTCTGCTCGGTTCTGATACCAATCGAGGATCTCGACATGCCCTACGCTGACGAGCCCATTGGTGGACGATTATGACTACAGCAGCGAACTGGGTGGCTAACGGGGCGAGCCTTGAAGACTGCCATTCCAACCTTTTCTCTCTGGTACGGTGAAACCACATTGTGTCTTTTACGCCTCGGAACAGCACACAGCAAAGGGTGAAAGGCAGCAGACGGGGGTGAATGGGTGGATGGTGCTGGTGCTGGTGGTGGTGGTGTGTGGTGAATGTTGGGGGGTTCTGGTTGAAGGCAGGAATGAGCCTGCTCTGTTCTCCAGGTACAAAGGTGAAGCAATTTCTGGTAGCCTACTGTTATTAGCCAATCATTAACAAGCCGAGAGCTCCACAGCTGGACCCGGAGGGTCAGGAGAACATTTTTATTAGCGTCCTGTCTCCTCACTTGCTTCGGGCTACTGTTTGGAATGGTCACCGGCGACCCATGCTCACCCCGTAAAAAGATAGAGGTTTAAGAGTCAGTTAATAATGCTCAGCCACTAGTGCATGGCAGGATTTTGCTTGGTGCACACACACACACACACACACACACACACACACCCGGCACTGGGTGTTTTCATAGCCCAAGCAAAATCCCCTCAAGGCATGAGAGGTGCAGGCACCTTCCTGAAGGGAAACTTTGAGCACCTTTGAGCTGCTGGTGGTGTATGTTCATAACTAGGTAATAATGCTGCATCATTTTTCCTACATGCATGGAAACGTGTCAGGCCGTGCAGTCTGCTGGGTTGAAGGTTGTCATTAAAATTGTTTAAGAGCTGCTCTGGCTTAAAGGGATTTGAGAGACTTCAGAAGTAATTCAGGCGATATGTTTTGCATCGGGAGAGGTGGTTTGATTTGAGCAGTGGATTCGTAAATATTCTAAATCCCATGCCCCTGGCTAGCCACTGGCATTCCTAGTCATTACTGGAAGATCAACACACCCGCCCCTTCAGAAGGCGTAACGGCTTGCTCACATGTTGTCAGAATGGGAGGGCTGATCACAATGTATTAAGGTCAGCCTCTTTTTGGAAGCTTGTTTTCCCTTGAATTGAATAAATATGAGTGGAAGCAGATTTCAGTGTTAGGCTAAGGCATGGCATGCAGCTTGTTTTAATACGTTTGCTGTGAAGATAGTAGAAGATACTCTGTGCTTGTGGGAACACGAGCCCTATAACTAACCTGGGCTTTTTGACTAACAATGAGGAAACCTGATATTCCATCTGTGCCTTATGTTGCCAGTGAATTGAGGATCTGTTCTCAAAGTATGTGCATTAATACATTTACGTTTCTGGTTTAAACATTTTACGAATTAATGGTGAAAGAGTAATGCATCAATATACGAAGCAGTGAAATGATCTTGCTTTAACAGAAGTGAAAAAAGCTCCAAAAAATCAAACATGACCTGAGATAACTTCACGTATAGCTTCATAACCAAGTTCCTGTGTGGACAGATATATTGTGATGGTAGTGATTACAAAGATTTCAGTGGAGGCCACTGAGATGAACTTCCCCTCTTGGCCTTATTGAATACCACAGAACAGAATGTTTAAAACAGTGCCCACTTTCCCAGAAATCCCAGAAATAGACAGACTAAATGGGTGTTATTCAGAGGAACCTCAGCTGCGAGTTGGATGTGAAGAAATGCTCAGTCTAACATGAATTAGAGCACATGGAAAGCTTGGTCTAGCCATCGATAGGAAAACAAGACGGCACAGTCTTAAAAAAGAGTCTGGGTTTCGAGCTTGAAGAATGTGTCCGGCTGCAGAGCTATTTTTTGTGTCGGCAGGAAGAAAAGGCAGAGAGGGAGAGAGAGAGAGAGAGAGAGAGAGAGAGTGTGAGTGGGAGCTCGAGAATCTGTTTTCATTTTAGGAAAGTATTATGTGTGATGTGCATTTCCTGAGTTCAAGCTCCGGCCCAGTTTGAAAGGAGCTGTCGCCCTCCGTAGCTCTGCCCTGACTCATGGCTGTAGTCACCACTGAAATATGGGGTAAAGGGAAAAAGTACGAAAACACACACACACACACACACACACACACACACACACACACAGACATTCGTGCTCAAATACATATTCCACTCAGACATATGCTCAAGCATACACATGTTGTCTTGCTTTAATTAAAGGAGATTCTCTGGTCCTCTCTCCAACAGGGCTTCTCTGACTGAAACGTTGGTAATTAAGTGTCGTCAAGTGGCAGTATAATGTGATCAGCTAAGAGGTGCTCATTAACCAAACTGTATTCAGACAGAGAGCTCAGAGTAGGCTGGCAACAATGCTGCGATGCGGCCAGCGGAGAAAAAAGGAGGCGCAGTGAAAAGAGTACAGAGACAGAAAAAAATGCGACTGGGAGTTCTTTTTATCCAACTTAGCTAAGAAGAGGCAAATGACCCATTGCTGAAATGTGTGGAGGTTTCATTTGCGGCGCTAAGACAAGCCACACAGGGATTATCCAACCCTGGGCCAGGCAAGTCGGAGGTCTCGGCCAGGTCTCCAGTGCCCCACTGGCTGGTAGGGCTTCCCCATTAGAGGGATACAGCAGGAGCCAGCAAATGCCATCCCCAATAGCTCTGCTAATAGCTGCTCTGAGGGTGTCTTTTATCTCTGGCAAAGAGCAACACCATTATGCAAGTGGTAGCAGTATTTTTTTGAGAAGAATAGTTCTTAGGAAAAAAAAAAGAAGACCGACCTAGAGGTGGATGAATCACTCAGCATAATCTCTTTATAATGGCTGAGCAAGGTAAGGCTAGATTCTGCTCAGTAGAGGGAGTTGCTGGAGGTGAGCAATCTGATTATTATCTTGGGCGATGAGTTAGGGTAGTAACCTGCCTGCACTACGTTCAGCAGAAGTCTCGCTCTAGGAACGCTGGTTGCCTAATTGCCGCAGATGTAGTGCAAAAAGAACATGAAAACAGGGGCCCTCTGACTTAAAAGGTAATCATCCTCTGAGGCTACCAAGCGCTGCATGTTAAATTGCCTGCAATTCCTTGATTTTTCATAGCGTAGGCAGCACCTGCGCCTTGAAACTTGTCACCGACCTGAAAGCCCTTCACCCAGGATGTTCATCCTTCGGGAATAATATTCACATCGCATCACAGAGCCCTCCACCTCCCCAGCACCCAACAGATTACTTCACTACAAATCGATCTATTAACGAGCCTTGTCACTTCGGCTGCGCGGGGCACAATGATTGAGGGGCGTGGAAGCTTGTCGGAAAAAGGGGAATAAATCCTTCTAGGTAAAAGATGGATCTCGCCGGCATGTGTGCGTGGTGGGTTGGGGTAGGGGGTGGGCCCGTGCCTGCCACGGGGCTGAAGTGCGGTTGAAGAGTGGCGGTGGTATTCGTCTTTGGGATCTGCGTGTGTGTGTGCCACGACGCTGCAGGAGGCTGATATTTGGGAGTGGCGGTGGTTTGAGTGTGAAATATGTAAGCCCTGCAGTGCCAGCTGTGTGCTATTCTTAGCCTTCTGGTGTTTCTGCGTGCAGCGTGACACGAGGGAGTAGAAGAAGAGGAACTGCCAGAAAGGCGGGCAGGCTCGCAGCCACCGCCGCGTCATCCAGATAAAGGATGGCCATCGTCCTCGGCATCTCCGACGTCTGCTCTCCTTCAAGGTTGAATTGATGGGCCTGGCAGATCCTCTAAATTTGAGCGCCTGATACGATCCTGCCAGGCTTCGACTGCAGTGACTTCATCCGGTGGCGTCGCCCTAACCGAATTGCATCACAGCATGTGCCCATCCAGATTTCCAGACCCCCTAGTCTGACACGAGCCTCGTCAAACGTTTTCCAGGGCATTGTATCGTGGTGCCTATTGCAGGATTAGAATGAAGACTTTATACTGCTTGATCTATAATCCTTTGACAGGATTCTGTTTGCAGTATGCTATTCTGAGATGTTGTTGCACTGCAATAGGGAGGCTTTGCTTCAAGGTGGCCATGCTAAGTAGTGAGGATTGTCTTGATTAACAGCACAGAGACAAATGAGGGAATTCCTTTTTCAACTTTTTTCCCCCGCTACAAATATGTCCAAGTTCAAGATTCTAGATTTTGTTTATTGTCTATATACAGTCTATATACTCAGCTGACAGTGTGTTAAAATGCCGTTTCACACAGGCCTTCCCTGGAGCATTTTACAGAATATCAAAAATACCAAAATACAAAAATGCAAATATAGGGCCAGGGATATACATATAAATGTAACGAAAGTTTCAAAACAAGACAGGGACGATATAAAGTGCGAGTGTGCAATTAAAGTAAAGTAAAATGTGCAGCAGGTATTTAAAATACAGGATTCAAGTTGTGGTCGGGAAACTGTTGACATACAGTAGCAGCTGGTGCAGGTTTGGCATGAGTTAGACTATGTTTGGGCAACTGTACAAATAGACGATAAATGAACATTTTGTGTTAGAGTCCAGTCTGTAGTATTTTGTCTTCATGGTCATCCAAGATGGGTCACGTCTTTGTGATTCTTAAAACAATAGAAAAACCCTGAATTGTGATATTTGGTCATTTGTATTGTTTATTTGAAGATCCTTCTCTGAAACCCATACCTTCACCAGACGTATGGGAAGCCCAGTAGCATGGCAGTGTGGATGATGTCAGTATTGTGTTCCATACCTAATCAGGCAGTACATAAAGTGCCCCAAGGGCCCAGTGCACAGATGCCGCATGGAACGAATCAGTTGCACTTGATCAGCAGTCTACCAGAATAAATATGGGTGTATTAAAGGAGTCATTAAGGTCTCAAGCTTTACTGCTGGAGGTGCATTCAGTCATGGTTTAAGTGGCTGAACTGAAGGCCACACCCACCCGGTAAGCAAATGACAGCAGGTTGGGGAAGAACCGCTGCAGGCTGAGACCTGCTCAGAGGGTAGTTTGGTGCAGTTTCTGTACTCGATCGGTGAGGAGGTCTGATTCGCCTGCCTCAGATACACTTGCCCTTCTACGTCTGAAAACCACAGTGCAGGAAATGGTTTGGCAATGCCTTGTGCGTGTTCACCAGGAGGTGTGAGAACGTGAAAGGGTGGAAAGTGAAGATTTTTAAGTGCAATGTGCAAACTGGAGTCGTGAGCTGCTTTTTCCTAATCTAATAATGTAGGTTTCCTTCACATCAGTCCAAACCCAGGCAGCACATTTCTTTTTTTTTCTGCCTGAAAAGAACATTAGTGTAATAAGCAAACACAGTCTGATATATCTCCAAATGTAATCAATATGGGAATGTTTTTCTTTTTAGGAGACCTGTGTAGGTAATGTGGCTTGCTGGCCCAGTTAGAAGGCACTCTAGGCAGTTTATATTAGTGTCCAATTACCCTTAAAGTAGCTGCTATTAAGCAATTACTTGATTACATGCATGCATTCTGTTGTGGAATATTATTCTACCAAGGCCTAACAAGCCTGTAATTTCCTACAATTTTTTTTTATCCATCAGCCTTAGTTTCCCACGGCACCTTTAGGATTAAGACTCAGCAAATCCACCAAAGCTTCAGGACCAGGGTTTGAGCTGGATGAGTGCGGACGGGTTTTTTGGTCCTGCCGTGCGGTTGGGTAGTCATGAGAGGGGCTGTGTTTTTAAAATCAAGTGCGCAAATGAGAACCAGGTGTCGGAAACTGGGCTCTTGAAGCGCGAGCGCGTAAGATCGAGAATTACGTCCCTTTGTGATTTACATTCAATAGAAAAAGATCCCTAAACTGCCTGCAATGTTATCTGTCTGCTGTAACCCTGGAGACTGAATCCTGAAAATTGAATAAGTTGCTGAAGTCTTACAGATGTTGTATGTTGCCTAGCAACTGTTTTGACTTCCCGCTCCCCTTCCACCCCTCCTGTCTCGTTCTCTATGTCTCTCTCTCTCACTTGCTCTCTCTCTCTCTCTCTCTCTCTCTCTCTCTCTCTATTTCTCTATCTCGCTCCCCTTTTCCATGCCTGTCAGAGTTAATTAAGTTGCATAGGAGACAAGCTGGTAAAGAAGGCGTTGGTTTATTTATTTGCCTGTTAATAATTCAGGCTAAGCAGGGGCAGTGTTTTAGGTTTGCTCGCCCATCTTTGGAGAAAGCTGCCTTGAGGGTCCCGTCTCATGCCTTTGTTTGCCAACACAAGGGCTCCGGTCCACCTTGTTCATCACACTTTGGCTTGTTCCCCCTGTCCTGCCCCTCCCCTCGTCCTGACAGGTGAGGAGGTGGGGGCCGATGGCGCGCTCCGCCGTGTGAGGCTGTCCCCTGATTGGCAGGTCCATCCGTCACTCTGCCCGAGGGACGCCAACTGCTCTAATTAGGTCGCTCGCTTCCACCCGACTCCCGGGGCTAGATCCCTGCTACAGAACAGGATCAAGTGGTGCCTCCTCCCATTGTGTTGTCTTGTAAAGGTGGCGGCAGAAGGCCGAACTGAAAGCACCTGTATGGAGGCACGAGGCCCAGGGGCCATTCTCCGCACCTGTCTGACACGTTTCTTTGTGGCCTACTCATCTCGGCGCTTTAGTGCCAGCCTAGCTTCTGCTCTGCAGTAAAAGTGCGGAAACCACAATCATTAGGGTTTAAGTAAAGCTGATGGGTTGATTGGAAGTGGGACTATTGCTTGCCAGTCCCACTTTGCTCTCAAGTCAGGTTGTTTAAACAGCAGGAAGTGAATGTTCCTCCTTCTCAAGAAGGACTACGGTTAGGGGTGTTGAAATTAATCACATAATCGATACATCGCAATGCAGACGTGGACGATTCTGCATCGATGCAGTGGCAGGACATAATCGATTATATCATGATGACATTACTTGATTTAAAAAATCTAGTTAAAATGTAGCACTGCAGTATGTTTTGTTTTTTAAGTCTGACCATATTCATTGAAGATGTAGGCTAGACCTATTTACTTTGGTTACAGTTGAATGTTGTGGGCACGATTTCTGTTTACATTTTGATGAGCTATGTCTATATTTTTTATTTCTGTTTACAATTGAGTGTAATTGTCACAATTTTTGTTTATATTTTTAGGTTTTGTTGAACAAAACTTGTATTTGAAAAGATAACAATCGAGATATCGAATCGAATCGAATCGTTGATATGATAATCGCAATCTAATCGAATCGTGAGACCACAGTGGAGTCTACTCTGAGACTCGGGTGCAGGAAGCACGATATTAACTTCCTGTGTGGAGCGAAGATGGAGCAGGGCAGTTCTTTTTTTTCTTTCTTTTCATTACATAATGCGAGAACAAGATCTATATTGAGATATTGAGTGATCTGTTTTGTCTCAGAGTGTTCTTGGGTAGTGACTGTACTCCACCTCTGCAAGCAATGGTGTAACTGTTTCTCTCTGTCCTCCCTTATAAGCTCTGCGTCCTGAGGGGCTATACTAAACACCTGAGGCTGTTTAGCAGGAACTGTTATCCAACTTCAGCAACATAGAAAGCCACCAAAGCCCCATGAATGATCACTGCGCAGCCCATTAAAGCGTCATAGTCTTTGACCTTTTGTTGAAATACTGCCCACACTACAAGAGAAGATATCTAATATTTCTCTTAAAGACATCATTAGGGATGTAACCGTTTTTAAAGAGTATCACATAGTCAAATCTGAAAGAGCATAGTGATGTTTAAAATAGGATCGCTGATATGCATGGTTTCTTTTTTTTTTTTTTGTCTATTTATTGTCTTTTTGTGGATTCCGCTAAAACTAGGCATCTTAGTGAGTCCTCAAAGACTGAAGTGGGCAGGGAGGAAGAGGGGCTTATGATACGCACACACCCACTCTCAGACGGCTGGGTTTTTATCTGAAGAGCTTGTAAATTCTAGCAGTGGGGATTTTTGGGATTTTTGTTACAGAGCATTCTGGCAGGTGTTTAAAAATACAAATTCTATGTATAACTTTGTTGCCTGAGCCAAACCAGTCTGTGTACAATATAATTAGAGCAGAGATTCCCAGTCCTGGTCCTGGCAGCCCATCCTCTGCACATGTTTGTGGTTTTCTAAATCTACACACCTGACCAAAAAGAGTGTGTTAATTACCTAATGAGTTGAAAAAGGTGTTTTAGATCAGACAAAGCACAAAATGTGCAGAGTGTGGGGGTCCCCAGGTGCTGGGATTAGACACCATGAACACACTTTCAATACAAAAATTGAAACTTGACATCAAAACTGAAAATGTGTTTCATCTCAGCCCTGGTATGCCTGCATGTGTGCTGCGCCTTTGCTTCAAATATAAAATGGAAAAGCACATTTTGTTCACTTTTGTTTTTCTGTTAGTGTCGTATAATGTAGTTTTTTAACAATGTTAAAGTTCTGAAGCATTCACTCTGCAGTCCTTATAGGGAAATGAAGCTGCAAGGACAGGCTGTTATAAATTCTCTGTTTTTGTGATGTCATGAGTACAAATGCATTTGCATAGATTCTCTTACTCAGTCCAGAGGAGTTTAGTCATGCTTAAGTTAACAACCTGTTTAAAATTTAATGGATAAAGAGAGGTTAGAAAATATTCATGTGGAAATGTAATATGACTGCGGGAGGAAAAAAAATACAAGAAGAACGTAGGATATGGACCCTTTAGGATATGAACCTATACATACGAACGCACTCTTTATTTTTAATGTATTGAAAAATGTGTTGTATAAAAACCCTGGCAGATAGTTTTGCTTGTTTTGTGCGTTATTTCTCAAAACTAGAAAAGAAATGCCAATGGAATGAGATTCATGGCTAAATTAAATGACTTAAAACAAGTAAAATGTTACTTTCAGAGAATATCAGTTTTTTGTCGAGGTGTACAATATTTTAACTTTCCGAGACGTCATTTTTTTGCAGTCTGAGCTCCAGAACCGAAAATCGCTCATTTCCTTTCTCTCCAGTTGTCTCCCTTTACAAATGTCTGCTTGCGTTTCTTTGGGAAATAAAAGAAAGAGAAAGTGTTCCCAGATAAATACACACCCTCTCGAACTACATTCAAGTGGTTTTGATTCCTTTAATCCTTTTTTCTAAGATATTATCTGTTGGTGTGACACACTCAGAATGCTCTGACTTCATGTTCACTGTTTGGATGTGAGCTTTTTGAACTCTCTTTCATGTTCCCAGAAAGTGTCATTAGCGCCGCTATGTAACATTAAATACCACAGGACAGCATGTAGCTGTATAGAGGTGCCCGAGACCGCAGCTGTTGCATGCATGCAGCGTGACGTTGTGTAAGTGTACTTTAATATACTTGTATTGCCGGTTGTTTAATCCCCCGCTCTCTTTTTCAAAACTGGTGCTTTTATAAGCCAGCTGTAAGATTTCACTCGGATTGTACTATTCTATATATCCCCGGCGTGATAAATGGCTCCCCTCAGCAGCGTAGTGACTCGTGTATCTAATCATAAACGTGCTGCAGTGACAGTTTACAGGCTCCCTCCGAACCCAGCGCTTTGCCAGAGCGGTTGTTGGATTTTTATGAATGGGTACTTTTGTGTTTGCTTACCTGGTGCGATAACAAAAGGAGCGCTCGGCTGTTCAGTCAATGGAGCAGTGAAGCGCTCAGCTAGAGAGTGCCAGGGTGTGTGCGGCGGATCCACGCTGACGAACTCCGGCTCCTGATACGTGACCTTTTTATTCGCGTGTGCTGATGCATTTCTAGCCCCTGTAGCAACCCCGTCGAATCCCAGAGCTCTGGAAGCCGCCAAGATGTTTCTTGTGAGCACGCTGCTACAAAAACGTGTGTTGTTGGCGTCACTCGAGACGTGGTGCCTGTGCTCTCTGATCGCTTGGCAGCTAGGTTACCCTTGACGATATAACCTGATACTATGTAATATAGTATAAAGTGGCTATAATATAATAAAGAGGATATAATATAATACAAAGTGCTGAATTGCTGCAGCACTTGTGATTGCGCCGTGTGTATTGCTGCAGCCTGGATTATATTTTGCAGAATGCATAATCTGCTTTCTTTATTCAGTTCTTTCAGTTTCACTCTGGATAATAAGGCCTCAGACAGATGCGCCTCAGCAGTTTTTCCCACGCGTGCTGTGGAACATTGTTTCCTTTTGAAATCTCCGGCCTTTCATATAGTAAATCCGTGGCTACGTGTGAAGCGCAGACTTTCGGAAAGTGCAAAGCCGTTTATTTTGCCATGTCAACCTTCTTAAGCTGATTGTGCTACTACTTATCTGGGCAGGTTTGACTGTGTGTTAGGTTTGTTACATACCTTGCACTGTCTGTGTGCTTTACATTTCGTATTGATTAATTGTCTCCAAACACCGTTTGAACGTTTGAACCCTTTGCTTATTTGACAGGTAATGTCAAATAAGTGTGTACTGGCGACGACTGTGAACGCGGCCCTGCAGGTTTTTTCTCAGATTCGTTTCTTTGATAGTGCTGAGCTGTTGGCCTTTGGCCAGGATGACTCTGGTGTGGCGGTTGTAACAGTGTAGGCGGGGTGAGTCCCTAAGTGCTGTCTGTTATGATAGAGAAGGAGCCTGCAAACTCCTTCTCTATCATAACGAACAAAAGACTGTTCACAAGCAGGTGTTCGTACGTTCCTGGTGGGTTTGGCCTCCTCGGGGGATCCCTGGGACAGTTCCGAGAGCACTGAAGAGACAAAGAAGTCTGAAGAGAGAGCTTTAGACTGGAAGAGGACAGTTGATCAAGCCTCATTCTGAAAAAATAAGCTTCCTAAATCAGGCTATACTGTGGTGTTTGAAACTCAGTGGCTTCCTAAAACTCCCTTTATCTTCCCGAATGGTTTGTTGATCTTTAAAGTGTGCTTTGCAGCTCACTGAAGCAGCGGCAGCCTCACACCCTGAACCACAGAGTCCAAGGTGTTGACTCAGGTCGTTTTTGGTATACTTTGCACGTTTTCTCCAAAAAAAAAAAATGTAAGGACTTTACTCTTGTGCAGACGTTTATTTGGCTTGTTTATTGTCACGGTTACTCATTACGTAACATGTAGTGTAGATTGGGTTGTGCACTCTCAGAAAAGCATTTGGTTGATACCCTTAAGGGTCTTCAGTACTTTTAGTTAAGGATCATAATTCTATCATAGTCCACTGCATTTATATTTTTATATTTTTAAGTTGCGCTCGCTCTATGCGTTCTGTCTTTATCTATTTAAGGTACACAATATGACCTTAAAAGACTTATCTCAGGGTAAAAAACACACATAGAAGAGTATGATTTGGTATGTGATCCATTTCTGGAAATGAAGCTGCTAAAACTTCCTTGTTTGTTGTGAAGCCACCAACATATTTACATATATCTGCCTTTTCAGCCAACCACAGTTAAGCTCTGCTCATTCAAGCTGAAGTTTCTGATGTATCAGACCAGACTACCTTTGAATGAGGCACAATACAGAGCTGCCAATCAGAACAGAGCTCATTTACATATAACGCAGTATAAGGGCACAGTGACAAGTCAGCCTATGTAATTAGAAGGCTTAAAGAGAGGATGGAAATTGTAAATGTGAAATATGTTTGGTTTTGGTGCACACTTAACAGTCATTAGTCACAGAGACTGTCTTACAGTCATTAGTTACAGGGACAGTCTTACAGTCATTACTCACAGAGACAGTCTTACAGTCATTAGTTACAGGGACAGTCTTACAGTCACTAGTTACAGGGACAGTCTCAGTCATTAGTTACAGAGACTGTCTTACAGTCATTAGTTATAGAGACAGTTCTACAGTCATTAGTTACAGAGACTGTCTTACAGTCATTAGTTACAGAGACAGTCTTACAGTCATTAGTTATAGAGACAGTTCTACAGTCATTAGTTACAGGGACAGTCTTACAGTCATTAGTTACAGAGACGGTCTTACAGTCATTAGTTACAGAGACAGTCTTACAGTCATTAGTTA
>JBBPCY010000082.1:12056556-12066633 GCA_037974405.1 Brachyalestes nurse
CGGGAACTGTATACAGGAAGGAGTTATACGGGAAGGGGTGTGTCGTGATTCACCCTCCTCACACCGCGACACGGGTTCATGGACCTGAGTGTCGTAATTTCGGTTTTGTATCGTATATCGTTACAGCCCTAACAGATAGTGCCACATTACTGTCCTTTTGTAGGTCATTTTTCTTGCTTTTCATTTTTTCCCTGGTGTCCACTTACAATACATGTGTGGTTATATGTGTCAAAAAATCACACAATTCAGTTTTACCCACCAACTTTACAAACTCTTTTTACTCTGAATTAATTCTGAATTAAACTGTCTTTGTTTCTATAAATCTCACATATATAAATGATCTGTGTTCTGAGTGGCTGCCCTGGATTGTACCTCTTTTAAAAAGCAGTCTGGGCCACAGCATCTTTTGTGTTTTAATGAATGAGTGGAGCTTAACCGCGATAAACTGAAAGGCAGATTTATGTAAATGTGTTGGTTTCTACGACCTTCATGATATGGGCCCTTTAAATAAACTGATGATGTAAAGATACTAATTTGTACAAAGGAGAAGTCAGAACTCATTTTTGCATAATTAAATTGTTATATAACCCTAACCCTAACACAAAATATATACAAATACTTAAAAAAGAAAATACAAAGTACAATAGGGGGGACACAACAGGGAGACTATAACAATAAATATTCTATACAGAATTAAAATATAAATATAAATACATATGTATGCTATTTTATGTGTTATATATATATAGCACCTTCAA
The DNA here is from genome assembly GCA_037974405.1 of Brachyalestes nurse. Lineage (NCBI taxonomy): Eukaryota > Metazoa > Chordata > Actinopteri > Characiformes > Alestidae > Brachyalestes > Brachyalestes nurse. Next base: position 12,057,315 of record JBBPCY010000082.1, read on the forward strand.
TGGAAACAGTTATAGTGCGAATGTAGCGATTTGTACATGTATTGCAGTATGTGGGCAGTGTTCAAATAGACATAAATGTAAACATTCACAAACAGGATAATTCAGTTTAATGCCTCTAAAAACTCCTTGTAAGAACTTACTACAGGAATAGGTCAAATATGTTGACTGATGCCTGAGATGCTGTTCCTGGGATCCATTTTTTATTATCAGCTGATTTAATATCAGCTATCTTGCAAATCAAAGGAATATTTCAATAACGTATTTCCTTTATTTTTATACCAAACTGCCAAGTCTCATTTTGCTTCTTTAGTTTTGCACTGATTCTGTGAGGCTAACCATCGAGGTAAACACTAGTCGTCAGTAGTCACCAAATCTTTTTTGTGAATCTAAAAAATCATCTCAAATCACATGAAGTTCTTCATTAAGGTGGCACAGATGTGTCAATGTGGTTCAGGACACATGATGACTTACTGTGAGCTTTAAAATAAATAAAAGCTCACTGGATAATCTCATGGCCGCTTTCAGAACACCAGTCCTGGTGTTGTCTGAAATTGCTGCCTCTAGTTTTGTTCACTTTATGAGTCGTACTGAATCCTAAACCACATCAACAAGTCTGCATCACCTGAAGAGAATGAAGATGTGGTTTGAGTGGGTTATGTTGGGTTGATGACTTTTAAAGAACACAGTTTATGTCAAATAAACTTCTAGTGTTTTGTAGTTAATCTCGTTCTAAACTGAGAAGGCTACATTTTGACTCAAAATATGACTATATCGGAAATTAAGAAGAAAACTGTATAAACGTGAATGCCTCTGTAACTAACAAATGTTGAACTTGTACACTGGTTAGTGCTTTCAAACGACATTTCTACAGTGTTTAGTCTGAATAACTGTTACATAGGTGTGGCTTTCATTGGTGGCGACACAAGTGACTCCCTGAATGTGAAATGTAAATCTGTCTTACAACTATTTGAGAAATGATATCTGAACCCAAAATGAATGGTCGAGTCCTGCCGGGTTCGGACAGATATCTCGCGCTACGTCAAAGCTGTGTTTACGTTGAATATTACATTTAATATCAGTGTTTGAGGAAGTTTCTCCGGTCCGAGCGTCGGCCTGACCCACGGGGCGTGAGGAGAGAGAGGCGGCGGAATACAAACATTTGTTTTTGCTGCTAGCACTGATTATGCAACACGGGAATAAACAGCGCCGTCAATTTTATTTACTTCCAGACGCATTATGTGCATTGGATATATTGGTGTGGGTACCTTTCCCACCCACGCACACATACACAGAGGCAGGAATGCACCATACATTTAAACGCTTCGCAGCAAAAAAAAGGGCTGCTCTCAGAAGCAAATCTCCACAAATCTAATCTCGTAAGCTAACAGGCTGAACGGATCTAGGGTCAGTGTTTAAGGACATATTTACTCTGATACTGAGGCTGCACTTCTGTCTGAGAGGGGAACAGGCTGCTGTAACGTGACACCAGAGGGGGAGAGAGGTGGGGAGAGGGAGAGAGAGAGAGAGAGAGAGAGAGAGACAAAGGGAGAGAGAGAACAAGAGAGAAAGAGAGGGAGAGAATCTCAGGAGCCTCATCTGAGCCACTCCAAAAACACTATGTAACAGCCCTGACTTGCTCTGTAATTGACTCCAGATTTTCACTTTTTGTCTTCCCTCCCTCCTTTTCCCTCTTTCTCTTTTTCTCTCGGCCTCTACATGCTGCACCCCATACGTCATCGTGCTGTAGAGCACAATGAGTTTTCGTGTTACCCCTGAAAAGAAGCCTCATTATAACTCCAGAAATAAGAGCATTCAGAAAGCGATGTACACTGTCTACCAACTGTTAACCGTGTGAATACTCAAACGGGTTCTTTTCCTGCCTTAAATGATTGTGTTCCATAATAGAGAACCTTGTTTTATATAGTTGTTTTCATGGATATACCATTCAGAAGACGTTCTGCTACAGTTAAAAGTCATAGATCTTTGTGGTACTTAAAAAAACCCTTTTTGCCAAGAGTGTGCTTGAAATATATTGCATTTACAGATGAACAATATTCCAGAACAATCTAATCACATATTTTTTCTGTCATTATTGTCAATTATTACATGCGGCTTTTGTCGGAATAGTATTTAGAATCCTGGTGAAACTAATTAGCTCATTATGATGTAACATACAAAATAATTCATTAAAAAGAACAAATATAAATACATCAATCCAAAATATAAATAACTAATTATATTTCTTGACATTCTGATTGTTTGTGCTGTTTTGAGTGAATGGCTAGACTTCATTTCCGTCCAATAAAAGTAAGTAAAAGGCAGTGTGTGATGTTCATCCTTCAGGTTTTAACTGCTATAAAGTTAGTTTCCAGTTCATCTCCAGTTCTCAGCTATTTTGTCTACAATGTGACTATTTCAAATGATGGTGTGGTTACACTATATGTACAAAAGTATTGGGAGATACCTGTTTTTCAGGGTTTGGGCTCCTTACTTCCATTGAAGGACAGTCTTAATGCTTCAGCAGACCAAGACATTTTAAACAACGTGATGCTTCCATCTTTGTGGACCCAGTTTGTGGAAGAACCTTTTCTGTTCCAGCAGGACTGTGTCCCAGAACACAAAGCAGCTCCGTAAAGACTTGGCTGGAGGAGTTCAGTGTGGAAGAACTCAACCCCATCCAGCACCTTTGGGATGAACTGGAACGGAGATTGTGATCCAGACCTTCTCACCAACATCAGTGTCTGACCTCATAAATGCTACAGAATGAATGGAGACAATTTCCCACAGAAACTTGTGGAAATTCTTTCAAGAAGAGTGGAAGCTGTTATAACTGTAAAGGGGACTAACTCCAGATTAAAGTCTATGGATTTGAATGCAGTGTCTTGTGTAATTTTCAGGTGTTCCAATACTTTTGTCCATATAGTGTATCTTTCATGTGTACTACATTGCAAGCACTGGCAATTTTGTTGCAAATCAGACAAAAAAGAGGAAGGTTCTTAAAGGTTGAATACTGACGAAAGCTTCACAAAGCACTGAACAGCACTATGCAGAATACGTTTTAAACTATCGACATATTTTTAAATCTTTTGACTCTGGAGGTCATTTGTGGTATATTTTCTTCAATTATGGTGTATATATATCAACACTTATTGAGTGACAAATCTGAGGTTGTGCTGAATCCTGAGATATATAGAGTTTGAAGTTGCTATCAAAAATGACAGTCATGCAAAAAGATATGTAAAAGCAGAAAGGCCTTAATGTTGATCTGAAAGGTTGTTCAGAATATAGCTTGGTAATTTTCATGCTTTGACAAGCTGTGCCAACAAAATAGGCCACCCAACTAATGCACCATCTTTTATCTCACGCTGAATGTGATTATAGATCTAGGCTGTGCAACCAAAGTGCCTCTCATATTACACTTAGCTATTAAGCTCAAAGCAGGTATTTAACGCAGTGGATTTTAACAAAATTCTTCTCATCTCTCGCAAATGCCTTGGCAGAAGTGACAGTTGACAATTTTAATATCTTGTGAAGTGAGTCTCAAATGAAAGAAGAAATAAACATGTTTGAAATGAACCTACAGTATTTTCATATTCCTTCGCATTTATGGAATTTTATCGCAGTGCTACCTTGTCAACTGAATAAAAAGTATTCGGTCTTTTCTTCAGCAAGTACACATCACAGATTCCAAGTGAAACCACCTTTGTGGTTTTGTGCATTACCTTCCACATATATTGTAACCTCTGGCAGCTTTGAAGCCCCTTTGAAAACCGTGGTCCTCTGTGGACTGCAAGTAACCACTGGTGGCCTTGTTCTTTATCCACTGTTACAGTGAGGGGAGTTTTTTGTGTGTTTTGTTGTACGTACAGACCTCACAAACTAATAACGTTGGTTACTAGCCTACATTAAGATGTAATTCGCTTTTTGCAGCATTGAGATTTGCCCCCCTGTGGCTTCACCCCATCTTTTGGCCCATTTTTCTTAGCAAACCATCTTCAGTTCCTCAGTGTTACAGTGTCAGGAGACGGCAAGACCGTGGAAGCACCTTCCCCTTTTATAGAAACCACTATAAGTTATTTTGGTTGTATGTAACGGTTTGTTGTTTTGTTATCCCCACTTTTCCCTTTTTTTGGCCAATGAGGTACAAGTCTCCTCTAACTTCCCCTTAGACGTGGTAGCTGGTGGCCTAGTGGTTAGAGAGTTGCTCCTGCAATCAGAAGGTTGTGGGTTTGAGTCCCAGGACGGCTAGTGCCATCACTGAAGTACCCTTGAGCAAGATACAGTCCCCTCACACTGCTCCCTGGGTGCCCTGTTGGTGGCAGCCCCCTGTTTCACTTGGTGAATGAGTTCAATGCAGAGATGAATTTAAACAATGTCCTCTGGGATCAGTAAAGGTTTTTGGTTCTGAGACACCATTGCGTTCATGTTTCTTTCAGTGACATGTATCCCCCGTTGTACTTCACTCTAAGTATGTTGTTCTTGGGATTATAACTGCAACCAGTCATTTGGCCTGGGCTTAATAACATGAATTGGCTATAACCTGAATTTTATTACCAGTACTGAACCTAATATTAACAGCACACATTTTGCACCGTCCTTGTTGCATTTCTGCTACACTTTCCATGGCGTCTCTTTGGTAGTAACTGGTAGAAATGATAAAGTGGTCCTTTATAGTCATGCATGAACACACAGCAGCACACAATGTGAAATTCTTTCTCTGCATTCAACCCATTTAACCCATTCATCAAGTGAAGCAGGGAGCAGTGTGTAGGGACGTTACCTTGCTCAAGGGTACCTCAGTAATGCCACTAGTAGTGCTGGGATTCGAACCCACAACCTTCTGATTGTAGGGGCAACTTCCTAACCACTTTTTCCAACTGCCCCATACCATTACAGCATACCAAAGGTCTTTAATCTGTAGGTTGAGTGTTTCAAACTCTGGACAAGAGCAGGTTGAATCTGCATCGATGTGTGTGTATTTTGTTTGTTACATGAGTGCACAGTTAAGTGAACTGTGTTTTAGATCAGAAACTGGAGCTGTTTATGCTGGCGTCTGCAGAGAACTCATGAGTTATCACTGTGAACCACGCAGGCTGTAATAAGAGCACTTATCGAGTGTTGTGAATGACTTTCCGTTCAAACCTTTGGCTCTGTTTTTGTTTTTTTTGTAAAAAAATGATATGCCACTAGAAGCAGGTACAAAATACTCAAAACACGTTCCACTGTGCTGTCAGGTCTTAAAAGGTCAGCTTAAAAGGTTAGTGTTATATTTTTATTCTTTTTGAGCCAAACTATTTTGTGTAGTGTAACTGAACTTTGTAGACTCAAGAAAACTGAACTGGAAGTCACATTACCCCAAGGGGTGACTGGCTGAAAAGTCTGGATTGAGAACTATTTTGAGTTTGAAACTGCTCACATTAAGCTCAGTGGCTATGAAGACCCTCGAGGCCACTTAGCAGCAGCAGTGTCCATCCCACTCCTTTTGGTCCGTGCAGTTCTTCTTTTGCCACTTCCTTTGCAGGCCTCTTGCAACAGAGCTGTTCAGCATTTCCAGTTCTGTTCACCTGGGGCAGCTGGGTGGCCTACTGGTTAGGGAGCTCGCCCTGAGATCAGAAGGTTGTGGTTTTGAATCCCTGGACTGCTAGTCTCATCACTGAGGTTCCGTTGAGCAACCGTCCCCAGATGCCCCACGTTGGTGGCAGCCCCCTGTTTCCTTTGCTGTTTGGGTTAAATGGCAAGAAAGAATTTTGCACTGTGATGTGCTACATGACTACTTTTATTTCTCCTCCCTAGTGATGTTTAACCCAGGGGTTAATTTCGCCACGGGCCGAATTAAATGTTTATTTAGTCTCAATTTGTTTTCATCAGACTTCGAAAGAAACGTTCCGCTATGTCAGTTCATAGCGAACTGAAGTGTATCAGCGCTTCTAGCAATCGGAAAAGATTTTTTTCAACCTCTGATTGAAGGAATATTTTCGATGCTAAGAAAAGAAATGGATTTAAATTTCGTGTTGGTTTGGTTTTTGAGATAAAAATACAGTGTTTTTTCCGAAGTCTGAGTATTTTCTCAGTATTTCAACAACGAAATAGAAAGTTACAGCGCTAGACCAAAAAAAAAAAAAAAGTTAATTATTTAATCGGAAAAGATTGATTGCCAGGCTGGATTTTTGACACCCCTGTTTTAAACTAAGATGTCGTTATCACAGCATGGCACAGTTCATTTAATCTGAAATTTATCTCACTGGTAGCATTGAAACAAGCCAAAAAATTCCATTTGTGTTCATAGTTAGAGGCAGAAAATGTGGTGTTATTGTCATTTGCTGTAATTGTAATATTCAATAAGTTAATTAATTCAATTTATGTTCCTGAAATGTTTCGATTTTGCTCCATCAACAATTGAGTTTTATGTTGCGGTAGGAAAGTCTATATATACCAGCTCTACCGGAGTGAATAGTAATGTGAGGCATAAGTAAATAAATTTCATGTGATTATTTTGTTTATGTTTACATAACAATATTACACGAGTGCAAAATGAACAAACCAGTACTTTACATATGAGCTCAATACAGCCTAGCTTAACCAATATAATATATTTAATATATTTAAAACAATACATACAATACTACAGATAATATCCAGTAAATAAACCTTCAGTGTCAGTCTGAGCACATTATGGTTTGAGTACCAAGAAACATGTTGAATGAATTCAGACCTGACCTTTAGGATGAGGACAACTTTCTACCCACTTAAAAAATGAGCTAATACACAGAAAACAAAACTGCAGAGAATTCAGGGAATCTCCCAAATTTTACTGTGATTGTTAAACAAGACCTTCTAAGTTTCTTCTGGTTTTGCTATTAACTGGTACTCTGACAGTCATATTTGATAAATCACTGAAAATCTTTGCTTGACTAAAATTACTGCTCATATCTTAGTTTGGTCACATTGTCAGTGGAATTTTCCTCCTGCCTCTCACTCTGTATGTGTACACAGCTGCTGATGACAATAAAGTAATCTTGAACTTGTAGAATTTTTGGTAATCTACATTTACAGCATTTAGCAGATGCTTTTATCCAAAGTGACTTTCATTCCCTAACTACAGGGGGCAGTTTCCCTGGAGCAACTTGGGGTTAAGGGTCTTGCTCAGGAACCCAGTGGTGATGTGCTGAAGGTAGAATTTGAACCCATGACCTCTTGGTTCAGAGGCAAGTATCCTACACACAAGTGGCTCCTTATAGTCACGTGTGAACACAGCACACAGTGTGAAATTCGTTCTCTGCATTTAACCCATGATAAGTGGCCCCCGGGGAGCAGTGTGTGGGGACAGTACCTCCCACAAGGGAACCTCAGTGGTGTTACTAGCAGTCCAGGGATTCAAACCGACAACATTCTGATCTCAGGGCGAACTCCACCTGCCCCTCTAATAGTTAATAGGTAACACTCACGGGATTGTCCTAATGTTCGGGTCCTAATTCTCGTCTCTAGCCCCCTACCCAAGCCCACCCGAGACAGGCGGAGCTGTATTTGGGTGAGTGCAGGGCGGGCAGAGGCAGCAGAGCAGGCGGCAGCCCGAGGGAAGGGCCATTTTGATTGCGCAATGCTTCCACAAGCCCAGTGCTGCAGCAGAGGCAGCGGTAGCGAAGGCACGGCGGCGCAGCCGGTCCTGGGGACGGGGCCAGAAAGAACAGATGCTTGCGGGAGTGGCCGCTCGCCTGTTTCTGCGCAGAGGAAGGGAGGGAGGGAAGGGTGGGAGGGAAAGTGGGGATAAATAGATTGCAAGGGAGGAGGGGAGAGAGTAGGAGTGAGGCACAGAGAGAGAGAGAGAGAGAACAGCTTTGCTACTTGTTTAAAGGGGCGCAAGATGAGTAAGGCGCCCTTGGATGAACTTTGACCTAGAGGACCCTGCCCCCTTCCTCTCGAACAGTGCGAGGGGCCACAGGCAACAGTTGGGATGCTCATACTGTCTGGAACTAAGCACAGTTGTGTAAAGTGACCATTCTGTCATACGTGAGCACACCACAGCACACAGTGTGAACAGCACGAAATTCTTCCTCTGTATTAAACCCATTCAACCCATTTAACCCATTCAACCCATTTAACCCATTCAACCCATTCAACCCATTTAACCCATTCAACCCATTCAACCCATTCAAACCCATTCAACCCGTTCAACTCATTCAACCCATTCAAACCCATTTAACCCATTCAACCCATTCAAACCCATTCAACCCATTCAAACCCGTTCAACCCGTTCAACCCATTTAACCCATTTAACCCATTCAACCCATTCAACCCATTTAACCCATTCAACCCATTCAAACCATTCACCAATACAGATGTATTGTAAGAGCGAAACTGAGAAAACACCCATTTTGGTGGTTCTTTGGGTGTTTTTGAGCTTTTGGGTGTTGTTCCTCATTTCAGTCTTTTTCCATTCTATGCAAAAGATGGCTGCAAACTCAAAAATAGCTGTCTTTCATTTCCATAAAGAAGATAATTGAAGTGTCCTGTGCAAATGGACCCTCTGCGAGCAGCCTCCTGTATTAGTCATCATGCTCATGGACCTTGTGTGTTATGACATCATGTACTGGGAAGGATGTGGTTTAGAGAGATATATACTGTGGCTCAGATGCGTCTCAAACTCAAACTGGTTCTAAATCTCTGTGAAATGTGTACTGGTCGCGTGTATGTGTGGATAATCCCGATACTTTTACCGCCAGGTGTAAAGAGGGTTAAGAAGTCGAGTATAAGTTTTCCTTATTAACAGTGATGAAAAAAGTCAGTCTGGTCATGGGGATTCCAGAAGAGCCGAGTTCTTGGGTTAATTCCCTCTAGAAACAGAAATGCAGGGCTGGTTTCAGGCTAACCCTGGTGCTACCTGGCGCATGCCAATGCTCTGGTCTGTGTTCCCTGCTGCTCTGAGGCCTGCTCTGAGGCGAGTGCAGCGCTCTGTGGTGTGATTGTGTCTCTGTATGCCCTGTAGCTGGTGAGCTCTCTGTTTAATGACTAATGAATCATAGTGAGGAGCTACACGAGTGCTGTGGGCTTGTTAGCTTGTTGCAGCGCTACGTGACAGTACAGGAACCAATTGTGGACCCTGTCACTGTTTTGGCAGCACGTGAAATCTGGTTTGTTTCATAAACCATGGAAGGTGATGTGGAGATGTGTCATAGTGTGCATTTATCAAAAAGCTTTAATATGTGTCTCTTAAACAGAAACCACTGCTCTACACTGTGTGTGCAATGTGTGTGTGTGTGTGTGTGTGTGTGTGTGTAGAGCAGCTTTTCTATGGTCTGTATTCCTGCAGCTTCACTCCTGA